>VYZV01002065.1:9463-23719 GCA_013401275.1 Pandion haliaetus | reverse complement strand
GAGCATTGAGCCTACATAAATTATTACTTCCCCTCACATAATTTTTTTACCTCTATTTGTATAGATGTATTGGCATGTGAAAGCTACTAAAACTACGTAGCCTGACAGATAAGTCACTTACTCAAGCAGACAACTTTTGATTCAATTTTTGATTAATTATTTTATTAGCAAAGTTAACCTATCAAGTCTAGATTTAATACAGTTGTAAAATTTCATCATTTAGAGTCCAGTTACATCACCCTAAAATACTCAAGTTGTACTTACTGATTGCTAATTGCAACAAGTATGTCAATGTGACTAAGAATGGAACTGTATTCTTCAAGCAATAAAACCACTGTTACTGTAATTCAAGATGACTGGGTATATTAAAAAAACATACAAAGTTGTTAAATGAAAATAAGTACTACAGGTATGAAAGGAGATCAGTGGGTTACGTTCATCTTGTGCTAATAAAGTACCTCTTACTGGTGACTATCTGATTTACAGATGAACACTGATGAAATAAACAACAGAAAAAAAAAGTTTCTCTAAAAAGCTGAACACTCAGTAACATGCTGTTATGGACATAGCAGTCTCTGAACACTTGGTGTTTCAGCATTAAAGGTCAAGAGAGCAAATCCCAAAGCTTCATTGTATTTCTTGTGATTTATCAAAACCACAGAGCATCATAATTTATTCTTTTCCAAATGGCAACCTTCATATGATATGTCTGTACAGCAAATTAAGCTTACTCTGCTTTGTTAGATTTAGCATAAACTAAACAAACTACCATAAATGCTATTTCTTTTTGTGCTGCAATTACCACGTTAAATTATCCATTGGGAAAGATGGGCAACATGTGTGTTACCTTGTCCACAAGGGATCCTCTGCTTTGGAATATGTCCACTGGCCAGATGTCGTTGTCCCTTCGTGCTTCTCCCCTCATGGCCATCTAAAAATATAGTTAAGTCTTAGAAAATTACAATGGAAAATTAAGTAGTTAAAGTAAAATTTCTTCCATTCTTTCATCAGATGTATTGTGAAACTAGAGGTGGGCAAGTTGCAAGTCTGGATTATGAAGCTTGAAGTCTCTATTATGTGTTGAAGGAGCTGCTCAGATATAGCTTCCAAAGATAGTTCGAAAACATGTCCTGAACTGTGACACCACCCTGATTCTGCAGCTGATCACATACACTCTCACACTTGCTTGCAAGAACACGCATCACATTTTGATCTAGGTCTACCATTTGAGCTTTGATTTTTGAGCTTCACTTTAAATAGCTTCTTGACATTATAGACCACTGAGATGTGAAAATACATGACATATCAAAACACATGGTAACGTGTTTTACAGCAAATGTTAAAGTAAGTATTAAATATTAAATATTAAATTGTATAGTAAAGAAAATGATTGGCTGGTATGTATTAACAGCTTGAAGTACCACTAATAGCAACTTAACAATATCATAATATACTTAATTTACAGTACCTATTTAAAAGAGGCCTCCCCTTTCTTAGATACATAAACATAGAAATGATTTAGAAATTTCATGGAAGTATACTCAATTTCATGTATGTGCTTAAATTTATATTTTATCTATCACTTAAATAACTTAATAGAATGTTCTCCCGGAGTTATCTTATAATGTCAACTATACTGACCACTTACAGACAGATTCAGCATATTAAACATTCACTTCAGATTCTTTACTATATAGATCTCAGCTATATAAAAGTTCATTGAACATTAGATGCACCTCAGTTACTCATCCTGGATCACCTTGAAATCCCTGGAATCAAAGCTAAAGTTAAGGAATATTTTTCTTTGAGGTACATGTTTTTTATTAATAGAGAGGTTTCCTTATCTTCCATAAGTTTCTGTGAAATTCTACAGGCTTTAAGAGTCTCACTTTTCTTTGCCGAAATATAATTTAGTTATATAAGACTCTCAGTTAAATCCTTCAGAAATTATAAGATCTCCAAATCAGAATATAATTTATCTGCGACACCAGATATTCAAACTTTTAAAAGAAAGTATTAGAAAGATGCACAGGAATAGAGTGATAGTCAAATTATCACGTTAATTTAACATCATCTCATGGTTAAAATAAAAGACAATCTGAAGTAAAGGATCTTAAGGAAATACTAATTAAAATACTTTCTGTTAGCAAATATCAAAGACGACCTCAAAAAGATCCCATACACTTCTATGACATTTACATGGGATGAAGGGGTCAAGGGATATTCACAAAGCCTCATAAAAGAACATTGCAACAGCGCAGATCAAACAGAACAGCTGAAAGATGCTGCGCTCTGCTAAGAAGCAGCTAGAGCTTTTGTGCAATTTAGGTACAAAAAAGAAGTGAATTTTTGTGGATATACTTTATTTCTTTAGTTTTGGCTCAGCAAGATAGATATAAGATTTCATTTTGCTTTGATTTCTGTTTATTTTTATCTTTGTGCTTAACTACAGGTCAGAGTAACTGGAACCAGGACAACTTTACTTCTAGAGAAGTAAAAGAAATCTGTTCTGGAAGCAGAAGGAAATAATTGAGAAAACATGACTTTAGTTATCCTATTCATTTTTTTATTGGGTTTATTGAATTTACTCAAATATGTTTGCAAAATTCAGAAGATATTTGCTACTTTGGCAAGAAATTAAAGTCAACAATTGAAATAAATATAAAATCTAACCCTCAAAAAAATTCACTTGAAATAAATGCATTTGAAAGTGACTGTAGTTCAATTATACTTCGCAGTTTGAATGTTGCTAACATTAGAGCCAAATAACTGTAAACTGACCCTGTTTAAAAATAAAGTTTTGCAGCAACAACAAAAAAAATTGTCTACAGCAGGACAGCTGAAATTCAGACCATCAGATTTTTTCTGGTGTACAGTGGATATATTCAAGATTACTTCGGATATCTGGTGAGTCTTGATAGCCACGTATACAGTGCACATTGTCATACTGCAGGTTTAGTGTGATAGACAAGAAACTGATCTATGTGAGGTTATGAATACTGCATACTGACCTTATCATGTGGATTTATTGCTTCAATTGATTGATTTATATCTTGACTTTCAAAAATTAATCCATTGCAATCAATAAGAACTAGACATACAAACATCATCTTAAAAAAAATCAGTCCACACAGCATCCTGCAGAGCCTAGGAGACTGGTTTTGGTGTGGATGGCCAAGATGAGGACCCAGACCACAACTGCTGTATTAAACCATTTTCTCTTTCTCTCTAGAGAGAAGTTTGTTCTTGAAGGTCTGATTTAGAAAGTCATTTGAAACACTTGTTCATAGAAGTTTTCTTAGAAACTGTTCTTGCCTATGTTATTGAGTAAGTCAGTCCTTGGTATGACAAACCGTTAACATACACTTACTCATTCTTTTTTCTATTAAACACCCTTACTACAGTAGCTACAGACTACTACTTTTGGTTTACGAACATTTGAGAACTTTGGTCACAAAGTGCAAAGGAAGGAGGTGTATGTATGGGATACAGTTGGATGGGTAGATAAGGGATTATGACACTCAGATAACAGAAATGAAAGGCCTTGTCTAACTTCTGTTAGGGGATGCTAATTTACATACCTGTGCTGGTTTTGGCTGGGATAGAGTTAATGTTCTTCATAGTAGCTAGCATGGGGCTAGGTTTTGGATTTGTGCTGAAAACAGTGTTGGTAATAGAGAGATGTTTTTGTTATTGCTGAGCAGTGCTTGCACAGAGCCACGGCCTTTTCTGCTTTTCACCCCACCCCACCAGGGAGCAAGCTGGGGAGGCACAAGCAACTGGGAGTTGACACAGCTGGGGCAGCTGACCCCAACTGACCCAAGGGATATTCCAGACGATATGACATCATGCCATAAAGCTGGGGGAAGAAGGAGGAAGGGGGGGACATTCGGAGTGATGGCGTTTGTGTTCCCAAGTCACCATTAGGCGTGATGGAGCCCTGCTCTCCTGGAGATAGCTGAACATGGGAACTGCCCATGGGAAGTGGTGAATGAATTCCTTGTTTTGCTTAGCTTGTGAATGTGGTGCTTTACCTATTAAACTGTCTTTATCTTAGCCAACGACTTTGCTCACTTTTACCCTTCTGATTCTCTCCCCCATCCCACCAGGGGGGAGCGAGCGAGCTGCTGTGTGGGGCTGAGTTGCCGGCTGAGGTTAAACCACGACAATACCTTAGGTTCCAATACACAGAAAGGCAGAGAGCTAGGCTTTAGTCAAACTGGGTTGCTGGAAATTGCCCAAACTTTGATGTTGTACACGTTTGCAATAGGAAGCAGTGGTCACAAACATGGTTAGAAGACAGACCTGTGGTTATGATCTCACAAATACTGTGGAAAATAAGTGGCGCTTTCTTCAAATCCCAGAAAGGGGACTATAAGGGTCTGTGACCTAGTTGTTTCATTCCAGGAGACTAGCAAGAATTGCAATAGGATTAAACAGCTGCATCCTCAGCCCAGACACAATGTAGACTAATCCATGTATCATTACCTGACAGTCTTGGGGAAATCCAAAGGTCCACATCACGGTACAGTGAAACTCAGATTTAAATGAACCTTGCAAGTTATTTGAATTATTTGAAGCTATCACGTCAATTTTTAGTTTATGTTCATTGTAATAGCTAATTGTTTTTACATACTTGTCTTTAGTTGGAAGATGTGGGAAAGTACCTCATATAATACTCAGAGGCTTATATTACACATTCCTGATGAGTCATAACTCAGACTCAGTAAAACAGAGTTGTCCCAAATTTTTTGTCCCCAATGCCTGGATTAGATAAGAACAAAACCTTTCCACTTAATACATATATTTTAGATAATAACCAGTAAATCTAGATACAAACAATGCTCACAGTCTGATTTAAATGAGAAAAAGCAATTCATTGCTATTCATATCTTGACTTATTTAACCTATTATAACTCGTAGCAAAGATTTATAATCCTATTCTTGATTTAAGTTGTTAATACACAAGTTTATAAACTTACCTACAAAACTGCTGAAATGTGACAATATCTAATTTGAGCAAGATTAGATAAATTAGTTACAGTACATAATCAGAAAAAAAACCCATGGGTTCAAAACTATCCAAAGATCTAAAAGTGGGTTATATAAAAATTACAGTTATGATGAATTTTCCTCATTGTTATAACTTTCATAATTAAAAAAAAAAAATTTACAATATACCCACCAAAACCCCCATGAAGCTTAGTGTGGTTTTGAGCCTTTTAAAGTACTATAACATTTTACTATGTGTAAACTTAGTAAACTAAGTAACTAAGCAAACTTAGTAACTATAACTTACACTAAATAAGAGAGACTGTTGGGGTATGTATCAAAGCACAGAAATTTGCACAAGTCCATCAGTCACAGTTACATGCATCTCTAATTCCTTAAAAGGGGACAAGCTAATTACTTACGCTAGGTTCAGTATAAAGAGCCAAGACTGAAATTTCTAGTAAGAATTCATAGCAAGTGTTTAAAAGCCTAAAACATTTGCAGATTGAAGTCACTGCTTGTCTTCATATTTCTACTGGGTCTGGAATTACTGCAAAATAGTATCTCTTGAGTTAAGAAGAAAGCTGATGTTATGCTTTGCGGGTGCTTTATTCATAGGAACAAATGCTATTTCACAACAATTTCCTTTCAGATTTGAAGGTTCCTTAGGTAGGTGGAGGAGGTAATGTAGGCAACACTGAATTTACCATTATTTTTAACCTGGTATTGGAGTAAAGGGTGTTGTAAAAAAAGAGAATATATTTGTTTCACTGTTAGGAAGTTGTTGTAGTGTAATTGTGTCAGTTTTAATTCCTTGAACTAACTTGTCCGCTGCCCCCCATTTCTCCTGACTTAGAGCACTGCCTATAATGGATCATCCACTCACTGATTTACATACTTCATCAACTGGAAATTAGTACTTATCTTTACGTTTCTTCTGTTCCTAACAGCACTAGAGAGAGGCTCTTGAATCAGATGCTCAATAACAATAAGTGTACTCCATGGTTCTGTGAAGTTCCTGCCAAGTTTTCTGTGTTGTTATTAATGAACATGTTAGTTAATAATAATGAACATATTAATGAACATATGCCAAAAAGTCTTTGCAGAAAACCCTATGAGGCTGGCAAATTTTGACACCTGGTAAATTTTTATAGCCAATTTATAAACCTTGGGTGTTACAAATGAAAAGCTGGCATATTTTAAACTATACTGAATTAATGACTGCAGCTATAGTAACGATATATACACACACAAAAAAAATTATATCATTACAGAAACTGTTTGTTTGTAGCATCACCTGCCACCGAGGATTTAGCAGTCTCATTTCTTGCAGCCAGCAGTAGGTGGAGACAGTGATTCACCCAACGCTGCCTCACAGACACTTCTAGCTGCTGAACCACCCTTACTGCCAGCTAACATTATTTCAGTTTTGTGTTCAGTTTATTACAGATTGCAGGGTTACAATTGTTTGTGGTTTGGTTGGTTTTTTTTTTTTAGTAGCTGTCTCAAAGAAAGTGAAATAAAATTACGCATGCTTTGAGTAGCTAGCAGGTCTCCCTGAATCTCTTTCACACACGTGTATGCTTATATAAATCACAAACCTCAATGCAAACCATAAACAAACTACCAGAGTTTTATTTCCAGGCTTAATATGTGTGAAATTTATTTACTAACAGTAACTCTCATAATATTTTTATTTGAGCCATAAGAAAAATCCTTACTCACGTTTTGAAATTTACTTTTTGAACTAGAAAATACATTCTCATACTTGAGTAAATCAAGCACTTGTGAAATTGAGGATTCTTTTGAAATTCCTGGAAATAAACAAAAAAATAAATCCATACGTGTTAGTTTACTTTCCCCACGTAAATTCAATATATTGAGGCTACCATAGCGTATTTAATTGTCCTTGCCATGGAACGGTCTCCCAATTAGCAGCTAGAGAGAGGGTTCTCACACACTGGTCAGGAACAATGATTGATATCACACATCCCATCCCGTTCTTTAACTTCATATGAACTAGTTTTGAACAGTTAAGGCACACTAAAACAGAAAAGCCAACAGGGAAAGATAATTGCATGCAACTAAACAGCTGCCAAGATATTGCAGATATTTCGGCTTAAAACTTAAGAAGTGGCTAGTGATTTAAGAAGGTATATGGCACCAATGTGAGACAGCATGTAATTAGTAGAGAGTAACTACAAAGTACAGTCTGCAAATCTGACATGTTTGAATTATTAAAAGTTAAAACCCAGGCATACAGTAAGTCCTTTTCTTTGGGCTGCTGTTTAAGACAAAAGCAGCTGGAGTTCTTGTGCTGGTGTACTATCTGCCTATTGTCTGAAAGATAGGAGCTCCTGGCAGTGACGTTGTTTTGACTTAAAAATCATTTAAACACACTGAACTGGAGTGTGGGATAATTTCCCAATAGCAATCAAACCTCAAATTTTGAATTTGGCTGAGCCTAGCTGTAGCTGACAGCAGCCTATGCAGCCATGGTAGGACAATACACGCAAAAGGATCCTCTTGAAAACATCTGCTCCAGTAGCAGAGCCATAGTAGGCGTTTGGCAGATTTCACTAGCAGACTGCTGACGTTGGATCACAAACTGGCTGGAATTAATACAGCCTGGTCTGATTTCTTTGTGTTTGCACTATTGCATGTTTCAAAGAGAAAAAGAAGAGAGCTATTCATTATTACTGTGCTGGTAGAAGCTGAACAAAAGTCATGAACAACAGTGAGAAAGATAAATTGGTTTCACCTATCTGAGCCCCCTTCAAGGTATCCAGTTCTCTCTAAGAAGTGAACGTACTAAAGTTTGCTGAATGATATGACAGACAGCACATCCAAACTAAGAAAACACAGGGTTGTTTTTCAAGCAAGCAAGATAATAGTTCTCAGAGAACATGATGCTGTGGTCCGTAGCTGTCCTCCAGCTTTTTGCCTAGTGTGAGGGGAAGGAGAGAGTTGGGCAGGCTGCTCAAGGGCCAGAAAGTCAGTGGCTGAGGTGAGTTAATATACATTGACCTCCCTGGTAATCATCCACCAAAACTATCTATAATACAATTTACCCCTGGAAGTAAGGAACTTCTATCATTAATATGTGCTTCCATCTAATTCCATCTAAGTACTCATAGCTTAATCAGGATTATGAGGTTTTCTTCCTTTTTTGGAAATAAGAAGGCTCCTACCAGTTTTAATGATTTTTTTTTCATTGTCTTTAAAATATATCATCAGTACTGACACCTAACCTGAAAAAAAATGCCTAAACATACCTGATCATATGAAACGGACCAAAAAGGACTTCTGAAGGTCCTAGTCAGGGCATGGAGGATTTGTGCTTGTAGTTTGTGATGCATACTGAAAAAAATCCAGGCTGTCCTTCTAGACTATTTTACCAGCTTATTTCAGTCTTCAGTGCCTGGCAAATGAGCAACTCTAACTTTTTCTCTTAGTTCCATTTTTTTCAATGACTCATTCATATATTTCATAAAATTAGACTACATATTACTAAAAAACTTGAATCTAGTTCTACTTTTCTGGGGGGAAGTGTTACAGACTGAGTAGCTTGGGGGAAACAAGTAGATACCTATTCAGCCACCCACCTGTACTTAGTGGTTTGTTATATTCAAGCAACTACAGTGTTTATTTATCATTTGCAGTGATTTTGCATTGCGAGAGTCCCTGTTAGACTAGGTAGTGTGTGTTTGTCTTTTTTTAGCCTGTTTCTGAATTATGGCTATCCCTGATGCACTCACAGTATCTTCCTTTACTTCCTTTTCAAAAAGGAGGAGGTAATTACATGCAGTCTGTCTTCCTGATAATAATAAACTTCCACAAGCCATGCTGGGTACATATATTCACAACCACCAGAGGAAAGGGGGGATAAAAAAAACCATCAGAGAATCCATAATAGGATATGAAGAATACCAGGGTAACCACATGCTTTGGACTTGGTTTTGGTGACAGTAGAATGAATTTCAGAGCAGTATTTTTCCCCTTGGTAATTTGAGCTTAAGCACTCTGAATAAGATGTACATATGCCTATTCCTTTAAAGGCAGCTATGAAATAACTACTTTAAAAAAAAAAAAAACAACACTTCTCTTCCATTTTTTATGAGAAGGCTCCCCTTACATAGGGACAGTAACACAAATTTCTTCTTGTGTGGAAAGGCAGACATGAAATAAAGGGTTAAAAATAAAATATTTTAAGGTATAAAAAGAGGACCCTTCCATCTTCTATCAAGAAACAATTATATTCTTCCTAACACTGCAATGAAGCAAACTGCAGTGCAGTATATAATTTGAATATGATACTGTATATAATAATTACTTTGGTGAACCCAAAGTAGCCCAATCAGCATGTCTTTGATAAACATGTAGGAAAAAATTAACAGATTAGGACTTTATTATTGCCAAGGACATATGTTTTTCTTCAGTTATTCAGCTTGCAAACAGCAATGCATAATTTTTTTCTTTTTCTCTCTCTAGTTTCTATGTGTTTAATACAGACTAAAGTTTACAAAGCTTGGTATTTAAAGTTTCACTCTGAATTCTGTAGTGAAGAGTAATCAGATTTTCAAAGACTCTTTAGTAAAGAAGCCTAGAAGTCACCAGCAGCTGTAGGTGTTCTGGAAAATCAGGTCACTTTTTGTATTAAGCTTGAAAAGAGACTTGACTAAGAAATCTAAGCTAAAATAAACCCATTCATCAAAATTATATGCTATGTTTAATATTGATAAAATATAGCCATTTCATGAAATCCGACGGAGACTAATACTTCCCTTCCACTTGTAAGACATGGTATTTTTCACATATCTGGTATTATGCTACTTACAAATATCTCTCCAAATATACATGACTAAGTAAGGTATTTTGGACTCCACATGCAGGGGCTGAGAGAGAAGGAAAGAAAAAAATCCTTTCCCTTTACCTATAAAGAAAATCTTTGTGAAAGGCCATTGCTTTTTGAGATCTTCCTTTTACTTCTTGCCACAGCTATAAGTTAACCTCCACTAGAGAAGTCCAATATAGCTGAGGGGGAGACACTGCATTAGGTTGCAGATCTGCAAGTGGTCATGTGGCATCCACAACACTGCCCTGCGTGGTACAGTGCTTTAAGTACCTACTGGGGATGACAGGGTTGGTGTTGCTGGTTTTCTGTGGAAAGCAGAAAAGCCTTGTGTGTGGCTTTGTTCTCTTTTCCATTCATGAGGTTGGGGTGGGGAGGCGACCCAAAGAAGCAATGATGCACCTGCTTCCGTAAGGTTGAAACGAGGTATTAAACAGTGAGAGTTGACAGAGTTTGGAAAACAAACACAGTGCGCAGAATCTGAAGTAACTACCTGGGGTGCACATACTCTCAACAACTGTGCATAGCACATATGTTATCCATGCGTCACTTACATGCTAATCACATCCTTCTCATACGGTCATGTTCCTGCTCCTGGTCACAGTTTCCTCCACACACACTTATTCGTTCATGCTGCATATAGTCTAACCTGTCTTTTTCTTGCCGATTACTTCCAGATTACATATGTAGCCATTTGTTGATATCAATCAATATTTAAGAGTTAAATGTAGCAGGAATATAGTAAGGGACAGAAGCATGATCGGACAATACGTAGGCATGAGGTCAGAGGAAGAGTGGTTGTTATACAGTGGAGTAGAAGCGAAGTACCTGTATGCCAATAGACCAGTGGGGACAAAGGCAGTCTAAATGCTCAACTGAAATGTATGAAAAATAAGGATACAACAACAGTGCCAATACTGACAGCTATATACACGAACAATGTAAAGTATATTAATCTCAAAAAACCCCCAGCCCTCCTGTATGGGGTTAAATTCCTATCCATACAATCCCTACAGCCCTCCCCAAACAACAAAAGGCACTAAGTCAGCCTTCTCATCTATGCTATCAAATATACTCTTCAAGCCTTCATCAGCCCTGTATTCTGTTCCCACACAGCATCATCTACAGTATATAAATACAATTACTCACATGCAAAACTACAACTACCTCACATTTTCAGAAATTAAATAATATGTACCCTTGCTAAAATTCTTGCTGAACTGAAACAACTGGCAAAACTCCCATTGATTTCAGCGCGGCCAGGATTTGAATCACAGATATCAACAACAAGAGACAAAAACCATAAAATACATTATTCTATCTGCAAGTATTGCTCTGTATTTAATATAGCGCAAAAATTCAGATGTAGTTCTGTGAAATGGTGGTGGTATGTGCATTACGTACATTTTCTAATATACTGCACAGTAAATGGTATGGAAGGTAAGGCATGTGAATTAAAGTGGGCGCACGTCCCTGATAATTCACACATGCAACCACTACCAGATCCACCTAAATAAAAAAAAATTGAAAGAGGAAAAAAATTTTCTTTTAAACCTACATTATACTAATATTCAAAGGTCTCCAGTGCAGGCATAAAAAATGTCTTTTAAAACTTGTCCTTTCAGTTCAGACTTATGCTGCATTGCTGAAACACTGCAGTCCAGCCCCTGAAGATCTAATGCACTAATCTAATGCACTGTGGCTGACCCATTATAGATGATTATAAATTAGAGAAGTCCTTGTGTTGCTATAATTTTCTAGANTATTCTGGATTTAGCTCAGTTAGAAACTCAAATTCGGAGCCATAACCAGGGTACCCAATTTATTTACTCTCCCATTATGAAGTTTACACCATAAGGAAGCAGAAGCAAGTTCAGTTCTCTAATATAAAATTACAAGAGGGGCTGGATTCTGTGCTGCCTACTCTTGGGAGATTTTGCCATTTTTCTACAATACCTACGCTCCAGTTACACATATATGAAATGAGGAAAATTATTTCCTTTCTTTGAAAAGATGAAAAATTCATTAAGGATTGCAAGATGCTATTATATGACAGCAATGTCATGCAAATATGTAGTTTAGAAAAATAAAAAATACATTGCAGGTAAAACCACAAAGTTTGTACTTTTGCATTGTTACTGCTTTATTTTTGTTGGGTACATTATTTGCAGGATTAGAGTGTGTTTGAAAATTAATAGCAATGCTCTTTTGTTTCATTTTATGCAGTTCTGGAGACCAAAGGAGCCTCAGGAATTAATTGTAGCCTTCTAATAAACACAATGATGTAATGACGTATTTAACATTACTGGTTTTTGTTTGATTCCAAATAAATTGCAGATTTTTTTTCTGATGTGATACTAAAACAATTACCATTTTGAAAAAGGATAATTAATCTACAATTTTTTCACATTAGATCATATATCTCTAAAGAGTGCCCACAGATTTGATGGTCTTCAGCTGCTGTGTATTTATTTTTCATTTTTTCTAGTGATGTACCGCCCCATCAGTGCTGACATTTAAATGAGTGAGTATTCAACACAAATGTGATCATTTGTATAGCATCCAATGCGGCACCATACTGAGATGATTGCTTCTGGGAGCCATCCATGGGTTCTCGAATAGGGTGGAAAAGCCAGGCAAAATTTTATCAATTTACATTTTTCTGTGATTAATTTTTATGCAAATAAGGGCCCGACCGTGCTCCCATCTCACCTGAATCATGCGGATCATCAAAGACAAATTGAGCATCACTTATTTAAAAAATAGGCTTTAAACTACTCTACAGCTGTGTTGGAAAATGCTAAGAGCAGGGCATGAACTTTTCTAATGTAACAGGAATAGATAAGAAAATGCTTCTTTTTGTATTTTTGTCCACCCTGTGATAAACATGAATCTTAACAAAATCCTAAAAATTGTCTTTGTTTTATATTCCTTTTGCCCTTGTAAACATTTGACTGTGGGAATGCTACATAAGGCGATTTTTCCAATTTCAGAATACGAACAAATGTACTTGCAAAAAATACATTCCTTAGTAATGAAAAAATTTGTATTGGTTAGCATACTTAAATTACATAGTTTATTTACATTTTTAGATAGAATTCGAGAAATCATCCAGTGATATACTATAGTGGAAAAGGCCTTACATAAACAATCCTGAAATGTTAGAGTAAAAGCTGTTAAGACACACAAATAGGTAAGTTCTGTTTACAAATGAATACATTCTGCCTTATTGTACATATCTATGTATCTATATGCATGTGTCTGTCAAAGTTAGAAATTTAGACTTTGCTAAACAACAGGATTTTAAAAGTAATTTAGGATTAGCAGGTTACACTGATGGACATTTTATAATTATTGATACTAATACTGAAGACTATAAGTGTGAAAGACTAATCTTGTTATTTACTTTAAAACAAATTTATATTTCTCTTCCTGTAGGAAAGCAACAAAATTGTTTCTTTATGGCATTAAGCAATAAGGCAATATTATCAGCCACAACTGTAATTTTTATAGCTGTAAGATAAATAGCGCTCAGAAATATGAACACTTGTCCCTCTAATTTGCACTTGAAATTTGTATCCAGGTGTAATAACGTGTTCTCATGAAAAGCGTTCTCTCAAAGAAGCTGAATTTTGAAAAGGCAGTTTCTCTTCAGAACTGTGTTCTGAAAATTGTAATATGTCAGTTCAGAGACTCATTTTACAAGTCTTTCCACAAATCGAGATCCCTAAAGCTAATCTCAGAGGAGTAAATGTGATGTGTAATGGAGAAAAGACAGTCTTTATCAGTTAAGAGTTTGAAAAGAGGCCCATGTACCAGACGATCTTATGGCATTAGAGCAAAGATGTCCCCTTACGTATTACACATGTGAAAGCTGTAATTTTATAGGTTTGATTAACCCACAGTTTAATGAGTTACCTTTCATTAAACTGTACAGCTTAATGTACGTTATGTCATATCCAGATAGAAGATATGTTTGCACACATGCGGACATGATCAATTTTATGCTCAGACCCTCCCCTTAAATCCTGCAAGTCCCATATCACTCATTAAAGCACTGACATAGCAGGTGAGATCATAACTGTAGCAAAGCCAACAAGAGTCCTGATACTGTTCTCAATAAATCCAGACCTCTGTCCAGCCTCCAGCCAAGAATGCCACAACTGATGTTCTTAAATACCTCAGACAATATTTGACCCACCATTTTTAATGTTCATATATTCATTCCTCTGTCTCCCCCAGTTACAAGTTTTGGGAAAGACTATACTGTGGTAAGCTTGGATCGTATATAACAGGTTGACTACGTAAATGATACAATTCAGCTATTCAGAAAAAAATATTGTGAAACCTAAAGCATTAGGAGTGACGACAGTCAATTATTTAAAAAAAAAAAAAAAAAAAAAAACTCTTTT
>VYZV01002053.1:0-10695 GCA_013401275.1 Pandion haliaetus | reverse complement strand
CTCTGCATGACCTAACAAGATCCCTGTACACTTCCTAAGTTGTCTGTCCTTCCAAAGATGGTAAACTCTCCTTTTTTCCCTGAGTCCTAGCAAAAGTTCCCTGTTCAGCCAGGCCAGTCATCTTCCCTGGCAGTTCATCTTGCAGTGCATGGGAATAGCCTGGTCCTGAGCCTTAAGATTTCATTCTTGATGAATGTCCAGCCTTCCTGGACCCCTTTGCCCTTCAGGACTGTCTCCCAGGGGACTCTCTCAACCAGTGTCCTGAAAAGGCCAAACTTTGCCCTTTGGAAGTCTATAGGAGTACTCATGTGCTTAAAGTTCAACATCTGCTTAAATCTTTGGCTGGACTAAAGACTTTATCAAGATCACAGTGTACTTCAGGTTATATCCAAGCTTGTGCATATTGCATATACCTAGTATAAGGTAAAAAACATCTATCAAAAGTACTTCCATTTTTTCAGCTGTTGTAATTGGTTGCTGACTAGCTTAGCGTGATTAAAATACAAGGGCCGAATGCATAGATATCACCACAAGCAGCCAACTTGGCAAATTTCTCCCATGATGCCTAAGAGCCCTGGTGCTAAAGACCTCTTACAATGAAGGCCAGAGAGGCTGCCCAAAGATAGCTTGGTGCTGATTGCATCCAAGTGCTTCACTGTGGCTGCAGAAGTAATGCAGAGAGTTAAGGGGTGTCTGCCTTAATTGAGCTAAAAGCTTCAAAAAAATGCTATCATGTAGTATTCGACTTGTCAAAATGACAAGGAGAAGCTGGAAAAAGCAACAGGAGAGGTTTTTGCAAGAGGTATGTATATGCATCAAATTGTTGCAAAACAAAACTTCTCTTGGTAAAACAGCCACTTGCAACTGGCTCTGGAGAGCTGCCTGAGACAGAGGCAGCCATGGCTGATGTAGATCAGGTGTGGGCTGTTTGGGAAATGTTTTGATTTTGCCTCACCTGCTTTCTCTTCCTGTCTTACTCTGCCTGTGCTCTTACCTGGCACTGATAAAACATTAGAACAAGCCAAAACACAATCTCTTTGTTTTTCTGACTTTTTTTCTCCTACTTCCTAAGTTAGAATTTTAAATGTCAGCTTTTCAAATTGTAGCATTTTCAGAGAAGTGTTGTAGCCCGGATCTTACTAAATGGAAAATGTATTTCCAGTTCAAAGGGTTTTAAAACAAAACAGGAAAGTCCAAGACAAATGAAAAAGACTGGGGGACAGCAGCTGAAGTTCTTCTCTAATTAGATTTTCAGGTGTCTCTGTCAATATCTTTTCTCCTTTGGGAATTTGGAAGAACAATTGCAATCTAATCTTGCATGCCTTAGAAAAGGCTCCCATCTCTAGCAACACCTGTAGACACCATGGGTTTCATGGCTATGGACAAAATGAAGACAAGAGAAAAAACATTAATTAGAGCACAAATCTTGACACTTGTAGCAACAGAGCTTTTCTAAAATGCTGTCACCCTTTTCATGTTCCCCTGCTACCTCAAATATGCAGAGGAATATAGCTCGACCTGAAATGACTTCAACTGCATGACTTCAGATATACTCAGAGATGATAAAGCCAGCAGGGTCACTGTGGTTGTGCAGCTTTAACCATGTGAATGGCTTTTGTCTCCCAGCAGTATGGCTTTACTGTTCAAAGACATCATCTCCTTCTTAGTAAGAAAAGATGACTACAACCCTAGTGATGATGGATGTAGAAGAATTGGGAGAACATCTAAGGGTACTTCAGAGATCTCTATCTTTGGTCTTAGTCCAGCACTGTGCTTGAGAGAATATATTTGCCCTCTGAAAGGGGTTCAGAGCTGAGGATCTCATGTATGTTCACTTCTGTCTGTGGAGGCATATCCCATATGATGCTTTCTGTTGACTCGATCAAACAGTCAGGAGTGCCCAAACCACTGCATCATGTTTGAAGCTGCACATCTTCTTTCAAATAACTCAGCTCAATGAAGGATGTAACTCTGTACTTAAGACCATCTCCCGTGTTCCTGAAGGGTGTCCATGAGGGCTGACATGATCCCCCTAGTTTGATTCTCTGTGTAACACAGGTAGGAGCCCTTGCCTCAGTGATGTGCATCTCAAAGAATGTAAGCAGGTGCTTAAATGTCTAGTAAAGCATCCAATGGAGAATTTGCTAAGTGCTTTGCTGAATGGAGGCCTCAGTAGTTCGCATTGCTCAAGCACCTGTCTTAGATTTGACAATATGTCATTGAAAACTCTGGATCTTACCAAGTGCCCTGGTTTCAGATGGGATAGAGTTAATTTTCTTTCTAGTAGCTGGTATAGTGTTATGTTTTTGATTTAGTATGAGAAGAATGTAGATAACACACTGATGGTTTTAGTTGTTGCTAAGTAGTGTTATATACTAAGTCAAAGATTTTTCAGCTTCTCATGCCCAGCCAGCAAGAAGGCTGGAGGGGCACAAGAAGTTGGGAGGGGACACAGCCAAGAAAGCTGACCCAAACTGGCCAAAGGGGTGTTCCATACCATGTGACATCATGCCCAGTATATAAACTGGGGGGAGTTGGCCTGGGGAGTGGATCGCTGCTCAGGAACTAACTGGGCATCGGTCGGCAATTGCATTGTGCATCACTTGTATATTCCAATTCTTTTATTATTATTGTCATATTATCATTATCATTATTACTATTATTTTCTTCCTTTCTGTCTTATTAAACTGTCTTTATCTCAACCCGTGACTTTTTTTTTTTTTTTCTGATTCTCTTCCCCATCCCACTGGGTGGAGGGAAGTGAGTGAGCAGCTGCATGATGCTTAATTGCTGGCTGGGGTTAAACTGTGACAGCAAGTTAATTATTAAGAGAAACTTAGTTAAGAACTACCCAAGGGCAACCTGGAGCTGAGTTAACATGCAAGATCCCCATGTTTCTATCTAAAAGGGTATTCAGGTTGGCCTTCTCAGTAATGTCTCAGCACCTCAGGGTTCCTTTGCCTTTGCTGGTGCTCTCAAGAGAAGAACAGGGAGTTGCTGTCTTTACCTTCCAGACACCAGGGGGGAAATGGCATGAGATATCTACGGGAATTCCCAGACATGTACCTTTGTCAAGGGATGTCTTTCTCCTGCCACACGTTCAGTCTGGGATCCTCCAGAACAGAGCAACACAGTTATTTTTGTCTCATCCACTTGGAAGCAACGGAGTTTCCAGCAGGGTGCCAGGGCAGTGTAATGACTACAACTTCAGCCAGTAAAAAGAGAGCAACTGGGAAAATTTCTCTCTTGCCATCCCCAGGTATAGCTCTCCTCCTCCTGCTTTCCATTCAGGCAAGCCTCTGCTATTTCTGCCCTCACAACAAGTTATAGTAAGACTGAGAAAACATGAGGAATATAAAGCTTATGTTACAATTCCCTCCCGTAGTCACACACAGTTCCCCTTCTGATGTGGAAACCTGCCTGATGCCAACAATTTACATGGGTACCTTTCATTCCAGTTGGGCATCCAGAGGACTATTTCTCTCTCAAGGGAAAAGAAAAACAAAACAAAACCAAAAAAGGAAAGGAAACCAAACCAAAATAAACTAAATGTCCTTTCAGCCAATTTATGAACTGCTCTGAGCTATTCATTTCCCAACATTCTTCCAGATAGGCAGCTGCTTCAGCGTGCCAGGCTGTAGAGTGAGCTGCTCCATAGCAACAGCCAGCAAGCATGAACATACCCAGAATAGGCATCATGCAGAGCCACGAGGGGGACTTTCAAAAGGAGTAAAAATGCATAAAGTTAAAACAAGGTACTGCACCTTACCTGAAAGGGAGAGGATCTATAGCAGCCACAGGTGTTGTACAGATCACTGCAGGCTGTGTAACAATTTGGCTGTCAGAAACTGCCCTTACCATAGACATATCACTGCCTTGTGATATGAGAAAATCTTACAGGTGTTTCTAGTGTGTGTGACATAGGTTATATGGATTTTTTTTTTTAATGCAAGCATGACTCACTTTTCTGTGTTTTAAACAGGCTTGCAACCAAAAAAATACTTTTTTTTTTTTTATAAAGCCGAATAAGGAAGTGACATCACTCCCCTCTTTTGGGTTTTGTAAGCTTTTTTGGGCTAGGTGACTCTGATTTAGAGTTTGACGACGCTGCATGCACCAGACTGGGATTCAGTTTCAGAAGTGGAAGATTGAAACCTGTTTCAGGATTGTTTCACGTTAGTGGATCCCTGTTCTGGCATGCAGAATACAGATCCCTGATAACCTTGGCTTTTTATTTGTGATAGGGTTTGGTTGGTTGGTTGGTTGGTTGTTTCCCAACTGTGTTTTTCATTTATTTATTGTAATTTATTGTAACAATTCTGAAATGTGCTAGATTAGCAGCCCAGGAGACTCATGTCACAAAGTGGCAGCCTGAGTTATACCACAAACCTACTCTGCTGGGATTATCTCTAGGCAGGAGGAGAAGAGTTTAATCAGCTCTGTCAACTCATTAGCCCTTCTCTTCTGAGGTAGGCACAAAGGGTCCCACTTAGTGTCAGTAGTGTTGGTAGCTGTTCTGAAATAAATACAAATCCAGCTCATTTTAAATCAGGCCACTGAGCAAATCATAAGTTGCTGTAAGCTGTCGTTATCATGTGAGGCTGAAGTGGTTTTGACTCACCATCACTTTGATATAGTTGACCCTTCCCTGACGACTTCTCAGTTTTATCTTTCTGCTTTTTATGGTTTTAAATACAAAAGCTCACAATGTGGGTTGTCCCAAAGATTCCTGAGGCAACCTCAGTAGCTACCCATGTCCTGGGCGCTTGCTGAGATGAGCACCATTCTCCACTATAACCCTGCTCTTCACTGTAAGGAAACCCAGGGGAAGGAGCCAGCATATTTTCCAGAAGCTTGCCTAGTCCTCCTGATGATCGGGAAAGCAGGACTACAGCACACACCATGGAGGACACCTCCTTTACAGTGCAGCTTAGCCTCAAGAGAGGATCACTTTCCACTGACTACTGAGCAAGTGGAAGTGACCACCTTTCCTCTGGTAACAGCAGACCTTGTGATTATCCTCCAGTTAGTCTAGGTCACCCCACTGTTCCAGTCTCTCAAAAGAAAAGCAGAGTCTATTCTGACTCTTTCTTTTTTCTATCACCACAGGGAGACCTCCAGAGATCACTCATTCAGGTGGATTTTGGAGACGGCATTGCTGTGTCATATGCCAATCTCAGCTCGACAGAAGATGGTATCAAGCACGTCTACCAGAATGTGGGTATATTCCGAGTGACCGCGCTGGTGGAAAACAGCCTGGGTTCTGACAACGCTGTCCTCTACCTGCATGTAACGTGTATGTATGTTCATACTTGTTGTTAGCTTCTGTCATTCTTTAAAAAGTGTAACTTGTCCTTAGAGATGACATTTGGGGCTTTGCAGCTGGGAGCAGAGTGATGGGGTATGATGAGTGTTTGTCTGCGCTCCAGCAGAGGACTCCAAACTGAGAGGAGCCACACGCAATAGTGACATTTGCTTTTTAAACCATGTTCCACCTCTAATTTTGGGTAGTCTAATTTGGGACACCTCAAAGGAGCATCCAGCCCTTTCTGACATGCACCTTCATTAGCATGTTTACACTTCCAGAAAAACAAAGATATCCAGGACCTTTAATCACTTTTAAAAGCCTTGACTTTTACTTTGTATGTGTGTATTGCCCTCTACTGAAATACAACCATCTCTGGGTTGAAAACCAGTGCATTTCAGTCTTTCTGTTGTCATAGGAACCAAAATCTTGGTGTTAAAGAGTGTTACAAGAAAAAATATTACCTTCACATTGCTCTTCTGCTGCTCTTTTTAGCCTTTTTATACTTCAGCTGTCTCTGATTTACAACTGAAATGTATCTCAAGTCCTTGCACAAAACCAGCAATCTGTTCTTTCATATTTATTCTAGCACATGGTTATGAGCCCAAAGGGTCAACGTATTATTGAAATTTTGTAACATACCTAATAGATTTTTTTTGGGGCCATTGTTTTCTTTATACAGTGGAGGGGGGTGTGTGTTGATTTTTTATGTTTTCAACTGTGTGCCTCTGTGCCAGATTTACTGAAAAAAAAAAGGAAATTCCAAAACTTAAAGTTATGCTTACAGAAATACCACTTACCCTCTACCACATTAACTCCACATATTGTCTAGATAATTTAGCATATTCCATATACTTTAACTCTAGTTTTGGAGTTACTTCATACAGTGTAAAAGCAGCTGCGTCTTCAGGGGAAGAGGGCAGCTCTTTAATGGTGCACCGTCATATCAACAGATGGGAACAGTGGAAGGTATAGCTGTGGGAGATAGGAGGTTTATGAGGGAGCACTAGAGAAGCAGGAGCAAATATCTCCCTGATTGCCTCCCTTCAAAAAGACTTTCGGTTCATGATCATAGTGTACCATTTATGATTCCCTAGCCTGATAGACTGCAGTCTGTGGCAAACTTTTAGGTCACATAATCCTTCAGCATACCACATGTTTAAAAAACTCATAATACCTTGCAAAAATAACTGTTTTCATAAATTAGCTTATTGTGAAGCTTGGGTGTTGATTTGGGAGCTTAGCCTATATCACTTCTGTGCTTAGGCACTAGTGAATCAAGGTAAGTTCTCAGCTTTTGGACAGCTACAGTTTTTGGGGGTTTTTTTTTAGTTATTTAGGTATCATCCTAAGTAGGGTAGAGAAAAGGGCCTCTGCTCAGAATAGGCATGTATACACTTTTGTGTAATTTCTTCGGTTCTGGACTCATATTCTAGTTTGCCTCCCTGCATGTGCTTGGGTAATTATCATGGGAGCTGCTGCAGGCTCTGAATGCAGAAATCCCCCTCCCACTGCTGCTGGTTATGAAAGACAGCTCAACAGGAGATGTGGTCTTTTTTTTTTTTTTAACTCTGAAATGGAGAAGTGTTTTGGTGGTTGATGTTTCGCGGGAGGTTCTGACAGCCTTGTGCGAGCAGGGTTTGTAATCGTTCGCTTTTTGACAAGAGATGATTCCATGGGGGCTATTGCACACCCTCAGCCTATCTCCAAGTAATGAGGCCACGTAAAGCACCAACTGCTTTCTCATGCAACAACCACTAAATGGAAGGAGAAGAGAGCTGTCTAGCCTTCACTCTCACTCATAGTAGCTTTCTGGTTTATAGCTGTTTTAATCCATTTTTTTTGAGATGTTGAAGGCTTAAGAATCACTTTGATTCTTTAAGCAGTACAAGAAATAAGCAATATTCAGGTATGTTCTTCTGACTTAGCAGCTGATACTGTATGTTTCTGTGTTTCGCATAGGTAATGCCAGCGTAGGACTTAAATACTGCGTGATCATTGCAGCCAGGCCCAGGATATATGTGCCTGACCCCCTGGAGAAGTGACAGCTCTAAGGGATATGTCTCACCTTTCTCTCCATGACAAGAATTAGGGACTTCAAAACAGGTTGCAGACCAAGCATGGTGCCACTCAGACCAGCAATAGATTTGCTGAGGGCAGAGATGTGCAGTAAATCCAGTCCTCTCCAGAGCCTAACACCCAGATCCACAAAAGCTTCTAAATCCTATTTAAATGCTTGCATTGCCACTAGGCTCTCTGCTGAGTGCTCTGCTTGGGGTGTATGAGTTTGGCCTTTGGGGAGTTTTGTAAAAATATCTGTCCTTACAATAGACACACACACGCTGTATTGCTAAGATCCACAGAAAAGCAGCATGCAGCTTGAACATCCAGAGAGTTTTAGGAAGGGCTACTAACTGGGTGACCCCTTGTTACAGGGTTAATACATGAGTGTGTGCAGCCAGATCTGGCCCTTCCAACACCCTTCCCTACCTGTGGCCAGCAGCCTTGCTGAGGGGAAAACTGCAGGCACTGAGCCACAGTGCTTGTGATCTCAAGGATAAGAGTAAAGCCTCCATCCCTTGCCCTCCTCATCCTGCTGCAGCCATGGGGCCAGTGCACAGTAGCAGTGCCTTTGCTGCAGTTGGTCCAGGGATCCAGAAATGCAGGTTATTGTGAGGCAGGAGCATTTTGGGGTGGATGGACAGTAAATTGTATATAAACTGCTTCTCCAGCCAACAGGCTGTCTCTGAACTGTCCTGACAGGTCAAAATTTTCCCCTGGAAAGTTAGTTATGCATTTGTCTGAATGCTGCAGAAGAACTTCACATGCCCAAGTGAACCTTTGGAGAAGCTTCTCCCTTTCTGTTGTTTGGGGCTTGTACACATTTTTTTCCTGAGGCAGGTGAAGGTCTGTAGTCTCCATGGCCCTGCATGAAGCTCAGAAATGAATTCTCTTCAAACTTACCTGGGAGATAGCAGTCTCCTACCAAGCTAAGGGCCTATCCAAGTGAGCTATCCCCATCTGCTGGCCAGATAATAGTTCAGCATTTCAGCCACTTTGACCCATCAGCTATGTGCACAGAAATACTCAGGCAGAATTGGCTTGCCTGAGCCATTCTTTCATGTTCTTTCCTAGCCAGCATATGGTGGAGGTCCAAGGAGGTTCTGGGCACTCTCTGCAGTGCAGGATCATTTGAGATGTATTCAGAGCAGCTATGCAGTTTTATTGGAGTGTATTAGACTTTACGTGGGCTCCATTGTCACTGCTGTCATGGCATCGGGTGTTAGGAAATGTATTCCTTTAGAGGGCTGTGCTGACATTGGGCATTTTGCAAACATCCCAAAGGATACCAGAGCTGCAAAATATTTAGCCTGGGAAGCTGCTGTTTTTCAGGTCTCAGGGTCTTGCTGAAAGCAGGCATGGCCTGGTCACGGAAATGTGTCTGAGAAGGGGAATACCATTAAAATCTTAAGGGTGAAATTCTGGCTTCTCATGAATTTTCAAGAAGACTGTTGGCTGCTGATTATAAAAGGAGAAATGAGTCATGGTCTGGTCTACAGCAGGCTTTGGTCAGTCTGATCATGGATAACTCTTAATTGGGCTGCTTCAGGTTAAGCAGCGGCTGTGCCTACAGCCCAGAAAAAGCTGCATTTCAGTAATTAGTCAGGAACACCAGTCCTTGTTTATTGTGGCATTGTTTATACAGTCTGATTTGGGAGAATTTTTTCATATCTCTCTCTGCCTAAGTGTGCTGTATAGGGGTACATAATGCTTGCTCCAAAATGTGTGGTATTCCTTTAGGTTGAAAAGCAAGGTCTGGGTGGTGATACGTGCATGGGATGTCCTGAAAAATCCCCTCCTGAAATACATAAAATCCTCTAGCAATGTATCTCAACTCCATATGGGCAATGTAATCAATCCTCCCAGGCTGAGGTCTCTGCTTCTCATCACTGGGGAGCTTACAGATGTAGGTAGGACATGTAGATCTGGCTTTAATTTGTTTAAGAAAGCCATGTCCCCGTGTCACCTGGGGTTTCTTTTTCTTTCTCTGTCACTCTCAGGACAATTGCTTTGTTCTCTAAGTGAACAGTCAGAACACATTTTAAAAAATAATCTACAGGACAAGATGTAACAACAAAGGCCCATCTGCCTCCAGAAGATGGGAAATGTGTAACCCTGGGCATAACGTCACTTGTCAAATGAATTATGTTCTGTTTATACTAAAGTAATAAGAGCTTATTGAGGAAAAGGAGGGAGCATAAGGTAATGTTAAAATGAAGGCATTCAATGAATAGCTGCCTTCAGGTAGAGTTTCAGCTGATATAAATAGATATAACATTGCTGAAGTTCACCAAATTGTAGCAGTTTGCATAAGGAGAGATGCTTCATGTCTGCTGAAGCAATTTGTCCTGAACATTCTTATGTCTTCCCGGTGAAGGCCATATTCAAATAACAGGGCTCTGCCCCATTGTTTAAGTTGTATATACAAGTCCCTGATTATATGATGTTCATGCACTAGAGAGTCCAAGTTATTCAGCTCCAGATACAGGGGTAGCTCCTGTTCTGTGAGGAACAGATTTAAGCTTGCCTCTCTAGAAGTCGCACCAAGCCGAAACATTAACTGTCATGCCCCACAGTGATTTGGAGGACTTCTCTCCTCTAAACCAAAGGATATCCCCTCAGTTCTGTTCTCCCCCAGGCTGACATTTCAGATGGAGAGAGGACTCATCTGCTGCTTCTGTCTCTGCAGGCCCCTTGGAACATGTTCACTTATCTCTACCCTTCGTCACCACAAAGAACAAGGAAGTCAACGCCACTGCAGTACTGTGGCCAAGCCAAGTGGGAACACTTACTTATGTCTGGTGGTTTGGGAACAACACGGAGGTTTGTATTCCCTATGGACTGAGATCAAAATAATCCTGGAGGAGCTCTCTGACTGAGGAGGGAGGGAGAGTGATCTGGGAATGCTTCCAAATAGGCACGCACACAAGAAAATTATAAACCAGAGATTGAGACACTAATGGTTCTTTGACATACCAATGTTGAAATGTAAGAACTGCCTTGTGTTTGTTGCTGTGACTTAGCTGTAGGGTTTTTTGGCGTTTCATGCAAATTGCCCAATACCTTTCTCCCTGCATTTACATCCAAGGTGGATGTAGTGAGCCAAAATCCAGAAGAGCTTCTAGTGTGTTTTTTCCCACCCTCCCTTCTTCATTAATAACAACAAAAAGCCTTTGGGGTTTGGGTTTTTTTTTAGGAAACTAACTTTTCAAACTGAAGCTGTTTTCATATCTGGAACTGACTTTACATAACCCTAGAGTTTAAACCTCACCTCTCTGGTGACTAACAGGAGAAGGGACTGCCATCAGTTCTGTGCCCCCCCCCACCCC
>VYZV01002049.1:1199-32426 GCA_013401275.1 Pandion haliaetus | reverse complement strand
ACTGAAACAAACATGAGTTTACTCAGGCTGCAGATGATCATTCATTATTAGGTTTTTCTCGGTAAATAGGTCATTTTCCAAACTTTAATACCAGGATTTGATGCACTGCCCTGATGAAGGTGAACTGTTGAATTCCAATCTCTTGAAGTATAACACCAAATCAGAAATGGAAACCAGACTGTTCTATGATATGTAAAATGTAAATAAATATGACTTTTTTGTGATCTCTACATCTTCTCCCAAAATATCCTAAGGCCATATTATATGTGCACTTGGGAATCTGATGCCCAAATCATAAGGCTAGCAGCACTCCTCTGCCTGAGAGTTTTTACTGTCACTTTCCTCCTATTTTCAGTAGTCATATAACATCTTTATAGCCTGTATCCGTTCTGTACTGCTGGTACCTGCTGATAACGTGGATCCAACTGCCCACTCTTTTCCATAAGCCCTTGAACACTGTTCTCTTTTCCCTACTGAAAGAAAGGCATGATCTTCATTCAGGAGTTGCTTTTGGACTCCTGAGGTTATATTTTTCTTGAATTGCTGCCAGTGAAGATAGTGGTTGTGTTCTCTTTACCTAAATGTTGCTGTCAAATAGTCAATTTTCTGTTTCTCCCCTGTTGTCTTGCCTAGATTTTAAGCCCTTTCCATAGATGTCATTTTTTTATCTGTAAGTGTTCTGAAAACAGGCATTTAAGTAAAGGCTCTCTGATCTCCCTTGACTCCGATACAGTTATTCTGGAAAGTGATTTTGTATTCTCTTAAATTCTCTATCAATCATATTCAATAGAAAACTGAAAGGAACTTTGTAGTGAAGCCAACAAAACAGGAAAACAAGCTAACTACAAGAGTGAATTTCAGATAAATGTTCAAACAACTGTAATTTTAAGACCTTTCCCATCCTTCGTGGTTCAGACTAAAAATTCAACAGTCCATGGAATTGCAAGATGAGCTGTAAGAACCAGATTTGCGGTATTATTAAAACTTGTCATGTAATGGAGGCATGGCTACTCCTACTCCAGCTACCAATATCTTCTCATATCATGTTTCAGAGGAGTGTTACAGCAAGTCTATGAAGTGGCTTAATAGAAAATATAGTGGCAAAAATACTAGTGGTCATTCATAGATGCAAGTTATTTTGCTGTAGTGAATACCACGTGTGAGAGAGATGTACATGTGGTGTAGCCTATATATCTGTCAAAAACCAAAGCCTACCACAAAGTATACATGAGCTGTAGGTTTGGGTATCTGTGCTCTTCAGTTACTTATTTTGGATTTCTTGAGAGCTAGATGAGATTTTTCTGCACTTTCATGAGCTCTGTCAGCACTTGTTCAGTCTAGTTGGCACCTCTTCATTTCCCCCTGTTTTTTTCAGCAGATTTTCTTAGAGAAAGGCAGATGATCTAACACTGTGAAGAAATTCTGATTTGTGTTTCTCTTTATATACTTCCAGAGGACAGATGGACATGTCTGTTATTTAATAATGCTCATGTTACATACTTCGTAAAGAATCAGAATAGCTCCTAGCAGTCTGCCTGCCTGTCAGTAGCAGACACAAGCTTCTTGCTGGTTTTGTGTTAAATAACAGGGATTTCTGCTCTCTGGGCTCCAGCTTTCAGACTTTGAGAACAGCACATTCTCTGATGGGCATTGTAGATCCCTCATACACTTGGCTGCTGAGAAGTTCTCTTTCTTTGAGAGATTTTTGGGTGACCTTCTGGTAAATAAACATGCTGTGCTGGTTCTTGGAGAGTGGGAGTTACTTTTCAAAAGGATAAGGCAGTGATGGTAATAAACTCTTTACCGTTGCCTCTCTCTCTGATGCACATAACATTATGCTCATTCTTAAGAAATTACCAGAGCAGCCTGACACCAGCTCCTGCAGCTCCTGAATCTGTAAAGGACAAGCTTTGTTTCATTTCTTTCCTTTGAATAGTCAAAACTGAAGAACAGATATTCTTCAGCTTGCGTTGACTAACACTGAAGGAGTGACACGGTGCACGGCACTGGCTACCCACTGTTTCACAAGTGGTGGGTAACATTCCCGGCAGCCTTGGTTCAGTAATTGAGTGATCCAGCTGGAAACACATCTCTTTTGTTCTCTGGCTTCACAGACTCCAGTTTTGGATCTGCTAGCACTGACTTCAGAGGAGAGGACCTTTTCCAGTACTGGACAAAGCTGAGACTTTTCAAACCTTTACTGGACTGTAAAGGGACCCATCGAGCTGAGTGTTTCTACTCTCGTTTGCAACTTCCTGGAGCCACCAAAACCTTTCCAGTTATGGGTCACCGGGGTCTCCTTCCTGTGATCTAGGGAATAAATTGTATGCCGTTGTTGCACCTTTCCACAGAAGTTATCAACAATTTCATGGTAGGCCAGCATGTTACTGGTGTTACTCAGTTTGCTGACAGTTCTTGAGGCTGTTCAACTCTGATATTGGCAGCCCATTTCAACAACTGCATGGTCGTATCTAGATGACTAGTCAGTATTTGCCAACCTCTAGGGACAGATACTTGCTGAAGTGTACTTATTCTGAAGTCAGTATTGCTAAAGCTGCGATGGTGGCTGGAATTCGGAAGGGATAATCTGGACTTTGTCAGCTAGAGTGATATTCTGATGAGAATATCTTGCTATTTAGAAAGAATAGCATCCCGTCAGTGAGTATGGCTATGGCTTGTGTGATACCAATGTCTTCATTTTGGGAAAATGTCTCTTCTGAACACCTGTGGGAGTGCGAAGAGGAGCTTTGTGCCCTCAGCTAAGCATGGTACCACAGTGCAGAGAGACCCTGCTCTGTGGAACAACACTCCTGTTGCTTTCACCTGTGGCTCCTGTAGCTGCTACCAGGGGAACTGGCCTGTGCTGCAGAGCTGCTGGCAGGGGAAAGTGTATGCGAATAGACCTTGGAAAATAGAACCACCCAGTTACTTGGTTTCTTTGTTAGTGTGCACTTTCCATATCCTGCCATATGTCCCTCTTCTTTAGCCTTTTAATTCTGGGGTGTTATACATGATGCCTTCAGAAGTGCTTCAGTAATGTTTGACTACATGCCTGTTTTAAAACACCATTAGAACAAATTAACAATTTTTTTTAATAATGTTATGGTAATGTTATTGTCAATACAGCATGGAAAAATTAACTAAAATCAACAACAACAACAAAAGACCATTTGGTTTTATCCTTTATAGTGGTATTAAATGACTCATGAATTTTTTGTATCTAAACCCTGAGAACCTATCTTTACAGCAGTTGGGAGGAATAATATTTTTCATAGGCAATATAAATAAACTGCACTTTTAAGATAATATAGTTTAGCTATTAGCTAAATAGCTTTTTAGCTTAGCCTATTTTTTTATGGCTATGAATTTTAGATAATGAAAAAGCATTGGAATAAACAGTTCAAGGCAGTATTACTGATACTGCCTCATAATAAAAGAAGTCACATAATAGCATAATTTTTAAGATATCGTGCCTTTGCCTCTAAGGGAAAAAATAGTCATTCTCTGTATGAGGTAGAAGTTTCACTTTCTGTCATGTAATGCAGAAGGCAGCAAATAGTTTGTGGAAGCTGAGTTTAATTTTAAAAGAGTGCCTAAAGAAGAGGGTGTAAGAAAGCAATTGGGCCTGACTGCAGATGTACATGAATGAAAAGAGTTTTTAAACATAATGTCCAAGAGGAGCAATGCAGATGTGCTGACTTGGAGAGCTCGACACCTTTTAATGCCATCTTCATAGATTCATTTGTATGTTATTAGACTGTTCCTTCTCAATGTACTTTGTACAGTATTTTCACTTTAAAGAAAAAATGAATGTAATCTTTCATCTTAGTGTCTCTTCACACTTGATAGAGGCTGTAAGTTTTCTTCTCTTTTTATGTATCAGAAAACTTGGCTACTGGAAAGCTGTATTGTGTCACTGTCAACATGTTTGTGCATGTTGAGAATAAACTTGTACTTAATCAGTTTTCCTGCAGGGTTTTCTCTTGTCCTGAAAGTCTTGTTTTGAAGGAGGCTGTCCCTAAGCATTACAGGTGTTGAATTAATTCTTTTGGTGGAGGTGATAAAAAAATGAGGCAGGGCAAAGTTCTGAAACCTGGAATTAACTCAAAATTTGTGCATCTGGGACACTGTTAGGGGGAAGTTCACTTGACTATGCAAGTCCTTTATGGTTTTTTTCTGATGGTGTGGGCACCTTTTTGTACCTCATGTTAAAAATCTGTGAATTTTAAAAACCTTTTAATGTTTTTTGGTAATGCTGTGTAGGTGATTATGTTGCCATCCATCCCTTCCATTTGTAACTATGTGGAAAGCATAGCAGAGTGCATCAGGCACCTTACACCTGTGGTGTTACTCTGACTATAGATGTACCTGGCATTTCTCTTTTAAGCTTGGGAGTAGACTTGCACATGGTTCTTGTCCCTTGGCTACAGTTCTTCTTCTTGCATCCAGGTGGTATACCTTCGGTTTTCTTTGGTTTTCAGGGTCATTTTGGTAATTTCTATTGCTGTTCCATCTTCTGTACACACCCCAAAGGAGCAGGGCATGGAGTAGCAAAGACAAGGATAGAGTAGGCCAGAGAGAAGTTGAAAGGTGATTAGAGAAATGGGCATAATGTAGGGAGGGATTTGAGTGGTGAAGGGAATTGAACAGTTAGAAGGAGGACTGTTAGAGCCTTGAGAAGTGAAGAAGGGATGTGGAGGAGATCTAGAATACTTGAAGGAGGGTAATGGTATGGAACTGATGGTTTCAGTAATAAGTAGTTATCTTTTGTAGTTTCAGCATGGCTACTGCATCAACCTGTGAATCTGTAACCATCAGTTTGTGAATATGACCCATGTTTGTACCTGCTTTTCCAGGGAAAACAACAGGAACAAGACCCAGGCTATTTTAAGATTACTTAATTAATATCTTATTTAAATTGCCTAATGATGCCTAATGACTTTTAAAGGGCTATTAGTATCCACATTTAAATGTCTGAAAACATACATGTAAACAATGTGCTATCTCCACTGTCCACTGTTACCTATTGTTTCTTTCAGGGATGATAACATGTACTTGCTAAGACAAAAAATCTTGCATTTGATGTCAGATATTCATAGAAGAATGGTTCTCCAAGACAGACCATATCTGTCTTTATAAAATGAGAAAATATATTAGGAAAATTTTCTTGTTTATATTGCCAACTTGATAGGAATATTTGTTGTATATAATGGTAATCGTAACAGTAACTTAAATATTCATTATTGTAACTTGTTTTCATTTCTCTGCAAGTCTGTGCTGATACCTTTGACTATAAGAGCCACAGCCTTTTATTGTGACTTAACAAACTCTGAATATGAGCAGGAATTGCAGTGGGAAATTTTAGAACTGCTTTTTCCTTTAAATAAAACATAAATGCCTAGAGTAAGCTTTTTTAGAGGTTTTGGGAAACTAAGCTAAATTCTTCATAAAACTTGCCTCATTCATTATTTTTGAGATTTGCTTACTGAATTGATCTTAGAGGTATGATTTCTCATCTGTGCAAGTTAGCACTAGTGGAGACTAATCGCACCTGATCTAATGCTGAACTTTTTTCTAAGGATTGCCCATAATTTTGTGATGGCCGACACCAGGTTGAATTCTAGATGTTCGTTCCTTCTACCATCAACAGTCTCTGCACATGGCATTATTCAGGAGACACTGCACAGATACTTATTTGTGCTCTGTATTTTAAGAGTGTTTTTTTTTCCTTCAGTAGCTTCTGTTCCCTTTCAGAAAAGGGAAATGAATCTGTCCCAAAATGTTGACTGCTTGGCAGTTGAGCAGAAAAAAAGTGTTCAATGATGGCCTCAAAGGAAAGGTATTTAAGGAAGCGATGATTTTACTTGCTGTCAGCTTCCCTTCCACTACTTTTATAGAAAATAGCAAAAATTTTGATTCTTACCTTTACCAAAAGGATGAGAAGCTGGGAAACTTGGGTACATTCTGTAAATCTTTTTCTTGTTATGGACACTCAAATTTATCATTTCTGTTAAAAGACTTGAATCTTTTTGGCTGCACAGGCTTGGAGGAATTTCAGAGTGAGTTTGTCAGAGATTAACATCTCCACATACCAGTGCATACTGGAAGTATCAGTCACTTTGTATGTATGGATCCTTGAGAACTGAAATGCTGGGCAGAAATACGCCTACTCATTAAGTCCTCTACTGTGTTTGGCATGGACCACAATGACACCTGAGGAAGTAGTTACTTCCTAGATTTAAGAGCTGCAGCATCATTTCCATGCTTAGTTTTGACTGTGGGGAGTTAACTGATCTGTCTTTGATAAGGGTTTTAGCTAAATGTCAGCTGTCTACATAATAGCTTGTACTGAATTTGCAAATATTAAAGGTCTACTATCATAAAAGTAGTTTGACTTGTTGTCTTACTGAGATGCTTGTCAGATAGCTTTGGAGGCAGAATTTCACTCCTCATATAGAAATAACAAATATGGTAGCAGGGTGAGTTTTATACTGTGACTGTTGCTTAGGGCATCATTGCAGATCAGCTACTTAAAATGTGTGTTACTTACATGCTTTTGGAAATCATGGTATTGTGGACAAGTTTGTTTTTTCTTGCAGATTTACATTGCCCTTTTATTTTGACTATGAAATCCCTTTCTGGCATTTGTAGCATGCCAATTTTGCTGATAGCATGCTCACTAAGCATTGCATTAGGTCTCTGCTGTCAGGTTTTCGTAGGCTACCACATGCTTCAAATGCTTGTTAAGAATTTGAAACGGGCATTCAGCATAATCATTCATCTCTACTTAAAGTACTTTCTCAGTAGAATCAAAGGAGAACTGAGAGCACTGAGGGAATTGGTCAAAATCTGTCATTCAGACCTGCTGCCTTACATAGCCCCTGGCTTGGCAGAGGCGGGGCTCGGGAGCTTAGCACTTGCATGGAGGAGCAGAGAGAACTGATTGCAGTAGAGGTGGAACAGCCTTGCAAAGCTCTGGTTTCTACGAGCCTGGGGATTATAACTGGTTTTCTTCAGTTACTATCTGTTTACTGCAATATAGTGGAAGAGACTGTCCAAATGTTATTTTTGTTAAGCATTTTGTAAAGTTGCTGTATATTGAAGGGTGCATTAGTTTGCATAGAAGGCTCTGAAATCAATCTGCTGCTTCAGTCATTTGACTTCAAAGAGAAAAAGAATGCTATATTCTTAGTTTTAAAACAGTGGGAAAAGATTGTTAAAGGCCAGCACGTCACAGTCTCTCCCATATACAGTTGAACAGTAAAATAACATATGTTCATTTTTAACAGTAATTTTTTTTGCACAAGCAGTGTGAACTTCACTGTGGCATATAAAGCTAAATTAATGACTCGATTAAGACTTCTTTTGATAGCAACTTTTATGGTCAGCTTATTATGAATAAGTAGATGTCAGTTATAGGCAGTGTAGTGGAAAAATTGATTTGTGCTTCACTTACTCAAAGTTTAGTGACTAGATATATAACCAACTCTGTCAGCAAGGTTTTCTTAGAATTGGGCTTTGTTTAAAAAAAAAAAAAAAGAATAAAATTGGTCTGGTATTTCATACCACAAGGTTGAGAAGGTTTTTGCTGTGATGACGTGTGGACTTCTGCATTGGGCTGTGGCTACAATCAGGTTGGCATTTATAGTTCTGGTAGGGGAAAAAAAACCAAAAACCAAACTCGCCCCTAGCCTCTCAGCTGAGGCATGGTAACTGTGTGCTTGCAGCCAGCAACAGGGAAGCGGTTTGGGGTGGGGATTTGAACTATCTTACGGTTTTAGTGGCAGAGGAAATATTTTAACAAGGTACTTCCAGACCTCCGGTTGTTTTACAAAGAAGAATAAGAGGTAATTTGATCACTGTGAAGGTATCATCAGGGGCGATGGGCTCTTCCCGTGTTAGTTTGTGGCAGGAGGTATGTGCTAGCTTCCTATCAGGAGATCGATTGGGCCAGATGAAAGTTCTCAGGAGCAGCAGAGAAGTAAGTAAATGAAATGGAGGACCCTGTGATATGCAGGTGATTAAACTGCATTCAGGGTTTCTTTCTTCCTTAAAAGCAGTAAATACGTGAGAGAAACCATAAATAGTAGTGTGACATTAAGCTTATAAATAGACTTTTATAATTTTGTAGTACTTTCTCCTTTTAATAGCCTGTTGCTCTTTAACTTCAGCACATGCTAAGTCTGCATATGTGTGGTCATTTGCCCTTCTTGGTAATGTTTTATTCCAACTGGAGCTGTGATGTTTCTTTTATTGCTTTGTTTTTAGTTGATTAACTGGCTTGTAACATGGTTATGCGCCTGCTTTTTCAGTAGATGCGAAGCTTCATACTGAACTGAGCCAATATGATAAAGAAGCATTAAAGCCTCTGTAGTCTTCCTGAACATGAATGCTTTAGAGGAGATTGTAGAAGTTGTTTTCCTACTAAAAATAAATTCAGTAAATAATAGAATAATTGAATTAATTAATCTCAAACCAACAGTATTGAAAGTTTGTTGCTGATTCTGAATGGCAGCTGATTTTCGAAGTTTTCAGCTCCAAGCAAAATGGCCAGATAATTTTTCTCAGCCAGATGTTTTATTAAATGCAATGACACTAAATGTTTTTGTATAGAAAATGTATACCCTGAACCTGGAAAAGAATTCACTATTACATTAGTAAAAGGAATCTTACTTCTAATGAAAGGTCTGAGATTTGATTGAGATGAATAGCATATAAACACAGTTTGTCAGTGAATTTTAATTTTACTTGGGTAACAGGGTGTGACTTAATTTTGGTGCTGTAGTGCATTAAAAAATTATTTATTTCTAGGTTTTGTTCCTGTTCCAGTTATATACCTGCAACTTTGTGCCTTTACTTTTTGGATGCGGGAATGTAGGGTGGTTTTTGTTGTTGTTGTTGTTGTTGTTGTTGCAGGATATTCATAGTTAGCCTTGACAGTGTGATGTTGCTTTTCACACCATTAATAACATCTGGTATTTTTGCTAAGCTAATTTTGTAGAAACTTCCAAGTATTACTGTGTAGTTCTACAAAGGACAAAGCTGTAAGGAAGAAAACTGTCATATTCAGAAACAAAAAAATAAAACTTTAACGTTTTTTCAGAAGTCTACTTTGATGAAGCCTCGTAAAAATTATAAACTTTTAATGTAAGTTTGGATCTTGTCTTTCTTCTTGCATTATGTTTTCTTCCAATATTTTTTTTTACAGATGCTTCTGTAAGTTTGTCAATTTAGTTTCAAAAGAAGGAAATGCATCCCAAAAGGAAAATCATTTTTAGATAACTCTTAGAAATAAGCAGGAAGGTAATTTTTCCTCTTACTCCTTTATATACAAAATTAATTGTAGTTTAATGGTTTACAAAAGTCAGAATATGTGAAGATAAGTGCACAGAGTCTGCAGTCTGGCCTTAACCTTTAATCATGTCATAACCCCTGACAGGGTGTGGCTGTTGAGGTCAGTGTGCCACAATTTTGGAAAACTTTTGGTTTGGCTTTGAGTTTCACTTTGTAAGAAGTACAGATAAAATTGTCCTGTCATTTTCCGGTCAAGATCTTTGAAAATTATCCTTTTACAAAGTAGGTTTGTACAATTTTTGTACAACAACCTGTTGGGGTGAGTCCAGAAGAGGGCGACAAAGATGATCAGAGGGCTGGAGCACCTCTCCTGTGAAGACAGGCTGAGAGAGTTGGGGTTGTTCAGCCTGCAGAAGAGAAGGCTCCAGGAAGACCTTCTTGCAGCCTTGCATACTTAAAGGGGGCCTACAGAAAAGATGGGGAGGGATTCTTTATCAGGGAGTGTAGCGATAGGACAAGGTGTAACAGTTTTAAACTGAAAGAGGGTGGGTGTAGATGAGATGTAAGGAAGAAATTCTTCACTGTGAGGGTGGTGAGACACTGGAAAAGGTTGCCCAGAGAAGTTGTGGATGCCCCATCCCAAGAAGTGTTCAAGATCAGGTTGGACGGGGCTTTGAGCAACCTGGTCTAGTGGGAGGTGTCTCTGCCCATAGCAGCGGGGTTGGAAGTAGATGATCTTTAAGGTCCCTTCTAGACAAACCATTCTATGATTCTGATTTACAAATCTGGGGAGCTTAGACCTCTCCAAGATACTTTGCTAAAGAAGCTAAAGCCACAAAACTGGGATTTATTTCTCTTTTTTTAATTTCATTGCAGGTGAATGATTATCAGATTTAACTGCTTAATCATTTGAACGTGAGTGATATTTTCATTGCCAGATTCACCCAAATAATTTTGAACTGCTAGTCCCCCTGAGCTGGCTTGAAAATGGAAATTGTTTCCTATAAAGAAAATCTTTGAGAGGAGGCAGAGGCAAGTCAGAAAAATACTTAACCTAAGGTGCACTGGAGTTGTAAAAATGTGAGAGCTCTTAATAATGAATAAATAAATAAATAAAAGGATAACTCAAAATTTGGGATGATATGAATAGGGTGATTCTTTTGCAACTGGGCAGGTTCATAAGCAAAGCTGCTTTTGCCCTGTGCGGAGAGCTTTTTGTTCTAGTGCTCAGGCGTGCTTTGGGGTTTCTCTCTAGTGTGCAACCCAAGAGCAACCGAAGTGGCGACCTGCTCCACTCAGGCCCATACCCCAGGGCCAAAAGGCTGAGTAGAGGCTGAGTATCCGGGTGCTCGGGAAAGGAGTGTGAGGCAGGGCGGCTGAGAGCCAGGGGCACGGATGGAGTGAGGTCTCTTCTCTGGGCAGCGCTGCTGGAAGGCTTGCCTTGGTTTGTTTTCTGTTGGAGGAGGAAGTGGAGTTGACAAGCGTTTTCCAGGCGAGTAGCCAGACAGGCATTATTTTAATGTTTCCAGTGGAAAATTGGTGAGTTTTGGCAAAACTGAAATTTTCGATGTGAAAATTTCTATTTTGTGGAAATGGCATTTCTGATTAAAAACTAATTTTGGTGGAAAGTGTCCAATTGGTTATATTCAGCCTTAGAATTAGCATCTGCTGTGTTTAAGTCTATTGAAGATAATTTGGCTTAGGTTTAGCAACTCTGAACAGAATATACACAGACAACTTTCCTCCCTCTGTCTAATACTTCAGTTCTAGTGCCAGCCAAATTTCAACTTGAAGTTGGCTATGAGCAGAATAAAAGCTTTTTCCAAATTTTGCCAGTTTGTTTTCAATTCGGACTGCCTTCAGCTTCAAAGGCTTTTCAAGACAGATGCCGTGGCTAGAACTAAAGCTGCCAATTCAACTAGAGGCTCTGGACTTGAAGATTCTGCTGCGTGCAGCAGTATTGATCTGTGGGTGCTCAAGTGGCTAATAGCTAGCCCACAGATTTTCTCCATCATTTTTTTTTCTGTTGATGTTGTCTTCAGATAACTGTGGTTGAGGCTTGTACGGCATGCAGGATGTGAGACTTAGGTTCATTTACAGTCACACCAAGTTAGAACATGTAACTTTCCAGCATTTGGTGTTTTACCCCTGGTTTATCTGCTTAGTTGTATACAACTGTTGAAGACCAGCAGCTGTTACTTGCATATAATTTATTTCTCTTTTTGGCTTCTTAAATTGTGTTAAAACCCCCTCGTATTTGTAGATGGAAAAGCTGAAATCAAAACCCAATTCTCACTTGATGCATTTCCTTGATTCAGCATGTGCAGTCGGGCTGTTGCTCAAGTTTAGAGCTGTTAATAATTAGTGTCCTGAAAGGACTGTACTAGGTTATTCTAGCTATAGGCAGTTGTACATTGTGATTAAAGGCTCAACGGCTACCAGGCTCCTTTTAGATATTAAAGAGCTTTCGGTTTCTACTAGGCCTGTAGAGAACTGTAAACTCCTTTTTTAATAGGTAAAGAAATCTTTTTTGGAGTTGTATAGTAAAGGAATCAAATTCAGTTACCCCTTGATACTTTTGAGGAAAGGTGTAGGAAGAAGTTTGGGGGGTTTTGTGTGTGTGTGTGTTTGTTGGTTTGGGTTTTTTTTTCTCTTTCTTAAGCAAGATATAAAATACTAACTTGTTGTTATCACCTGATGCTTCTGGGTTTAGTTTGTCTGAACTTGCACTGATTNTTTTTTTTTTTTTTTTTTTTTTTCTTTTGGTGAATAAATATTTAGGCTTCTTAATCTTAGAGTTGTATGGGAGCCAGAATTTCCTTTTAATGAAAAATCTATTTAAATCTATTTAACTTAGTTTAAGAACACATTTAAAAAATTACCTCTAATTTATTTTGAGAAGTTTCTATCAAGAAGATATTTTAGTAATGTTTCATTATAGTCTCCATTTATTACATCTTATTATAGCATTGAGTCATGTAACCAAGAATAAGAGATCCAGCTCCAGGAATGGGAAGAGTTAGGTGTAGTAATCATCTGTGTGAGGGTCGTGGATTGCCATTTTTAAGGCTATTTTCAAACAAAGGCAGGTTATGGATATAATCAAGTTTAAAATATTCCAGGTGCAACTGACTTAGAAAACTTTTCTATTTATTCCTAGTAATCTTTACACATGATAAATGACTCCAGATATCATGAGCTGACAGCTGTGTACTAGGAAACAAGGTGGTTTTTTTGTCCTATCAATTCATTTGCTTACTTGTTTAGTTTATAATATTTTTTTAAAATATAGAAGGATAGTTAAATTCACCATTTTATGATATTTAAACAGTACTTTTCTTCCTAGTTCTTTTCCGGGTAGCTTTATCCTTTTCTGACTGCTTCAGCTGTCTGCCCTTCCACAGAGTTTTGGTCTGGGGTTTTGGGGGTGTTTTTTTACTAAATTGCTTATTCCAGGAAGGTGGGCTGTTGCTAACTCGGTGCACATGTGTCTTTGCTGTCCATCGCACTGGCTGAAGTAGTCATATAGTGGTGCAGTGACCACAGCTGTGCACCCAGGGGTTCTTCCTAGCAGCGGGCTTTGCTGGCTCACAAGCTGGCCGCTGCTATAGCTGGTGGTTGCCATCAACTTCTGTTTTCATGTTACAGGCCTTAAACTATACCAATATCTGTACCTAAAGACATTTCTAGCTTCAGCTGCCTGTTCTCTGTTTCTTCACACCATGGTATGCCTTTCCTAAACCATTCTGTAAAGTGGTCACACTATGTAATCCAGGTGACTCCTGAAGATCAATTATAGTTTATTGCGTAATAGAGGGATAGGTGTGTTTTTCTTGTTTGTTATGGTGCGTATGCATATATTGCTATCATATAGAAACTGCCTAGACTTATGCTTAATAAACTCTGAAAGCTCATATAAACTTCTTCACACATCTTGTTCAAATGTGTGTGTGACTTGTTTCATAAAACTTCCCTTACCCCTGAGTATCACCTGCAAATGAAAGGTCTCTGGCTCAGAAACAGTATGGCTGCACAAATTCATATGTTTCAAGTCTGATTGTGGCTTCAGTGTGTCACCTGTAGGACAGATGGGTTTGTATTTGTTGTGAATAACCATAGGTACTCCATATGAAGTCTTTTCCTAAAGGCATGTAGACTCTGGACATTTTTCTTGCATCATTTTGAAGTGATGCAAAAGTCCTGTCTCTTCTGAAGTACTGTTACCAGGTCAGTGAGTACTCAGCCTTGAGCTGGCAGGAGCTAGCTGGAAGGTTTTCTGTTGTCTTTGCATTTGTTCACTCTGACCTGTAGACTGTTGCAGTGAAAAGGGAAATGGGTTGAACCTGCTGAAGTAGGATAGTGTTTAAAAAAAAAAAAAAAAAGTTTGACTTTTAATTTTAGATCTTTCTTGGCTGCAGACTTGTAGTGTATTGGGTATATTTCTTTAGCCTCTCTGAAGCTCAGTTCCCTATCAAGAAAACTGGTTAAAAACTGAAAAAAAGAGGTAAGATTTACTGTGAAAGGATATGCTACGGAAATGCAGTGCATTTATCAGGCTGCCAGTTGTAATGTGGTGTGGACAGGTATTCACTAAGAATAAATTTGAAACTTAATGATGTGTTTTAAAATGAACTGTATTGAGCTGTTTGGAATCTGTAAGTCTATCTGTCTTTTCTCTCCAAAAAAATTTTAGTATCTTCTCAGGCTGTATCTCCTCTAGAGTCCTGGATACTGAAGATGGAAGAGTTACTTTCTTCATGTGAAAAATGACAGCATAGAAAGGGAGGCCATAAAAGTTTTAGGTTCGAAATAATCGGTAGTGTTGATGGCATGGTTTCTAAGAACTACTTTTTAAAATTAGTATACTTCTAACCTGTGCCAGTAAGTATAGTAATCTCAGACTAATGAATTTTATCTTGCTGTTTTTGTGTTTTCTGAAATGTTGCATACAGGAATGAAGAAAAGCATATACCAGACTTCCTGCACTGTCCTACTTCAGACCCAAATCAGAGAAAGGGAGCAGTTTAATTTGAGAGGCTTGCTTTTTTTNNNTTTGAGCATTGTGCATACAGTTCAAGCATAATGAATATTGACATTTAATTAGATAGAAGGGTCATTTATAATAGGCTTTTCTGTTAGCTATGTTCTTGTTCTTGGGGAAGGGGAGGAGCAAGGGAGGGAATTGTCAAATTGTCAAAATAGTTTATATTTCAGATGAAATAGTAGATTGATTGCTACAGTACTACCAAACTAATTTGCTGTGTTCTGGTATACATCCTCCAGCTTTCTCTAACAGATTGGCCACTAACCTGTGTAGAGTGACTGAACACTTGTTAATTATTATTTTTATGTTGGAAAGAATGAAATTCTGGGAGTGACAGAGCAAGGTGTTTCACCTTCAACCTTTGTCTCTATTAGTAATGATATGATGATAACAGTGAAAATCTTGCTTGATAGCACACAGCAGTTGTTCAAATTTGAAACCACTATCCAAAGAAGTAGATAAAAAGCATTATTCAAGGACATCTTAATTTGAAAAGAAGTCCTCAAGTAATTCTTAAACTGAGAGTAATTATTAATTTAGGTGTCGAGCCTGTACTGAAATCCACAGCCAACCCCATGTAATCCTCATGTTCATAAAACGAGATGAATTAACAACCTTAGAAACTTATCTGAGTAAGTGGATAGAATATTAATTCTCTGTTACTGGCTCGTGTATATGAGAAGATGATGGTGGAGGAGAGAGGCTAAATTCAACTTCTTTTCTCTCAGCTGTTGAACTTTGGGCCCAAAATTTTCAGAAACTGTCAGATGTACTTTTAATGCTTTTTGTGTTAGATTTGGCTCTCGTGGTTGAGGATCGAGGATGTGGAAAAGTAGGATGTAAGATAAGCTTACTCACTGAAATGCAGGTGAGATTATGGACATTTTGGGGGGCATGTGAGTATGTTGCTCTTTATTGCTCTCAAGAGTGAAGTACTTGGAGATAGGAATTTCTTTTGCTGTTCTATACTTCTTGCATCTGTGAGGGATTTAATCAAGCAGGTCAGAGTGCCCACAGATAATGGAAGTCTTGAGGGAATGTATAAAAGCAGCTGGAGATTAGATAAGTTTTGTGTACCAGTTTTGCTTATGAAGCTTGGAGACTGCTCAGGGCCAGCCCGTAAAGGGTGTGGGAAGCCCTGACCTAGAAGGACAGGGAGCTTGGAGTCCCAGAGCTGCCATGTAGATACCTGGACTAATGAGAGCACAATCTGGTTACCCACCAGCGAAGAGAAGTTGCTGAGGTTTTGGAAACTTTACCTTCCTAACTTCCAATGCCAGTGTCTCCTTGTATCCAGTGCTCTTTTGACAACTCTTTTGGAACGTAGTAGCACTGAAGGAATCATGCTTATAGTTATGTTGGTCACTGTCCCAGTTCCTCAACAGGAAAAATGCAGTATCCCTCTTTTCCAGTGGAAGTTTTAGGAAGAGTTTAGTAAGTGGCCATATGATAGCTTCACAGGAGTATATTCCTTAAGCAGTATGAATTTGATTAATTATATATTACAGATAATTAATAAACTTACAAAATAAACAGAAGATTTTGATAGAGCCCAGAATCATTAATGATGCTGTTGCCTGGATAGAAGTCTAGGTTGAGCCTTTGCGCCTGGTGATGACAAAGTGAAATGACCCAAAGTTCACATATCAGCTTTCAAGAATTATGGATACTTTCCATTGTTTGGTCAGCAGAAAGCAGGCAGAAATGAATGAAGTATGAATTGTTGGAACAAGTTCAGGATTGTAGTGCATAGCTCAATGTGCTTAAATGAAAGTGCATTTCTACTCTGATTTTATTTATAAGGAATGACCTGAAGCTGTGTGCTACATCACAATCACTGAAAGCTTTCAAAACAAATTTTTTAAAGATAAAAAAATTGAACTTTCATTTGTTGGACTACTGTAGACTTCCCTCAAAACAGTGCACAATCAACTAATGTTTTGCATTTTCAAACTGGTTGTGGTTAAAACATTTAATGTATTCACTAACATGTTTTCAGTAAACATATATGAAGATGGGTTCTAGATATAAGTCGGTGTTTGTTTGAAATGCAGTATGTTGTATTACTCTGTTTAAACCTTCGAAATTGTCTTTGTACTTTTAATAGTTTTTTTTTTCTCTTAATTAGATTGTCTGGATAATTTTAGTAACCATAGGGTCTGCAATCTATTTAATGTATGCAAGCTACATCATGTTATAAGGATGTGGATTTTCTACGAGTCTGGCCTACTCTTCTACGTCTTGTAGCAAATTCATGTACTGTGTTAGACCCAAGTCAGCAGGTGGGCTACAGTGGAAATACGTGCCTTCTGGGTAGCTAAAATACCAGCTTCTAAACAAATGGAAATCTGGCAGTGCATTAGCTTCTTAGCTGCTTTAGATTAGCCATGAAAAATGAAATTTCTCATGTCCTTGCATGCATGTGTGCATATTGTACTGTGCTAAAGTGATTGTCTTCATGTACAGTACGTGATGCGAACTCTCTTCAAAAGAACTCTCTACTTCAAGTCAGCGAATTGTTTGCACTCTTGGATAAATTAAATTTCAGTTAATGACCTTCATAACCAACTGCGTATTTATTAAGCTGCTTAAAATCGGTTAGTTTATTGTAAGCCCAAGCAAATTGGCGTTTTACTGTATGCATTTACATAAAAGAATAGAGGATGCCGAAAATTGACTTGTGAAGCTTCTGTATGCTCTTTAGTGCCCTAACCAAGCCAGTATTGCAGGAATGTTCTGCCCTTTGATAGGGAACACTCCCTAGAATTGCTTCATCACTTGAAACCTGAGCTCAGGGAGGAAATGTACAACTTACTCCCTCCACAGACCTGAGAGGTAAGTGGAGTTTCATTGCACAAGTTCTGTCCTTCTCCAGTTGCTGCAGCAGCATGTGCTTTGGATTGTTAATTCAAGTGTCTAAATATTACATGCTTAGCAGAAGACCCTGAAAAATTACAAGCAGAAACCTTCTTCATATGCAAAGATTAATCTGATTTAAATCCAATTAAAACACCCATTTGTATATAGAGAAAGATTTTGGCATAAGTGGCCATGGTACTGTCCATGACATGGATATGCACACACAGTAGCACCTTGCTTAAGTTAACCTGCTGCTTAAACAAGTTGTTCTCAAACTTTTTTTGGTTGAATCTCTCCTTTTGTCTTTATTCCTATTTCTTTTGGGGCTGCAGATTTTACTCTGGAGCTTGAAGTCAGTCCTTTATTTGTTCCATACTAACTTTACCTATACCATATTTTCACTGCAGAAGTTTGCAACCAGTGTAGCTGAATTTTTATCAATTTTGTCATTTTATGTATCAGTATTTGCTGGGAAAACAGATAATTATGATTTATAACCTCATAAGCAATAGCTAGCCATATCATTGCTGTGCTAGTACGTTTTCAAAATGTATAGCAAGAATGGCAATACCTGGTTAGGAGAAATAATATTGTCTGTGTTCTTGGTGCATGTATTTCTGGAAGAAAGAAGTAGTAAGGATGATATGGATACAGTTCAGGGCCAATTATGCTGTAAAACAAGTGTGTAAGACCAGCGATTGCAGGGTCTGTCTGTGCTTAATAACTGCATCCTTTTAGTATGTACATAAGCTGATAGAGGTTTAAATATCCATTGTGTACACGACTGGCCACAAAGCAGTTACATGTAATAGCCCTGGCAGATCTCAGAAGGAGTATTTTTAAGAGAGTGTGTGATGGTGAAGGCATTTTAACATAATCCCTACATACTTCCGTAGTTTCTTTGCTGACATATGGGGAAAGAGTAACTTCGAATGTGGTTTGCAGAAAATAGTCTGTCCTCTGTCACCTACCTCTCTATTACTTTCATGGCTGTTATATTTCCATTTTGTAGAAGGATTTCAGTTAATATACTTAGTTATAAAACCATATGCTGTAGTTGCAAAAGCCTCTTAGTTTCATGGAAGAAATTGTCTACTGAAGATAGCTGTTCAGGCTACTATGTATTGTATGGGGGACATGGAATATAATGCTTCATTGCCTAGCCTGAAAGTTCAAAACTTGGTTTCCTAAGTCCATGAAGAAAACATTCATGAATGACTGATATCCAGCATGGTGTAAATATGAGCTCCATACCAGGAAGATGCTAAACTCCAGACAGGAACAGTATGTGAGAAATATCTTTACGTGTGTGTGCTGTTCATTTCTTCCTTCCTTAAAGAGAGTGAGACGGTATTGCCCTTCAGGTCTGCGAGCTAGAAGAACATTTCTGGGTCTGCAGCTTGGGTGTATTGAAGGATATGGTGAATGGTTGCTTGGTACTAAAGGATTTTGAGGATCACTGAGGGCAGATTTTCTCCTTGCTCTGAAATCCAGAAGCTTTCTGTCTAGTTAAAGGCAGTGATGAGGAAGGAAGAAATACTGTTGGTCTTGGTCAGCAAATAAGACAAAAATAGGGGAGAGAATAGGAGGCAAAGGTGAGATTTGCCTTTTTCTTTCATTAAAGCATTATGGTTTCTGGCCTTTAACGAAACTTTTTTTTTTTTTTTTTCCTGCTGCAAAATTGTGGATTGTTGAGTTAGATCCTTCTAGCTCACTACCAAATGGTTTTGTGAGGACTGCAATACTTACCTGGAAGCTAAACAGTCCTACTTTGTACACTGGTGTTTTGTATTCATGGGAAAGGACTCTAAGATAACCCTCACTGTGTCTTGGTTGATTTGTCAGTTTTTCAAATCCTTGTAAAATATGCCTGTCAAAGGGTTGTTTCTGTGGTATGAATAAACTGTTTTTAATCAAATTGCATGCTTTTCTGAAACTACCTTTGATTCAGCTCACAGGCAAATACCACTCAAATCCTGGCTATAGTTATTGGTTGTGCAGCTGCACTGATGAAGATGCTGATCTTTATGCTGTTATGGCTAGTAAGGTGATTGGCTTTTAGATTGTGTCTACATGACAAAATATTGTTTGTGAAATGTTATGTTTTTGGCTCAGATCACTGTTACGGAGGTTCAGTTCCTGTTCTTCCCTGTTAAAGGTTTTCTTCTGCCTTTTATTTTTGAGGCTTCTAGACTAAGGCATAGCAGAAGCAGCCTCTTCATGAGGCGTTGTCAGACGTGTGCTTTCTTGTTAGGCTTTACTTAAGAGTTTAAATGTTTGCAACACAATTTTTCATTATTTTATCATTAAGAGAAAGTCATGAGTTTAGCTTGCAGCTGGTGGGTTTATCTGGTATCTTTATCCCTCCTCAGTTTGTCATGTTGGTTTAGCAAAACAAAAATAAACTTCCTGTAATTCTGCATGAATACAGCATTGCAATTCTGAGGCCAGAGTGACTGAGTAGCCAAAAAAAACCAAACCCACCACCAAAACAAACAAACAAACAAACAAAAAAAAAACCCCAAAGCTGTCTGGTAAGGAAACAAGTATTTTTTAATCTGAAAATGCTGGTTAAATCAAAACTGAAACATTTTGCAAAGATGGATTATCATAAAAAAGTTGTTTTGTTTTGTTTTTTTCTTCTTATGTCTGAGATGTGTAGTCACGCTGAAAGAGCTGAAGACATGCTCTAGAAAAGCAAAATACCTCAGGGATTTTTAGGGCAGTCGCTCAGGAGGTTGGCAGAAGGTTAAACTGAAAAGTCCCAGCCTTTCCTGATACAAGCAGCTTGGATCTTGGTCTTCCACTTTCCCACGAGGGCCTAAGTAAGCTATCAACTATTTCGGAGGGGATCAATCTTTTACTTGTTACCCCTACTGATTTGTGTATATTGGAACACAGATATCTCTTATGATCCAGGCAAGCTCTCTAATCACTGCTGGGATGTTTGCTGTCCTCTGCTAAATTATCCTTTTTTTTATCATGATACACCCCCAACCCCACCCCAAAAATAGAAAGCAAATGTGTAAATGTTTTTGAAGCTTCATAATTTTTCACAGAATAAAGAAAAACAATCATTTTATATTCAGTTTTGAGAATGCCTGTTTTATTTTACTCCTTTTTAAGGTATTTTAATTTTCTATCTCAATATATTCTCTAAGTTATGAAACTTTTTTTGCTTACGCCCTTGTCAAAGGATGTAGAAATAGTTCACTGAGTGTGTAATTAAGTGAATCATAGGCTCCAATCTTGTGAGGTACTTAAAGTAACTAGTATCACTGGATAGGGCTAATGGCATTAGGTGTGCTCATAAGTACTTTGCTGGGCTGGGGTTGCATGATAATCATTAGAATCTTCGTTTTGAAAAGTGAAAGTCATATTTCAGTTCTTGCTTTTTATTTATCAGCACTTAGCACAGGTTGGTCACGGTCCCTTATTTGGAGAATCAGAATTGTTTGTGCTTCCAATGTGGACATGTAAATCCAATCAAATTGACTCAGAAGATTCAGTAGTTTGACAAACCTTTACCTATTCATGTTGTAATTTAAAAAAAAAAAAAAAAAGGAAAGAAAAAGGAAAAAAAGGCAATGCTAATGTTTTTGTTATGTCTTTGTATTGTCATGTCTAGCAATTATACAGTAAATGCACAGGCCTTGCAGAATAATGCATCAAAATCATTGTGTTTTCTTCATGCTTTTTCTCTGTAAAGCTGTTNTCTCTGATTCCAAAGCCTAGATAACTCCTAGTGCTTTCTTTTTTTTTTTTTTTTTTTTTTTTTTTTTTTTTTTTGGCTGTTTTGCACTGAAATTAATTACTTAATTGCCTCTAATATTGGGAGCCTAGTAGCCATGATGCCCAGCAATTGCAATGCTTTTTGAAGTGAAAATGCGGTTCTGAATCTTTCAAAAAAAACCCAACCCAACCCAAACCCACAAAACAACCCTAAAATAGGGAGGGAGTGGACAATGGGCAGAAAGTAAAGTACCGAGTATTTTGGAGTAAGATTGTGTTGTAATTTGTAGGACATTGTTTTGTTATTGGATACCATGAATTTAGTTATACATTTTTCTTTTGCCTGTAATGGAGCTTTTTAACAATGGACTTGCTGTGTGTTGACCTTTGAAGTATGACATTCTTGCATTTGCATTTTTTTATCTTTTTAAATTTTATTTTTGTTTTGCCTGAAGACCCTGTGTGGACAGTAATGACCGCACGTTTCCGATTGCCTGCTGGCAGAACCTACAATGTACGAGCGTCTGAGCTGGCACGAGACAGGCAGCATACGGAGGTGGTCTGCAACATTCTTCTCCTGGATAACACTGTACAAGCTTTCAGAGTTAATGTAAGTAATTTGCGTATTGCAAATCAGTATCACCGAGCTTGCTTTCCTTTGCTGGATTTGTGTGGCTAGAGTTTGACTTTCAAAATCGTGTTAAGTACAGAATGGAAGGGGAAGCTATGTTCAGGCAGGCATGCTTGTACACGTACATACTAAGTCACTGTGAACTTAGTCATTCTGGCATCCTCTATAGTACTAACACATCCTCATCTCAGAATTGAATATAAAAAGCATAATTTATTTCTGGTAATTCTCTTCATGGACTAAAGTTGTCTAGTGGAAATGGAGGGCAGTTTTGCCACTGAGCTGAATGAGAAGCAAGCTTTTGTTTTGCTCCATTCTGGTTTTTGCGTTTTGAACATGAGTAAGGTGTCATGGTAACTTTTCTCATGACTGTGTAGCTAACTATGTTCAGTCATGTGTATGATTATATTTTGTTACAGCTGTCATCTTAAAGTACCTCTTTGCTTTTTGCTTTTCTCAGATTATGTTCTTGTTCTATGATTTCCCTCGCTTAAACTCACCACCTTTTAATCCACTAATGAGGATGGCAGGAAAGAAAACAGGAAGCTGGTTGCTGAATGCTGAGGACTGTCACTGGGAAAAGTGAATAACTTTTATATACAGCCTGGAATTTAAAATATGTTACCTTGATAAAGAGTTAAAATGAAAATGTTCATGATTTTTTTTGTGTGCATATGTTCACACAAGTGCAACTTGACTTCTTGAGGGAAAAACCCCCACAAACAACAGTCAAGGACCTCACAAGGAAACATTAAAGCATTTAAAGGAATCTTTGTGTGAGAAGAACCAGAACTTAAAACAGGAAAGAAGCTGTGGGGTGTCCTGGGGCAGGAGAAAGGTTGAATAATGTGGTGGTGAAAGTTACAGGTGGCATGTATTAAAATTTTTCAGGAGAAAATTGAACTTCAGTGAATAGGGTGAAGGAATAGCTCATTATCAAATAAGGCTGTGGGACTTAAGATGGGAAGTGAGGGAGAAACTGAAGCAGTTATCAGATCTATGTGAACAAGTTTAATTTGGACTATGTGAAAAAGTTCTACTGCTCAGCAGTTACAGAGTTCTGATATCCAGTGTTCAGTGAGGATGTTGATACATTTGAATGTTTTAGGGAAGGTTTGTGAGAGTGATTGCATTTCTCTGTTCTCTAATTATGTGGTTAGAGCCTGTGCAGCCTGCAGCTGCCTATCAGAGAAGCAAAATTTCTGTTACCTAGATAAAACTTGCAAGGATCCAGTGTCGAGTAGCTTAAGATTTAGAGGTAGACTTGGTGGTTATTTGTTTTAGATATTTTGATCAAGATAGAAGGTTTTAAGATGTTCTCTTGAGGCATTTTTGTAGGGTGTTCAGGAGCTATTTAACTTTTTGGGACTTCCGAGTAGTTAAGGGTGGGAATTTTGGATGTTGGAGCTGGGGAAGGGATGACCAAAGATTTAATTTATCAACATCAAGCCTCATTTCTGTTCTGGGATAATTTCTCCTATATGCCTTTCCCCTTTTTCTCTACAATATCCCACTGCTCTTCTGTATCTCTTACCTTCTCATCCTTGCTAACATTTTCCTGGTCTATACTGCCTGCCAAAAAGCAGTATGTGCAGAATGTAGATGGAGACAAAGCATTAAAAGTGTGTGAGAAATTAAAAAATGTTGTGTTTTTTGCTTTCAGGTGCATGAGTTTTCCATTAAAATATCTGTCTTGCAGTTTTTTGTTTGTTCTTATGAGAGTTGGCTAAAATAAGGAATAATTGTTGTACAATAAGTATGGGAGATTATGCTCCCTTTCAATCTAGGTGTTCAAAAGCTGTATCTTGTTAGAGAATGCTAGTGCCTGTCTAGAGTAGAATCACCAGTTATAAATCTTCAAATGTCTATTCTGTCTCTCCCAGGAAAAATTTATGTAATATGTTCTCGCTACCTCCCTAGTGTACTAAATATTTTAGTTGCATGGATCACACTTTACTGCTTATACAGATCAGCCTGCAAGTTTGCCTATTAAAACTGAGTTTAGGGAATAAAAAGTTCCTTGGTGCTCAACATTTTTTATCTCGGGTCTTAGCCTCAATCTGTTTTTTCAAAAATAGGGAGTAATAAAGTATTCAATCATAGCAAATGTATGCTAACCTACATGGTATACAGGTTTTCAGGGCTTATAGCTGTGTTTTACTTTATTGTGGTTGACACAATACTTTGCAATAAATATTTATGGAATTGTTTTCAAAACAGGAAGAACAAAGATAACATCAAATAAATTAGCAAGATTTTTTTTCTCCTAGTGATTGCTATAGGTATTCTGTATGCTAATGAGTGTAAAGTTTAATCGTCTGGAGTATGCAGTGCTGTATTAATAAAACTGTACTCAAATGCTTTTTCTTCTCTAACAGCAAAGTACTGATCATAGACAATGTCTCTTGATAATTTATGCAACATGTTCTAAGTTCACATTTCAACCAGCCTTTTCCATTGATCTGCAAGATAGGCATAGTTTGTACTAAGCCTTACCTTGTATAGAGTGTAACAAATCAAATCAAATAATCCCTGTGGTTTGTAGCGAGACAAAGGTTATTTTGGTTACAGGCAGAAGAATCAGTTGGAACTAACCTGTGTGTGTGTTTGAAGGAGAGAAATCCTTTCTATAAAATGCTCTGCTTACGAAATGAAGAACTGCTACTTGGAGCCTGAAAAGCGTAATTCATAGAAAGTGTGAATATTTTCAGTAATACAATCTTCAGCATTACTTAGTTGCTTCTGTTTTTTCTTTGACCAAAAAAATAATAGCTTGCTTGGAAACTTTTTTTAAAATGAGAAGAATTTTGCAAAGCTTACATAAGCTGTAGAGTGAAAGGAGACAGTAGTGCAGCACTGGCTGTTTGGGGGATGTGCTTGCTTGAGTTGCAACACAAGTATTGGGGTGAGCTGTGAGAGGAGAGGTTCTAATGTTGCCATTAGTGAAGGAGCATCACAGCTTCCTGCAGACCTGTGAGCAGCAGAGCCATCTGACCCCCTCCAGGAAAGCCCAGGACCTGTCATCCCATTGTTCTGTCATCAGAAGTCCAAATTTGTTTGGATTGACATGGCAGCTATATCGCCTGGTGTTTGCTGTAGATGCAGCCAGTTCTGCAGGCCAGCAACAAAACCAGAATGTCAGTAATACAAATTGGGAAGATGGTGGTAGTTGGTAGGCAGGCATTAAAGCTATGTAATTGCAGATATTTTCCTAGATTTTCAACCATGGGTGTTTGTAAACAGCTGACAATCATCGTGCGATTAGAAATTAATGTGTATATAGTGGTACTAGATATTGGCCACTAGATCATAGATACTTCATAAAGTGCAGTTAATATATTGATGTCTAGTGTTGATGTCAAATTTGTTCTGAAAGGCCAAAATTTGTTAGGCATTTTGCCTCCAGTAATGACTAATAAGAAGTACACATAACATTCTAATACTCCAATTCAGAAAAAATGTTGGTGTGTTTTCTATCTATCTACTGCAGTTTTATGTTAGATATTTCCCATTTTTCATATATTTTTCCATTATTCCCCGTTTTAAGAAGAAATACTAATGTTTAACTTTATCTGCAGGAATAAAGCAAGTTTCTTTTTATGCTAAACCACATTTATTGGTTTTGCTTTTTTATTAAAAAAAAAAACAAAAATAGAAACTTGTTATCATACTTTTTATAATTTATAGCAGCTATTCAGTGGTTATGATAGTATTGCAAATATTTTGGACCTTTCACAACAAGTAGGATTGTGACCTTCACCTGCTCTGGCAAGCTGCAACATCATTATATAAATATTAGAGATGGGTTAAACTGAGGTCTGGTTTTACTAGATGCTTATCTTTATTTTGTACTGAGAGTAAAACATTGTGATCAAAACAAATGCTTCATGTTGAAACTAGTCTTCTCTTACCAAATTTGCTGCTCTGTTGCAGAAGAAATACCTTCCTTGCGGTCATGAAATGATGTTCTGTATTACTAAATTCAAACTGATCAGCAAGTTCTAAGCTTTTTTTGTGTAGGAAACATCTATTCAGATATTTAAGAAACAGTATAAATTCTCAGGTTTAGATTGGAAAAAACCTACAGAATTGATATCTTCATGTTATTTGAAGAAGTAACAGGTCATCTGTGGTAAATGTAAGCCATGTGTTCCAAATGTCTCCCGTTTTCTGATAGTTACTGTCATAAGTTCTTAGTTTGAGTTCTGATTTTAATCTACATGGGGAAAAATGCCAAGAAGCAATTAGTGTTGCTATGTAATTTTAAAATTAGTTTTATTTGCTGAAAAAATTGTACTGATTACTGGTTTATTTCAAAATATATCAGAAACTCCTAATTTAGTAAAAAAGAAAGTGATTATTTTGGGATTGTATATAAAAATTGCCTTACACATTTATACTGTTGTGTATTTATTATGTTAACATCTGGTTTTTTTCTTTGCTTGCTCTTAGTTATTGGAAAGTAAATTTTTCAGTAGTGAACTTTTTAACAATGGTGCTCCTGCCGTCTCTTCATTTTTTTTAAACATCAAGAAATTTTCTCTGAGTTTTTTAAAAAATAATATCTTCTTTCAAAGTAAATATAGCAATTCTTAGATCACTTTAACCTAGCCAAATTTATGTGGGACCTGAAATACATGCCTTATGTAATTTCAACTTAAATGCACAGAGCTATTGTTATTATTATCCTGCTGGGATCGTTTCAAGCATAATTTGTTGATAACTATTTTCTAATTTTTTTTTATTACTATGAAATAAATTATCAAGCTTCTTGGAGTGTTTAGCCCCTAATAAATGGTTTTGACAGTTTACTCAACTTCAGCATAATTTCAGCTGAACAAAAAAATGAGTTTTGATAGGATGCTTTTAGATGTAACAAATGTCTGAATGTGATTTATAGATTTTTCTTGTATAGTGATATAATGAAATTCTTGCAACCTTCATTTGACTTTTAGTTAAATACTTCTGTTTTAACATCTGTAAAAGTAAACTCTTGTATAATGTCTGTGAGAAGTGAGGTAATTTGGGACCAGAACAGCAGGGTTTTTTGTTTTAAAACTTTAAAAATATCTTACTGCCTACAGTAAACAAGGCAAGATATATCAAATCCACTGTAGCATCAATAATACTTGGCACCTAGAAGATTATTAGAAGCTTGCTTGGTGCCAGAGAAGTAGAAAATCTCTATAGAAAATGTATCGATCATCTCTCTCATACTTTTTTTTGTTTGTCAATTGTTCTTGCGGAATTATTCCTCATCTTTTGTACTTCAAGAAGCTATGAGACTTTAACTTCTTTGGGAAACCCCCTTCACATTTTACCAAATTCATTTATTGAGTCCTGTCATAATGCCACACTCAGCGTTCAATTAGTGTGTTGGCAGTATTTTCAGGTTAAGCAAAAAATTGCTAGGTACCAACAACTACAGGTGCTTTTTATATCATTTTGAGGGTAAGGTTTGTCCCTGTAGTAGAAATCAAGATTGTTCACTTCTCTCTGAAAAGCAACTGTCATTCAGTTCATTTGAATTAGTTCATTTAGAGTGAGGTAGTATCTTTGAGAGAATGCATTTAAATGACACTTCTCAGGTAGATATTTGGCTGCTTCAGCTGTCTATGTCATTTAACTTTGGAAACATTTTCAATATGCTGGTTCATTTAGATTCAGGAACAGATTTTCAGATAAAATAAGTAAGAATAACTTGTACAGATCTGTACTGTTAAATTCAGTGACCCAACCAAGGCTACAAAATTCTTTGTCATATCCTAGCATTTTTTCTTTTCTTTTTTTTCAGTACTCCTTTTAAATATCAAATTTGGCTAATGAATGGCTTTCAGAAATAATCGCGTAGCTAGCTGAGAAGTGAGAAATTCTTGCTGTCATAAAATGACAAAGAGGAAAAATAATAATTCCTTACATATGTTTCAAAAAGAGAGATGAAGCTCATTTAAAAATAGTGCTCCTGGGATACACTTAATGATATTTAAAATTTAGGCTGCTAGAGAATTTCTGAAAGAATGTGTATGTGCTCTGCCTGCCTGAAGTCTGTGGGTCCAGTTATATATTTGTTCATTAAAAAATATGTGTATTTGTTCTCTGCAGAAACATGATCAGGGACAAGTTCTACTGGATGTAGTCTTCAAGCATCTCGATTTGACAGAGAGAGATTACTTTGGTTTACAGTTGGCTGATGAATCTACTGATAACCCTGTAAGTTGACTCCATTTTATAAATATGTTTTTATAAATCATAATCATGTTTATCACTGTGCTCTGTGTCATTGAAAAGAGAAGTGAATAGAAGCCATTGCAATATTGTGCCATCTTCTCCAGCTGTGTCATTTGCGTGGGTCAGTATCACCTTGTAGTTATGATAAAACTAAATGTTAATATTTACGAGTTTGGAGTAAAATGTTGAGATCTGTGCTTCTGAAAGAATAACTTAAAAGGATATTGCCTGTTTCATAGTATCTATTTACTAGGCTGTGTGGTCATTGTCAGTTGGGATAAGAAATAGTAAATCTTTTTTTTTTTCTTTTTTTTTTTTCTTTCCATTAGTACTTACAAAAAAATGAGCATTTTTTTTAGATTATCCTGTACGGTGTTTTTGTTTCTAGCCCAGATACCTAGTAGGTCTTTTAATAGTGCTTCATATAGTCTACTATCTGACAAGGGCTATCAGGTCATCACCTTAACAGAAGGAGGAAGGGACTCCTTTGAAAATGAGTGTTTATAATAGTTCATGCGCTTTAATAGAAAAGAAATTCCATAGGACTGAAACTTAAGTCACCAGTGGAAACTAATAGATGCAGCTGTAATAGTAATAGCTGTACTACTGAGATCATGATTGCTTGAAGAATATTTCCTGAATGCTTTCTTTTACAGGTATCAAATGTTCAATACTTGTTTTAAAGTGCAGTTTAACTAAGTATTACTCCTTTTAATACAATTCTTTACCTAATTCCCACTATGTACATGTCACAGTGATGGGGTCTAAATTTATCTCCAAACTTGTGTGTCAAAAGTCATTTTTGTTCACAAAATGTGGAGAATCTATAGAGATAAGTGACACTGTGAAGTGTTAATCATTCAGTAACTAAGCTGAATTTCAGAAAGTAGTGCAACTTTCTTTGGTTAGTGCAGATTTCATCTGCTGTTGTTTTTACCATCAAGAGTGATTGTTCTAAATAGAAGGAATACTTTTTTTATCTTACTCAAAGGTTGGGGGTTTTTTCTTTTTACTTCTTTTTAATGTAGAAGAGGAAGAAAGAAGTCCCAATACAGCCATAATTTTTCTTCTGCCTGAAAAGTGAACTACGTCCACATTTCTTTCTTCTCTAGAGCAAATTATTTTTAATTATATTCTTTCTCTAAATTCTGGTAACATTAAGATTATTAATACGAATAAAGAGGTATAGCATAGTTGTAGATATTTAACAAAGCTTTCTTTTGCAACTTAGTGGATAGTTCTGTTGAGACATTGGCAGGCTGGCCTCATTTAATCTTTTTGTTGTAAACTTTGTTTCCAGGCTGAAAAGACATAGGCATGCTGTAGAAAAGACTGAATTACTTCTCAGCTTTCAGAAGTATTTAATTGAGTATCAGTCAATATTTTACTCAACATTCAGATATCCGTAGTGTTGCTCAGTCTCATTTATCTGGCTTTCCAAAGATTAGACCTCTAAGGTCTCTCTTTTTTTTTTTTTAGTTTATCTATCTGGAAGCAGCTGAACACAACACTGTGATAGAAGGACCTGGTTAAGAGTTAGTCCAAAAGAAGAATGACTTCACAGCTATTTGATATAAGCATATGCTTTAAAGGTTTAATATTCTTTGGCTTCTAAATATTTTGGCTTTTCAGCACGTATCTAGTTGCTGTGAAAACAATGTGTCGGAGCTAAATAGAAACGTTACCAATATTAGTCGTGTAAGCTTGAAGAATTTATGTGTTTGATTAATTTCAGTCTTTGATATCAGTTTACTTTTACACTCAGTTCATTTGGACAAAGAAACCAGATTGGATTGACAAATATTCTAGTTACTTGTGAAATAACACAGTGGAGTATTACTAAGATACAGTCAGAGGTGATGGGGAAAATGGGATTCTGCTAACTGAATGTGAAATCTCTATCATTGTGCCTAAACATGGATTTCATAAACTGCACAAGCTTTATGTTTTTGTATAATATTAATGTCAGAGTAGAAGTCAGTGCAAGAAAGCACTGATGCTGTGTACAGCTGGAGCGGTGTATTTGGCTAGGGTCTTGGGTTATGGGTGCCTGGAGCAATGCTGAGAAGGGGTGTTGGTGGGAGTAAGGGTGCACTGAATCCTGTCAGTGTGGGTGCTGGAGCACCCTTGGCAGGAGGGAGTGAGGCAGGGGTCATTGCTGGGGGAGAAGAGAGTACAGAAATGACTCTTCAAGGGACTGGGGTACAAACTTCATGGATCCCTAAATCTGCCTGCCTCTCAGACTTAAGGGGATGTAAATGGGATAACATGCCTTGCTAGCAGTACCGTGATTCATAAAGTTCTGGTACTTTTGCCTAAATCCTGTCAACTTCAGCTTCTTTACAATATTAAGTGGTTTAAGCCTCTGCAGTTTCCCAGAGAGAAAATCACCTTTTGCATTTGGATCCAATGATATCACTTGAGAGCATGGATATTGCCTGTTAAATACGGTTCAAAAAAAATGTTACTCTTGTGTGTTTTGAGCTATGCTAGTTACATATCAAATGGATATTTACAACCAGAAGGGAATGTGTAAATGCAAGCTTTTCTGCTAGGCATTTCAATTCCAGGTTTTCTGGATTAACTGTGATCTCAAACAGTACTTCCCAAAAACAGAAACCCCAAAACAAACAAACAAACAAAAAACCCCAAACAAAACAAAACCCTGAGGATTATTGGTCAGCTCTGTGCACTTATCAGATACATTGGATGATAACCTCTTGCTTAAAGATACTCAAGTATCTTTCACCATGTTTTGAAAGATTTTTATATAAAATTCATGTGTATCCCTGGCTGGAGAGTCCTTTCTTAAGCCTTTACATTTAGTCTTTAAAGTTAATTGGTTCTCTGTGAGGTTTTTTTGACATAATCATACTCTTTAAGCTGTATCAAACCATCTCTTTAGTTCCTGTTAAGTCATCTACTACAAGGATACAGCATTTGGATGTAGTCATCATTATTTGTTTTTCTGAATGAATAAAATGACTCAGAACTAACTTCAGATTCATAGTGTGTGTCAGATAGCTCAGGTACCTTTGTGTGTTCGCTTCTTCCTCCCTCATATGGAAAAAAATAAAAAGCCCTGTGGTAAATGTGAGGTAGTCACGTGCCGTACTGGGTTAGGTCTCTGTCACTTCATAGGAACTGTGGCCATATAACCATTTCCTGAGGCTTTTGTGGGCTTGCATTGCAAGGCAGGATGAGGAATTGTAAGTTTATCTTTGTTATAAATACTGTTCAAGTTAATTGAACTATGTTGGTATGTGTGGAGTCTGCTGGGTTGCTCCTGGGGAGTGGTTTATACAACTTGTAGGGCTTTCCACAGAACCATACCTCTATCTGAAATCTGCAGTGTTGATTTTTGTAAAGATCTGTCTGTACTTCCCCACAGCAGCATTCTCCCACAGAGATGGTCAAGACTGGGTGCTGTTTGGCAGAT
>VYZV01002038.1:2251-30541 GCA_013401275.1 Pandion haliaetus | reverse complement strand
AGGTAAGTTTATAACTTATTCTACGTAAGTTCCTGAGAATGGGTAAAACGAGAAACAGGGAGAAGAGTCACCTTATGCTTATATTTAGAGCTAGTATGAGATTTGGGCTCCTTGGTTGTTTTGACTGTGTAGAACTAGTGCTGACTTTTACCAGCCTTAGTTATCTGGCTTTCCCTGGCATTCAGAGATGAGCTAAGGGAAGCTGGATCTTCACCTGAAGAGAGATGTCTTCCTGTTTTCTCTTCCTCTGAGCTTTGCCATTAAGACCTGTTGGTGCATTATACCAGCTGAATACTTGGGCTTCAACTTTGTAAAGATTAAAACACACACTTAATCTTATGGGCTTTGAATGATGTCACTGAAGCCAGTAGGACTACGGTTAATATCCAAAGGTCAACATGCCTGAGTCTTTGTAGGGCTGTAATTTTAATCAGTAAATGCCTTAGAACAGAGGTCCTAATAGAGGTTGTCCAGTGACTCTTGTAAGGGGGTTGGAGCTGCCAGTTGTTATGGCAGGGCAAACAATTAGTAAGGATAATGTATGTAGCAACAAGATACTTCTGGACAGAAATTAAATACAGCTCTGTATGGCAAAATAAAAACATATACTTAGGATCTTGATGAATGACTGAAAGCAATTAAGGTACCACGTTCTAATGAGTTTCCATTCACCATCTGAGCCACAGCAAGTATGCTTGCCAACAGCCCCTGCCACGCATACATACATCTCTCACTGCAGACATGATGTGTTAGCTTGACACAGCAGCAGCTAATAGATTTCCATTTCCAATTGCAGTGGGCAAGGAGCATGCATCCAGTCACTTAACTCAGCTGACAGGTGGTAGCTTGTTATGCCATGCTAACTCAAGTCATGTGCAGTCGTTTGATCATGTCCTCAGATATTCTATGCATGTTTCTTTGTATCTCCTATTGCTATTGATTATTTTTATCTTGTTCAAGCTTCACACAAGGCTGAGAGAAGAACACAAAATAAAATTATATGGATAAACAAGTAACTGTAAAGTAAGCTTCATTGTGCATTTACTGTATATCAGCTGCTATTCTGACTGAAAGCGCAACCTGCCTGAACTGTATTTTTCCATTGAATAATACATGCACAGGGAGAGCTGCCTGCACATATTGGTCTGCAGTTGCTTACTGTCCAATGGAAACTATTCACTTAAGATAGTCTGCCAAGGTCAGTTCAGTAAAAAATTTTTCAGTGCTTGTGTTTAGGGCTAGACTGTGGTTACCCATCAACAAAGTACATACGAAAAAAAAAAAGGACATAGAATTTACGAATTTAAGAGTTACGTTATGTCTGTTATGTTTATTTTCTTCCCCTAGATTTGTAAGAGCAAAGCTAAGGAATCCCAGCAGTATTATCACAGCCTATCTATCCGGCAGAGTCTAGCTATCAACTTTAACATCCAACAGGACTGTGGCCATTTCCTTGCTGAAGTACCAGTTCGTCTCCTACCATGGGAGGATGCCGATGCACCAGAGGTGGAAGAAGAGGAGCGGGAAGAAGTAGAGAAAGAGCCAGAGCAAAAGAACAGAGACATTCCTTCCAATACAGAGGCTTCACAGAAAGACAGCTCAAGCAACCAGGGGACCATCAGCAAGCCACGCAGCCGTGTTGTAGTCATCACGCGGGAGGTCCCATACTTAACAGTGGCCGACTTTGTGCGAGAGTCTGCGCCCCGCCATGCAAAAAGCCCAGATCTATATGAGAGGCAGGTCTGTCTACTCCTTTTACAGCTGTGTTTGGGCCTGGAGCACCTGAAACCCTATCATATCACACACTGTGATCTGCGGTTAGAGAACCTGCTGCTGGTTCATTCCAGACCAGGAGGCAGCCCTCTGATCTCTGAGTCCATGGAACCCAGTCCCAACGCTGCTTGTCCAGCCAGATTAATAGTGAGCAATTTCTCCCAGGCCAAGCAGAAGAGTCATATGGTGGATCCTGAGGTCCTACGGGATCAGTCCCGCCTGGCTCCAGAAATCATCACTGCAACACAGTACAAAAAGTGTGATGAGTTCCAGACTGGCATCCTCATCTACGAAATGCTGCACTTACCCAATCCCTTTGATGAGAATCCAGAGCTGAAGGAGAAGGAGTATACTCGTGCTGATCTCCCCAAGATTCCTTGCCGTTCCCTCTACTCTCAAGGGCTTCAACAGCTTGCCAGCTGCCTGCTGAATCCCAACCCTTCAGAGAGGATCTTGATAACAGAAGCCAAGGGAATCCTTCAGTGTTTGCTTTGGGGTCCACGTGAGGACTTGTTCCATGCTCTAAGTACATCTTCCAACCCCTCGCGGAGAGATGCCGTACTTCAGAACTGGCTGGATATAAAAAGGACGCTGCTGATGATCAAGTTTGCAGAGAAATCTTTGGACAGGGACTGTGGAGTTATTCTGGAAGACTGGCTTTGTTGTCAATATCTGGCTTTTGCCACTATAGACTCACTTCATCGCATTGTGAGAATCATGCAGCAGCACTAGTTTGCAGAGCCTGTTGCTTTTCGTGAAGCGACCCCCACCTCCATCCCAGCCCTCACTCCAGCCTGCCCTAGGGCTCACACTTTGTACAAGTGTTAAAAAATAGCCTAGATATCAAAGCCAGCAACTCTGAGCAAATAGGTTCTAATTGGAGAAATTGCATCCTGTGCCCAATATGACAGAAACTTTACATTTTTGCCAGGCCTGTTAGGGATTGATTATATATACATGACTGCATTTGGATCAGACAGTATGTAACTTGATTAATATCTGGCTGAAAAGGAGAGCAAACTTTGATACCACTATTTCTAGCACTGCAGTAAACAAATTGCCCTCCTCTTCTGGGTAGTTTCTGTCATTTCCGTATGTAGCATTGGTTGGTGAATAGCAGTGACCATAAGCAGAGATGGATTAGTTGTAAGTGTGAGATGAGTGATCCACCATGCCACAAAACACTCATTTGCATCTATTCCACATACCGTGCAAAATTTTCTCTCAGCTTAGTCACTCCCCCCACAAGCGGGCTGGACTCCTCTTTCCTTTGGTCTCAACCAATCAGATTCTGATCTTTCTCTTACACTTTACACCTTCTTTTTTTCCTGCCTAGATGTGGTTGTCCTGCTGACTGCGGCAAGTGTCAGTGGGCAGTAAGCATCTGTGTTCAGGCTTCTTCCCTCCTCTGCCTCTGACTCACTGCCTACCCATACCCTTTCTAATTACAGATCCCTGATTTTGACAATGCTGCCTTAATCAGACCATTACCCTTAGCTTAGCTTAAGACCTCTGCATTAAAAAGCAGAATATGCACGCTTTGTCTATCCCATTTCTTACATGACATTCACCAGTCTGGACTGCTGATGTACTGTAGCTATAACCACGTTTATACAAGAACAATACAACACATGGTGGGCAATTGAAATTCCCCTTCCATCGCAAAAGGCACTAAAGCCTGACTTGAAATGGATAGGACGTACATAACCTTCTCTGACAATCACTGCTATGAATCGGGGATGAAAATAACAGCCACCTCTTCTGTTTTATTTTGGTCTGCTCTTGTCACTAGTGCCGTATTGCAAAGTAGGACTGAAATTGGCTCTGCTGGTATGTTGGCAGGAGATAGAAATGTTTAGAGCTTGTCTGTGTGTAGCTAACAGGCCACATGGAGACACTTTTGCTGCAGACACAGTTCTCTGAAGGGTAAAAACAAGGGGGCAAAAACACTGTTGTTTAATTATTGAGGGAGCTGTTAAGTTTGGCAGCCACAACTAACAGTATTGTGATCCATTTTTCCCCACAGTGGTGTTTGGCTGCGTCTCGTCTGTTGTAACTTGTGTTTTCCAGTGTTGCTAGAGACAACACCTCAAACATGGAATGTTGTCAGAATAGCTCAAAGAGCATTGCAGACAAGAGTTTTGGACTAGAGCAGGAATTAGGATTCAAGAGACTGAATTTTTAAAAACTCAACCTGAAGGAGCTTTTCACTTTTAGAGGCTGCTGCCGACTTCCTTCCCTGACCTAACGGCCGTTTCAAATGGAACCTCTGCAGTTGTACAGATGGTATCTTTGCTCAGTATTGCTAGGCTCTGAATTGTTTCCTGAATCGCTCTGAAGAATTGATCTGGATGCAGGGGAAAATGTGATACTGAATATTCTGACCCGGGTGATGGAAAGCAGACAGCCCTAGTTATGAGCCTGTGCTTCTCTCCTATGGATCTATGTGCAATTCTTGTATGTATTTTTTAAAGCTGTACGTTACAGTGTTCACTTTACACACCAGCCTTTATCTGATGCTAGATCTGCAGCCCCTTCCTTTATTTTCCTGGCACATAAATGCACAGATATCTATGTGTTCTTTTTATGGATTGATGTTTCATTTTAATTGCTAAAACTGTGAGGAATCAATTCACTTCAGCCTTGAAGCAAATAGCCACTTTATACAGCATATGCGTGCTTGGACCAGATGCACAGAAACTGAACAAACAGTCCTGCAGGCTTAAAGTCAGCAAAACTAGCTCTGGATCCACACCATACATTTGGAGGGGTTGAAATGTCTGTATTATTCTTCTCTGGCATCTATCAGAGCTAAGCTGAATAGTGTGTGGAAGCCTACATCGATTGTGCCGTAGTATAGACTGTCTTTGTGACCTTTCTAAAGATTTTTTTGAAACTTCTGATTATTATTCTTTTGTTTGATTCACCTGTATCAGAAGGATCAGGCAAGGATAAGGATAATGTATTTTAATGTGATACATATTTTTTCTTTCTCTTTTTGGCAAAAAGATTAGGATGGCAGCATTGATGCAGAAAAAGAGGACGGTGCATTAAAAGCCCAAGTGCAATGTATGTAGTTGAGGTACTTCCACTACATCAGGAAAGAAAGTTTCTACATTGCTGCTGAGCAGCTCATAGAAGAACCTTTACAAAGAATCACACACACATTCAATGCAGCCCTGCTTTATCTGGACACAGGAGGGCAATGCTCTCATAGCTTAGATATACCAAGCATGACAAGTCACTTGCATACTTATCTGCTAGCTAGTAGTCACAATGTGTTGAGCTACAAGTAGGGCTTCTTGTTCTCTGTGGTCTGGTTTTGTGTTTGTTTTGTAGTGCATGTGCGCACATAACTTCTCACCTAACTCATAGAGGCAGTATGAGCAACTCTTGGACCACTTGCCATTGCAGTGGGCTCATTCCTCGAAGCTGGTAGGTGTTTCCGTGTTTAAGGACACGTGTTCTCAGTGTCACTTTCATGTCAATACGCACATGCAAAGTTGAAATTTGAATGTTTTACAACCATACATATTTAGTGCAGCTGGTCCGAAGCCTTTGTATCTCTAGCTATCTAATTCCAGTTTGTATCTTTTGTGATGAACCAATACTCATTTTAGCTCTGCAGTATAATCAAGCATGGACAGATGTTCACTACCAATCTCTTTCTTGTGCAGCACTGGGTAAACTTTAGTAATTTGCGGTGTTGTGTGTTTTTTTTCTTTAAAAAAGAAAGAATGGTCAAAGTAGTCGAACACAATCTGGCCTGAGCTATTCCCTGGGGACCCTGAGGCTGACTTTGCAGATATGCCCATAACTGATGATTGTAACTGTGTTTCTGGTGGTTCTCCATCCCGGCAACAGATTGTGCCACATAAATACACAAGAATGTATGCATTAAACTGATTGTAAACAAATACTAAGAATGCTACAGCATAATTGCTAAGCAAAAGGAAAAAAACCCGCTCTGTTTGTAACTGGGATCCTGTGTATGACAGGAACAAAACCCCTGGCTGTGCATGTTATAACTTACTTGAATATGTGCACAGATCTTGAATTATTTTTTAGCAATGTCGCACTTTCAGTTGAGCTCAAGAAATAGGAAGAGCTGCAAATCTAAGATAACAGTATTGACTGTAAATATATATTTTTCTATTAATAAAAGCTGTCATTCAAATATTTTTAACATGAACTCTAAAGATTTTTCCAGTGGAAACTACTTTCTGGAAAAATCAAATGCTTGTTTGAAGAACTATGGTGAGTGGTTTCTGATCCTATTAGAGCCATTAAACCCTCTCTAATGTTACAGAGAGAGCACAGTGATTGGATTCACAATGTTTAGTGCCTTGTCAAAAAACTAAAATGTAGCTGGTCAGTTGTTTGAAATCTTATTCTTTTTATAATAGTCCTAGAAATAATACTGCCCACACTAAGATGCAAAAGACTTTACAAAATTAAATGCTGTACTTTGTATGACACTGAGTTGATCTATTCAATGAGATTTGGTTTTGGAGTTTATTTGAACGAGTTCCTTTAATTTGCTTGTAGTACAGCATAAACCTGAAGTAACAAAATTGTGGGCTTTCAAATTTGGGATCTGCACAGGGAGAATAATGGTGGATAACAAGTCAATTGGTCTAGACTGACCACAGCATCAAAAGAAGCCTATTGCTTTGACAATCTGCTGCAGACACAGCTTCTAGGAGATGAGGAATCTGTTTAGTCTGGAAGAAGCGGCGAAGGTAAGATGTGCTGCTCCTGCTGTAGGTCGTGGATGTGTTGCACACCATACTCTGTGGTGTGAAATGTAGACCTCTGTTAAAACAGGAGTTCTAAAAAACTAGTCCTGAGATGTTATGGAAAATGGTTTCATTTTGTATTTCTTAAATGGGAATTACTTATCCAATAATTATCTTTCCAACCTCAGATTTGATCCAGTCAATATGCATAACCAGGTGAATATAAAGAGAATCTACTGGTAAAAACTTGACTACAAATTTTCAGGAATGAGGGAATCCAGAATTTTATTCTGGAGCTTCTGGAATGTCCAAATGTAGAAGTCTGGTCTTACGTCAATATTCAGATACGATGAAATGAGTAACTCAGGCTAGGGTATCACGCTGCTGGCTGTTTACAGAAGTGTTCCACCTTAAATCTTTTATGCTCCACACATCCCGGCAGCACCCACAAGGTATGAATGGATCATCTTGACATTTTAACACAGGGGAATTCCCACACATTAGAGAGAAAAATATATTGCTTAAATAAATCACATATGTGTTAGGGTTCAGCTACTTGGAGAATTTATTCAGCAGCTTCACCCTGTAGGTCCTTAACTTTAGCAGGTAAAAGTAGTATTCGCTGCTGAAATAAAATGTATCTGTTTCTCAATTCTTGTGCTGAGATGCCTCACCTAAATTAATTTTTTGCTTGTAATAGCAATTAAATTCATATGTAAATATAAATTGAAGTCCTGTTTATTTAAATCAATTGTAACTTTTCTGAGGGATACAATGGAAACTGAATCAGACCTTTCCCCAAATAGGAATTAAGCTGTTTCTCTGTAGAAAAAGTACATGACCATTATTCCCTGTGTGACAAGGCCACCTATTTTACTCTGATTTTGCAAATGTAGTGTTGGTTCTGCTAAAACTCCTGTAAAACACAGAGCACAATCACAGCCCTTCAGTCCATGTAGAGAGAGATGTGATGATGATTTAGTTATGCAGTAAGATAACATCAAAGAAATGCAGAATAGAATTTTAAATATCTCTATAGAAATACACCTGTGGAAATAGTCTGTAAACAGTCATCTGGATTCCAAACACTTCAAGGGAAGAATACACAAAAAATATTTTTCAAAAGAAATCCTGGGGAGAAATTTCTTTAGGGCACCCTCAACTCCAAAAGGAGGAGCAAGTCTTTCCCACTGCTGTGTTGCAGAGAATTTCTAGTAGACGTTTGTATGGATTTCATTATTCACCTGGATGCAGTATTTGAAGGATGGTGATTTTGAACAGGTGTAAAATGTAATTTAAATAATTTCCTATAAGTCTCCTTGCATTGGTGCTCCACTCAGCATTTAGTTGGAAACCATAGAATGCTTTCAGATCAAGCAGAGTTGCCAGTGAGAAATGAAATACTCAACTTACTTGTACATAAGCATCTTACCACTCTAGAATTTGAGAATTTGGTTTGTACTTCAGACTATAAAATTTTTTTTTTTCCATAAATCCAAGGGGAAGATTTCAGGGATTAAGAAGAGGTTGGAACTTTTTTTATATGGAGGAAATATTTGTTCATATATCTAATATACATACATATATATATATATATATGAGTGCATGTGGGCATGTTTTAATATATATGTATGTATATGAATTTTTGTATCCCAAAAGTATTCTTTGCCCCTTTTTGCTTGAAAATATATATATTATATATTGTATATATAATATATATTTAAGAGTGTGTAAATTTGAATATAGTCATTTCATAAGTAACATCTCTTCAAAAATTACTCAAAACTTCTGTTTCTTTGTCCTTTGGCTTGTTGGTATTAGAAGGTTTTGCAGTTGATATCCTTGGGTTTTTTTCTTTTAAAACATAATTATGCTGAGCATTTAAGAATATGTTCTTGTTTTTAACAAAAGGGGGAAATTTATTTTTAAATTAGGGATTCCAAAATCGATGGACTTTTATAAATGGGATTTCTTTAAATCCCTTGAATAAGGGATTTTTAANCCATTCTTTTTTTTTTTTTTTTTTTTTTTTTATTTCAACGCCATTCTTGTGGGTAATTTGTATTTGGAATTCCTGGTTGCATTGCTTTATCTGGTGCTTCATATTGATATTTACACATTTTTATATAAATAAGTATATAAACTTCAAGCCTTCCTTTGTGATCAGGGGCAGTTACACTCTGGTTTGCTGTGGTACTTTGCTGTGTACTCTGTGGCGTTCATGTTACTGTGTAAATAAACTAGTTTTATTACACTCAAAATCAAACTTGCAGTTGTCTCATTTTTTCTCTCTTCCTAGGCAATTAGAAAAAAATGTGTATTTCTGAGGAAAATGTATGTGGCAAGTCCAGCAAAAGATTTTACTACAAGAATAGCTGGCTGCTTTGCAGCAGCAGCTAATGTGCAAGCGTGGCAGTTACAAACTTCGGTTGACAAAACATGCTCAGCACTTCCAGCCATGCCACTACAGTGGCTGGGAATCCCAGTTGCAGGAATTGCCAGTGCTTGGGACACTGCACCACCTTCCCACCTCTGGTGTTTTCCCCCAGAAGTCTCACCATGGCTGGCACTATTTTGGCTCTATCTGGACAAGTGGCAGCGGCAGCCCAAAATTAAACTGGCCACCAGCAGCTGCTGTTGATTGAACCAGTGTCTTGTAAGGCCTTCTTGGAGAGAAGTGACTTGACACATTAATGAAAACACAGACAGCCTCATGTCTGCAGTGGGGCAACTGTTATCACTGTTAGCTGAGCCAAAGTTAGCAATTTCCCCTAGTGTGGACAGGGCTTAAAAGACCTGCTGTGAAGGAATAAAATGACTCTTAAATCAAATTTTTATATGCTGTGACAAAGCAGGATGCCTCTAAGGCAGTCATCTGCAGTGGAATTCATTTTGTGTCTGATCCATTACCCTGAAGCATAGAGCCTGATGGAGGGTCTGTGAAAAACAGATGGGATAATATGCATCTTCCATGATCATGCAGACACACTTCAGTGGCAGAGAGATCAAATAGCTCAATTTTGTACCCAGATTTGATAGGCAGCAATGGTGGCTGGAGATGCTAATTTATTAGCATAGAACAGATGACACTGTATACATCAGAACAATGCTGTGCTTCTGCATGACAATCACACTGCTCACAAATAGTCTTAAAAAAAACAAACCACAAGCACCCTGAGGGCTCTATTCTTCCCACAGTTACAGTGGCTTTGCAGAGGTATGTCATCAGTTTCAATGTGATCAGAATTAGTCTAAAGTGTAACTACTACAGGCCTTTCACATTTATTCCTTAGACGCTGTTACAAAGCCTTTCCAAAACAGCTTAAGCTGTTGTCCTCATCCTTTTTAAAAATACAAAGCTAACTGTCTCCAGAGGTGCCAGTAAATATGCCTGACATATTTTGGCTTTGCCAGAGTAATCCCTGTTCACTTCAACAAAGTGCCATGGACTTAGCTAAACAGAGTTGCATTATGCCATTTGTCAGTGGCAATCACTGCTCTGGAGGGAAAAAGATATGCAAAAATAGACTGAAACCTTGTCAAGACACAATAATTATACTAGTTTAACTAAAAATCTGTTAGAAATTAATTTAGTTATGTCAGTGTAAACTCTCTTGTGGGGGTCCTTAAGCAGTCGCAGTCTGGCATTCTCATTTCGGCTTGTGCCAGGCACCAAGGCAAGCAAAGCCAACAGATGCCTCATTTCGGCTGATGCAAGAATGTATCGGGTTTTTCACCAACTCAGAAATTAACCTTATGGTAGATAAGCACTAAGGTTCTACATTCATCTACATGACAAACCTTTATTTTCTAGAAAATCTCCATGCATCGCTTGAGCTCTGCAGGCTGCTTCTTTTGTCCAAGTGGGTGAGCTTCTATGCTGCCATATATGAGTTACACCAGCCTCCTTACCCAAGAGTGGGTTTAACCAGAATCGCATAGAAGCAGCTAGCTCACAAGACAAACTGTTCAAGTTAAACATTTGGCACAATCTATCCTGCAGGGAAAAGCTGTAGTTTCAATTCTGAGCTAAGACTCATAGCTCTGTGGAGAAAGATACGCATTAAAACATCATCTTGGCCCTTCAGATCTACTGCACTTCACTTGGTACTGCTGCTGCTATCTCAGGATGCAACACTACAGCCTGGTGCTTAGCCCATCCACTTGGAAGATGGAGGTAGGCTTCTTGATATCAGTTCAACACTTTCAAATGAGCACAAAAGTCATTGTCTGGCAAACAGACACTGGGAGAGCCACTGGGAGGGCAGTTTGGGGACTGAAGCGGATTCACGTGTATCAAATCAGAGAAATCAAAATTGTAGCTATCGAATGTGCATTTCCTATTAGCATCTCCTGCACTCGCCCCATTGTTTTGCTGTCAGTAAGGTGTTATTTTTGTCACATAGCAGCTGGCAGAGTCAGGACATGCACAGAAGTGGACACTGGAAGTAAGTGACAGTCATTTATGGTAAAGCCACAAAATTCTCTACTACATCTTATACTCCAGAAGGAGAAGGAATGGAAATAGGGAGGCTTACTGCAGAGGTATTTACCAACGGCTGTTCTTTTTGGTACCAGCCAGTAGCCCCTGTTTAACAAATACATACATAGATGCTTTCTTAAGCTGTTGCATGGTATTTTACAGGTGATGGGATGTGCTGTGTCAGTGGTATCACCCAAAGCACCTGGTTTGGCACCCTGGGGTGGGAGAGAGCCCATACTCCCCTGCGCAGCACCATGCTGGCATTTAGAGACAGAACAGTCCCAGGGACAGCACCTGTGTGCAGCGGCGCAGGGGGCAGTTACAGATCTAATGTCAGATGCTAGGTTTTGCCTGATTTCACTGGGGTCTTAATGGTCCAGATTAACTGCAGTGAACAGCAGACGATTAACCTTAAAAAAACATGAAATCTCTGCAGTTTATCTGTAAGAGGCAAGCTATTAACTTTGTACCTCTCCAAAGTGCAAAAGGACATAAAGAAAATGGAGAATTAAATCAAGAAAATAAAATTCTCCTGGTTCCTACACGGGCACTAAATTTACATCAAGTTACTGTTGGAAATGGGCCAGTAGTCTGCCCATGTACAGCCACCACCTCAACCATCAAAAGAAAAGGAACACCCCATAACCTGTAAGCCAATCATGCAGCTTCTCTTGCCCAGGGGAGAAAGTCTTCTTCCAAACTTTTTCCATTTATATATTACTGGAAAAAAGGTTTATGCTCTGCCATATTAATATTCCAGCTTACGTATTTGTGTTTGTAATGGGAGTTATTGCTAAAGCTGCGATCACAGGATGCAAGGGTGTGCTTTGGCTTCAAATAACAAGGAGCAACAGGATGTCAGATGATGTTGGGATACCACATGAGAAATTTTTTAATGGCAGTAGTAATAAATGTTTTAATACCATCCACTGCTCTATAAAACCCAGACCCAAAGCTTCACCATCACTGACCCTTTTGCAGCAGTGAACCACTCAAATCATTTCCCTGTGGCATGAAGCATTTCTCCGCATGTGTATCATCACCTTGAAGGCTTCAACATCTCCTTCCATAGAAACTTCAGCACACAGTCCTACCCTTTTCATTGCTGTGAGTGAGACATTTTGTGTTCGTATGTTTTTGAGGTGATATGGCTTGAACTGAAGGACTAGGAGTAAGGGTATCAGTATTCTGTAAAAATGTCAGAACATATTTCACCTCCAGCCCATCAGCACCCTATTTGCTTGTCCTGGGCAGACATTTCCATGCATAGAGCCTTGACTTTTGAAAATTCTGCATGTTCACATTAGACTGTTTAGTTTATTTTATTAGGAATTAGTCTGTGTTCATCCAACTCAAAATTTCCTTTGCTGTTTTTTCAAATAACTCAGATCCATCTGGAGTCTTCTACAACCTTCTGCAATTTATGCTAATCTTGTACAGATTTCACTTTGTGATTAGTCACTTCTTCCTGCAAATCAGCAATCGGAAACACTGAACTAAGACTGGTTCTTGGACACAGTTTTATGTCTTCTCTAACGAATTTGTTCTTGTTACAGATTTTTTGTTCTCTATCCACAACTGAAAGGGTTTTCTTTTTCTCCACTCACCAAAAGTAAAATACAAATACAATGTGGGTTTTGTGCTGATCCTAAAGCACTTTACAAGGACTACATAATTCCTATGTCACAGATTCAGGAGCTGATGCACAGCATGGCAAAGGAATGTGTTCAAGGACACAGCCAGCCATCTGAAGGGAAAAGTATGCAAGAATCCAGGGCCCATTCAACTAAACCATCTCCTACAGTATTTCTATTTACGTGCTATTCACCACTGATTCACAACTGTCCGCTATGACTTGGGAGCCTCCATCAGTTAAATCTATCACAGAATCATTTTTATAGAATTATAAATTAATTTTGTCAATTTTAATAACAGTTGCTCAAACAAGAAAGTAACAAGATTACACAGCCTCTAAAAAGAAAGGAATTCAAAGCTATACCACTGGAGCAGCAGATCAAGCTGCTCTGACATCCATTTCAGCTTCAATATACATCTAGATTGAGACTAGTGTCCTCTGCCACTTCACCACCCTCTTCTGTCTCCCAGTGCGGTGTCAATACCTCTGTTTTGCAGGAGACAACTCTGCCTTGGAGCACCTCTCCTGCTTGGACCAGCCCTGTTCCGAGGCATTGCTGAGCAGCCTTTCTTATGAGGAGGTCATGGGGAATGAGCCTCATTAACATGAAGAGGAGTCCAGCAGTCAACTGCTCGGCGCGCCATCAGAAACATGTGTATCAGTTTGTGGGTTTCTTAAGTCCCAAATCTGCTACATTATTATGCTGATGATTTCAAACAGTCTCTACTGCAAGCTTCAACCTTGTGTGATTAGCACATACAGTTCATATTACTCCCCAGAGGAGCATGGTCCCATCTGAGATGGTGTGGGATACCTTTCATCACCTCATCAGTGTAAAATACACTGAATAGAGCTTCAGTGAGAGCACTGGGAACTTAGGCCGAGAGCAGGGGCATATTGGAACATGGCAGGACACTGTGTAAACCTTCTTTTTGCTATTGGGTAACTTGCAAAACAGCAAACTGACAAGGCTCTTTCTTCTGCTTCAGTCAAAAGGCAGACTCTTTAACAGCTTGGGATCCCTCATACCGTGGTAGGTATCGTTCCAATACTGATGTACTGGAAAAATGCCATCTGCTGAGCAGCAGATCATGGGCTCCATTCAACCTGATCACTCAGGCATCGGGAGCAGTCACAGGGGAGGCAGGTGGAAAACAACCAGTACAAGTCTCCTCTGGAGCTACTGGCTGACCAGAAGGGCTGTCATTACAGCAGGATTGCAGATTTGCTGAGAGAAGATAGTGGACAATAAACTACCTACTTCAGATGCATTCCCAAGATGGTATTTGTAAGAAAACAAGAAAGATGCAGCACAGTCCCCTCAAAGTAAGTCCCTGTCAGGCTCTGTCAAGCACTGCCAGATCTGGCAGCCCTACAGCTGGCAGCTCGCAGTCTCCAGAAACCATGGACCTTGTGACATAAGTCAGCCAGGGATGATCAGAGAACTGGCCAGTGAGCCTGATTGGTAACTTCCCCAAGAGCTGGTATGAAGCAATTGCAGAGCTGCTCCACGCTTCTCCATGTATGACCTGGATTTAGCTGCGCATCAGAAGTTTTCTTGCCAGCCCTGACTCCTGCCCCAGCCCAGGACTCTGCCAGGTAGTACATTCTTCCCAGACAACACACTGGACAACAAGAAGAGTGGTTTTCCCATAAAAAGGCTACTGGGCAGGCAAATGGTGTCTACCTACAGTCAGAAAGAGAAGGTTGCAAATGATGCAGCCGGAGTTCAGTGGAGCTATTGCCAGCTTATACCACTAAGCGTCTAACCTATAAATCCCATTAGTCAGTTTAAATAAGTCTAAGAGGAAATTATGTTAGACTTACCATAGACCTCATTCTTTTTGGAGTTCTGTCAATACTCTCCTACTGGGCTGAGCCTGTCACCCATGGCTGACACCACTGGCTGTGCATCTATCTTAGAGGCTTGTACCAATAACAGTCACTGGCAAAAATAACTTTTCCATAATATTTCCTTTAATGTTGTGTGTCTTTGTAAGGCCCTCTTCTTTTCTCTTTTCCCTCTTTCTCTTTTTATTTTTTCTCCTTTGATTCTTTTCCAAATCTTCCCTGTTAGTTATTAGCTAAATGCCAACTCACTGTGCATTTGGTAATCAGATTATCTGCTGATACCTGCCTAAAGCAGTCAACATTGATTAAAAGAAAGGGTGACCATTATGTTATTTTTAATACAAGTGATTTAGGTCCTGAGGCTGAGATTGAATTAAAGGAGAGATCAAATTAATGAGGGATCGAATTAAATTAGAAACATCTGATTGCAATATTTCCTCCATCTCCAAGCTGCCAAGACAAGACAGCGGTATAGCTGTGAATTTATGCTATACCATGAAAAGGTAAGGAGAACAGCTTGCTTTAACCGCATCTGGGGAGTGGGCCTTATCATGGATATCGTTAGATAAGTGCTCAAAATCTGCAGCAATTTTGAAAGGGGATATAATGTAATAGCAAAAGATTCTATCTGAATACTAGCCACAAGGTCACTGCTAGTTCCTTACTTCACACAATGTAGGCTAGATTTTGGAAGCACTATCTGTTCACCCACACCCTCCCACATACACATGTGTGCACGATTGCAATGATAGAGAATTGGAGGCATGGGTGCAGAGAATCCCTGAAAGCAAAACTGTATGCCACATTTTGGATGCAGGCAAATTTAATACAGTCATCCAGTTATTAAGATTGCTTTTTAATAATTTTATCTTTCCACACTGCCCAAAGTGTCTTAATGAGGAGTATGATGTGAAAACACTTCACTAGTTTCTAATTTGGATGCATTTGTTAGTTCTAAATAGCACAGGGAATAAAGATTTCAAGCTTGCTCTCTACAGGGAGCTATCGGTAGGCTCAGGACATTGTCTGGGCTGAACGGAGCTCCTCGGTTTTAAAAACGGTCTTTCTAATCCTACTTCTTATCCTACTAATCATCAACAATCCCATTGCTATTCCTGCCCTGAATCTGACTTCATCACAGAAGTGCTTGTGTTGCACTGCATTTCAGTCATTTTAGTGAGATTCTAAACTGCTTTTGAGAAGTGCTTTAACTGATTTTGATTGATTGTTTATTATCTCCTGATCATAAATGCTAATTACATAGCTGAGAAGATTGGTTTGTCTTTATTGCCATACTTTCACATAGAAATGTAGAAAATTAAATTTTTTATGATTTCAATGAATTTCCTTTGTACTTTGATCCAGTGAGTGCAGAGAAAAGATTATTCCTTCCAGTGTGGTTAAATGTGAGACCCTGCTTTACAAAAGCAATAAGCAAATCAAGAGAAAAATCTTGGCATCCTGAAGTTGTGACCTAATTCTGTCCTTCACTGCATTTCCTCCTCTCTCCAAAACATCTTAAGTTCAAAATAGCTGCCCTTACACAGAACAGTTCTTCTCTCTACTCAAATAGGTCACTTAAAGAATAAAGGCCATAACTGCACACAGCCCTCTGAAACACAAAACAGCCATAGTGTTTACCCAAGCAGCGCATAGCTGGGCTCTGGAATGCTTTACATCTCTGGAAGAGGCCTTCCTTGTGGTAAATGCAGCTGTGTTTTACATCAAAGACAGAATTACTTTTCCCTGTTGATTTGAAAAATCAATTGCAACTGCAGTCAGGAAAAATGCCCAAGTTCAGTGTCTAACTCACTGGACTCCAGACTCAGAGAGTCCCCCTGCATACAGCAGATCTCTGGCTTGGCAGGAGTTTGCATGCACAAGTAGCCTCCATTTTGGATGGAGACGTGCATTTTACAACAGCGCATCTTTTGTCTGTGGAGGTCTGAATGTAAATTAAGATAGCTCCACCAAAGGCCACAGAGCTATGCTGATTCAAAATATCTCAGAGCCCAGTTTATGGTGTGCAGATGAAACATATGAAAGGAGCAGCTGTAACGTATTCTCACATATGTGCTGAGTGTGTCAGATGGTAAAACAGCATGGCCATGAGCCTAGGAACCCCATGACAGTTAAATGACTTAACTATAAAACCTCAGAAGTTAGAAACTCATCATAAAAAGGCAGCAGATCCCTGGCAAAGCTATCCTATGGTGGGACCCACGGTTGGAGGTACCAAGGTTCAGTGGCTGGCCACCCTGCAACCATTTGCCTCAGCAACTACACCACACAAAGTGAGGTGAGCAAAGGATCTGCAGCGAGCAGGATGCTTGCTGTGAACAGAAAGCTTCACATGCCCCACATCAATATTACCCTGTCCCAGTGTTCTGGTTGTTTGGAATGGGGAAGGGTAAGAAATGCAACCTGACCAGGCTGGCACTGCATTCTTTACAGGGTCAGTAAACTGCATCTGTCCTCGACACCAACCTGCCACTTTCTATTAGGTGTGGGTAAAAGGAGATGCTTGTGACCCTCAAGAAAAGAGCAACAGGATTCCTGTCTCTTTGTATCACTCAGGTTATTGGGAGCATTAGTTCTCCAGCTGTCAACATGAGAAAAGAGAACAAAGGTTTATTGGACAAATCCAGCATGGTCAGGACTGTCCTTGTAAGTATATTTCAAAGGGACTGTGTTATTACAGTTAGGAATTTCCAAATTTGATTTTTTGCCTCATTTTCACTGGGTTTTATTGTTGCTTTTTTAACGAAAATTAATCAATAACACTAGTATAGCACATGTTCTCCCTATTGCGTATATATAAATATATTGTAAAAGCGTACACTAATATACGCCATGTCTTTCACTACAGAGAAGTCCCCAAGGGATTAAAGCAATGAAAATGAAGATGAAAATACAAGCTTTTGAATGATGAAATATAGATTTCCTCAATGGTTTACAGAGCTACTGGCTTCTGTATTTACAATGGGGTTCACCCTTTATCGAATTAAATCTCAGTATAAAGCTATATTTTAACATTCAGCAAGTTCTCTACCCTTCCAAAATATCCTCACAGCCTCCTCGCAGGCTTCACAGCTATGCAAGTTGACATATATGTCATGCCAGGTTGTTTCATTAGAAAGCAAAGGACTTTGGGCACTATGGGAGGGAGATTTTATACAATGCAGTATCATAGGCAAACATGTGATCTCTGATCCTCATCCTTCCCTTACTGCTAAAATAGGTACACCTGTCTGCTTCAGCAGAACAGGTCATCATTTAAGCTGCTGGCACTCTACTATTTCTCACCTACAACACTGACTGACTTTGTAACCAGCTCAGTCCACTGTGCTACGTTATAAGAAACTGTTCTCTAATGAATTAAGAAAGCTGCTACATGAAAAAAATGAAATGAGCCTTAATAACAGCATTTCATTCCTGCAACATTTGTGCAATTACCATTGGAGGAAGAATTTCATATGCTGTATCTAGACATAGACACGTGATGTTTTTGCTAAGTCCGTGGGTTATTCTACTGAAACAAAGGAGACGTATTTTCTTCAGTGGCAAGGAAACTCATGTAAGTGATTCAGAGATCCACAGCTGCTGAGGTGATTGCCTCAGATGTGTGGGATATAGAGGATTTGGGGGTTAAAAACATGATATTCCAGTCAATTACCTTGGGTTTAAGATGAAATAGAACTGTACTGAAATCAATGGTACTATGGTGTAATGCACTGGAGAATTAACCTCCGAATCTTTTTATGTGCTGTTTGCTTACAGGAAAACTAAAACCTCTTGGAGTCTTACTGTTTCTCTGACAAGACTGCTGAAAATCCATCTATCCACAAATAGTTAAGGCACCCCAAGGTGATGCTTACAAATGAATCACGCAGTTCATCGGTTTTGTAGAAGTAAATACCAACAACCACCACCCTACACCAACCACACCCTACAGCAAAGCGATGATCTAGACAGATTTCTCCTGTGCTTGTTCTGTAGCAAAGTGAATGTGGCATTATATGGGACAGCTGCAAAACGGGACAGACTGGAACAGTGGGCAGCCGAATTGAAAGGCACGGACTGAATTGCTGTCTCAGCCAGGCCGGAAGACCAGCAGCCAAGAAAGGCTAGGTGCCAGATAATGATCTATGTGCTTGCTGACTACTACCAAGATGGGGACTGTAAACAGTGAGCTTTGCCGGTGGAGCCCTTCCCGGATAAAAGGAGAGCATGCCTATATAGCAAGACATGAGGAGGAGGCCACAAGCACCAGCAAATCCTCCTGCTCCTCTGCACAAATAACAACGACAACAGCCAAAGCCTGGAAATAGGAATGAAAGCATATTTCTGTGTTTGTGAGGAAGTTGTATCTGGCAGTGAGAACTTAAGCAGCAGGTCTGCTGGGGGATATCGACTGACTCACTGTCTATGATGTGGCAAGGTCCCTGCTTTGGGAACCTGCTGTGCAGAAGTCACCAGATGGTGCTGTACATACAGGCTTGGAAGTTCTTTATCTTAACATGTTCTTGGGGTTTTTTTGTGAAGCCTTCCCTTTAAAGTTGATTTGCATCTTACTCTTTCACATCTCAAATCACATTTTGGTTAAGCTGTTTATTCAGAACAGTCTTGGTGTTGGGATTTTTGAAAAGGAATTTACAAGCATGACATTTGCAGCGAGGTCTGCAGAAAGTATGGAAAATATGGGAGAAATGCATAAGCTGCACTAAGAAAATATTTAGTCATAAAATTTTTATATCACTTATTTTTCCTGCAGTGGGAAATACATGTGCAAAGCCTGAAAATCTTCTGCCTCACAGTGGATATGTGATACCAGTCCATAAAACTGGTACCATGTAATAAAAGAAATCTTCTGAGGATGTGATGAGGATTAAATAATACTAGTAAGGTAGTAGGCTTTTCAGATTAAAATAACTACAGCATAGCATCTATTATTAATGTAATGCCAATTGTATCCATCTCCTAGTCATCTTCTCTCTGAAATGCCATAACCATCCTGCTTCAACTAAATAATTTTAAGACAATCAGCAGAAATATTCAGAATACGGTTTCCTCTTTTTCTCCTTCATCGCCCGTTAAAAAAAGGATTCATCTCATTAAAATATATATCAGAAGTCCCATGCACTACTGCTTTGAATTTCAGGACAACAGACACTTATTAGAGCCCCGACTTGATCGTCTCCTTGAAAGTTTGAGAAATGTCCAGTAGATGGCACCAAATAGCACACCAAGAAGTAACATACCCTCAAGGTGAAAGCCTGCGTGCTGCTAAAACACCCTCAGTGTTGGCCATTACATGGTTTTTATCTTCTACCCATTACGAACTAAACTCATTTATTTTGTTCTTTGCAGGGAGAACAAAGCCACATGAGGCTTTCACAATGTGGCACTCAACTGGTGTGTAACATGGTAAAAATTTAGTAGCGCTTTAAAGTAACTTGTCGTTTTCGCAAGATTTATAATTGTTTGAATCATTTACTTCCCCAAATGAAGGCTATCGCTATAGGTCCCTTTGCATAAATCAAGAAGGCCATTAAAAATAGTTTCAGGAGGAGAGCAATTTGTTATGAAATGAAGGTCAATCTCATTAGATCACTGTAGCAGGTATCTTAATAACATCCTGGCAGAAATGAGGTATCTCATTACAGAAGTTGTATTTTGTTTGAAATATTAGGTCGTCATTAAGTGAGCACTAAAATACACATAATATTGGACGACATAAATTATTCCCCTGAAAAATTGGCCTACACAGAGGTGCTAAAACAATTATGAAGGTACTACCCAAAGCTTAACTTTTTCTCTTTTTTTCTAGCTGGATTGACCTACTTGATACCAGTTTGGTTCATTGCTACTTCTGGATACTAAGCCACAGTTGGCTTGTTAGAATTATATGGAGTGCTGATTTCAGACTGTGACTCGGCAAACTACAACTGGTAAGGAAGATGTTTAATTTTCCTTGTAACAGTTGAGGAGGACTATGTATCTGCCAGCTGGGAAACACCAAAATTTAGAAGGGAAAAAGAGACATTTAGAGTACAGAAGTAAACATTGCTTTTACAGATACAAGAGAAGGAGTTACTTCCCCTTTAATTATCCTCACCCATTTGGAAAGTACCAAGTGTTTTTTTCCAGACCTTCCACTCTATTGGAACTGCTGCTGAATGTATGGATGTGTTTAAACACTTCTGTGGAGCTATGTCACAGCACTTAACACCTGGCAGGATTATGCTAAGCATCTGCTCCCAGCCAGTCAATAGTAACCATAAAGATATCACCCTGATCATTCCTACCAGGATAGGCAGAATATCCATGGGAGGGAGCTCAACAGTTACAGGAGTCCTACTCCTCCAGAAGCTCCAGGCCTCCTAGGTATCAACGAAAGACTCGTAATATATCTGTGAGGTACACCAACAGCCTCAGGAAATTGTAAGGAAATCAGAAGAAGGTTAAATTAATTTCCTAATACCATGATGTGAATCCAGGCAAGGTTCTCCATCCGTGGAGTATGTGCTTTAACTGCAATACCCTCCTTCCTCTCAGCAGAATAGGGTTAGCCATTAGTAAACTGCAAAGATCATTGTTAAAAGGTGTGTGTACAAACACAGATGGTAAATTTTGGAGCAGCTCATAGCAGCTACAGATGGCACCAAGAGAACAGTTTGATAGTGCTGTTTTGCAGAAGCAAAGGCAGCCCTGCTAACTGGTTTGTGACTATAGCTTGTTTTTTTAGGGAGTTTGGGGGTTTTTTTTAAAGGGTTTATTGACTTTCCAAACAAGATAAGAGAGATACCAGTTACAAGAATGAAATATTTTAATGGTATTTTCTTCAAAAGCACTTCAGCTGCAGATTACGTGATGAATTCTGACAACGGTGCTTAGCGTCTGAGGCAGGGCAGCCCCACAACATCTTACAGAGACACCCCAAGTCCCTATGTCCCCAAAGCCATGCCCCCCCAGCGTGCTACCACATAACCAAAATGAAGTCATACCCATCATATAATGGGGATACAGGACATGCATGTTGGATGATGTGCCCATGCAGTGCTTATAAAGGCCAAAGTATAAGGAAGCCTATTTATTTGATTTGTCTTTCTGCCTGTCACTGACTTATTGTCTTGTCTTTACATCAGCTTTAAAATCTTCTGTTTTCTTTGTGAAACACTTTCTTAGGTAAAACACAAAGTTAAATAGATAGGTTGGGAGTTGTGAATTGGCTTGACGTGGATGCTGTAAAAGGGAAAAGGCAATACTGTCATACAGAATGTGTGCAAGGAACAAGCATGGCACAGTACAAAGAGCGCAAAAGCTTACAGAGGATGACCTTAACAGCTGAATTTTGAACAAAAAACAAGCAGCAAGTGATGGTGGTTTACATAGTCTCTCTTTACAGCATGTTAAATTCATACCAGTGGAAATAGTTTGAAAGACTGCATGTCCTTCATCATTCTTAAGAGATATGTGGCTTTAGTTAATAGCAATAACTGCACTGGAGATCTGTACGAAATCATGCACGCCTTTGGCTGAGAGCTGCAGGGAACAGTTTAGATTCAGGAGAGCTCATCTGGCCAAACACCCAAGCGGCTTATTCATGGTCCCCTATGTTTAACAGATTGAGAGGTGTCCCTCCAGGATGCAAATCATTTCATCTTAAACACCTTCTTTAGGATGGAATGAACCATCCTTTCACTTTCCATCGATTACAAAAGCAATCTGGGGAGGTAGCTTACATTGCCAGTCCAGACTCGAGGGAAACTGGTGAATATCAGGTAAGTTAAAACACATTCAGGTTCTTGGAGGGTAAAGTCTGAGAAGCATTTCAGCTGAAAGCAAATAACTCACACTTGCCCACTGTTCATTTCTGCCCATGCATGGCCCTGACAGGTGGGTTGGTGCACATTCTCTTGGGGACCATCCAGTGAAGAGACTGGGGAAATATTCAGGTTAAAAATACAACTTTCTTTTCCCTGAGTTATTTTTTACCGTAATCTGCTCCCTCCTCTTGGTCTCCATGGTTACACAAATACTTACACCAGTACCTTTGTTACTGCCATGTGAAGAAGGGTTAGGGAGAATGGAGAAGCCAGCAGAAGGCTGCTGAAGCTGACGCTGCTGCGGAAAGGGAAATCTCATCAAACTGTGCTCTGAGATTTCACAAACCTTTCCTTTACAGCAGGTCTGATTTAAGGAGTTCCTATCCACCAGTCGCTTCTTCACCAGTACCCAGCTGTTTGTGAATAAAAAAGCATCACCCTCTTTTCCAATAGTTGTATTGGCCCAGCTGGGAAGGGAGTGGGGCAGTGCAGGGATGGAAGTGTACGCCTGCAGGTGTGGAGACAGAAGGGCTTTGTTAGCAGGCTCTGCTGCCAAATGAAAAGTAATGTTCCACTGAAGCCATTTTCCAGGATATAGATCCTGAAAAACGAGCCGAATGGAGCTACCAGAGAGCTCACGCAAAAAATGTAATGATGGGGGAGTGAGAAGGGAGAAGGTGCTATTTGTAGTTTGGTGTAAAAGACTCCAAAGAACAGAATGGACAGTGCTATGATTTCTCCCTTTTTCTCACAGCGTGAAATGGATGAACTAAACAGATTCAGTTGCTCTCCAGCATCAGAGTGGACTTTGAGGCCAACCTACACCTACCTCTTAAAACCAATGTTAATGTACCTCTGGGAAGCTGCCAATAGCAGTGACATGTTTCTAAACGGAATTTTTTCATGTCTTGCTTTTTTATCAGTCCTTTGGATCTATACGCAGAATTGTTTCAGATTCTGTCTAACATCAGGCTTTTAGCTTCAAACCGTTTCTCTGTGGTGCTTCTCAAATCTGAAAGGTCTCCCTCCAGCATGCCAACACTTACCATAACACCACAATGACTGGTATCAAACATGTGTTAGATTAAATCAGATTCGAGCACACAAGCATCCTGCATGCCATCCAATGTATTTGAACAAGGGTATATTGTTACATAATTAGTTCATGAAAATGGTATTTAAATGTAGTGTATATGTCTGTGTATATATGTGTTCATTGCTGAAAATTGTACTCATGTAGGTTGTCATATGATAGAGAGACCATATAAAGAGAAGATAATAAACTAATCTCGACCTTTTTTTTCCCCCTCCCTCAGTCATGAACAGTGCTCCTGGTTCCTTCTACATCCCTTCTGTGGCAATAAAATGGACCTTGCTTCCAACATTTGATCACTACCTGAAAGCTCACGTGTACAAGTCCATCAAAAAGCGAAGAAGTGCATGGAGTGACTCCTATGAGATCATTTACTACCAGTGAAGGGCAATTAACAGATTGCAAGTCATGACTGGCATTCCTGGGATCTCCAAAATCAGATGGGTAGGAATCAAAGTGGTAAGAGATCTCTCCTGCTCCAGAACACATGAAAGACTGAATTTCACCACTGCTGCCATCCCTACTTAACATTGACAGTCCCAGTTCCCACCTCTATTCACTGGTTTACAATACTCTGATAGATGGATGCTCTCGTTTGCTAACTGTTAATTCCAAATGACGAATGAAAAGATTGATTAGGAAAATGTTTGTCAGGTAATCGGTCACTTTTACTATGCATCCTTCAATGTTCATGGACCTTTCCAGGCTATTATACACTTCAAAGTATCGAAGAAGCTTACGATTACCTCCTCAGGAGCTGGCTAAAAGCATGAGATTCTTCTTTACTACCTAGTTCATTCAAATGGAGTTAATTCATTTCTATTACAGTTACTACATTGTTTGTCCCAAAAGCAAGAACACAGTTTTACTTTCCTAATGCATGCCTGCAAATGCAAATTACCACCGCTGTAGAACTGTCTACAGGCCTGTCTAGATCAGTGATTTGTAAGTCTAGACTCAACTGCATCAATGCAAAGTGCACTGTGCCCACAGAATCTAACTCACAGTGTTTATATGAAAAAATTGAGAGTTGAATCAAGCATAATTAAACTGAAGGGCAAACTATGTAATAATTGTATCTGCTTGCACACTTGTCTCTGCTCTTCCAAGTCTGCAAAACAACTTCTCAAGCCACTTACCTTAACCAGCCATTCAGCCAACCTGTGTGGTCTGTACCACGATGGCATCTTAGATTAAACGCTAGAGATAGACCCTCTGTGAGTTCACAAATTATGCAGCAAATATCTTGCTAGCACACTTGTATTCTGCATTTGAGAACTTTTCAGCTGCTCTTGCCCTGCACCCATCCTTAGTCTTTGATCCTCTCACTCTCTCTAAAGACGTGAAAGTGCAGGATATCCTTGTATACATTTCTGGTACACATTTCTGAAAATATTGCTATGATGATAGTCACAAGCTGAATGTTGTGACATGCTGAATAAACACTCTTTGAAGAACTTCAGTGAGGCTTAAACTGTATTAAAGACAAAAGCACATCTCAGCAGTCAAGCTACCTGTCCACATCAAGAAAGGTGGAGAAGATCTAAGCAGCAACGCTGTGCTGGAGACAGTTCAGTCCAATTCAGTCAAGGCAGCTATTGAAAATGCAGCCAGCTTTCAAACTACTTGTTACAACCTGCTTCCAACATGCCTTGCTACCCGCTCTCCTGTGAGCTGCATTGCCTATCCTGAGTTCAGCAAGACGTCCCTCCTCCTCTACCTGTGCAGGCAGAGCGCTAGAATTTCCCACCTACATTCCCATGTAGGGAGGAGGGGCAATTTCTGAGGGCATCTTACTACCCATCCCATCCTTCCCCTAAATATCACTTGACTGGCATGCCATGCTTGGTATGAGATGCCAGCACAGGCCTACCCCTTACTCCAGAGAGAGTCTGTGGATTTTAAGTTGCAAAGACTGGTGACAGCCAAAAGTTTTGCATGTGTTCTCCAAAGAACAAATACTATTTCACCGCACGAGAGCCTGACAAAACCCACTGTCAGCCAGCTTTCTATGCATGAGAGCAGTGAGACAGCACTGCAAAGAAGAATGCCAGGCACTGTTACATTTACTTTTCCTCAGGAGCCATGCTTAGAGGAACACTTGGCATTTATCTTTTTCTTGGTTCTTGATGTTGCCATCTCAGGCAATGTGAGTCCAGCCCACACAATCCCTCTGCCAATACAAAAGACTGACTGCAATCTCTCCGTTCCTTCTCTCTCCCCGGTGCCCTTTGCTGTCCTTCCCATGAGCCCCTTTTGTTCCCTGCACATATAAAGCCACAACCCCATCACAGGCCCTCACGTAACAGTACTTGTCTCCTCTCCAAGCACGAAGTCCTAGCCCTTTCTTGCATTCTTTTCATCATTCTTAGTTACCAAAGCTAAATGTAAAAAAGAAACTTAAGAGTCTTTACTGAACGCCAGTTCCCGTGAATCTGTAACAAAATATGTACTGTGTTGTGAAAGTAGAGAAAATTAATACAGAAAATCAGGGCAGGCTGTTATGTTTAAGTTCAACACTGAAATTGTGTAACAGCATTCTTGTACTAAAACCTTTGTAAGAGTTTTTAAATATCATCATTAATCCTTTTTCTATCAAACTCCTCTTAGAAAGCGTTTTTTTCTATCAGCTTAATGGCATTTCTGATAGTGTAATCTATATACGCTTTTAAAAATACCATATGTCACAGATTTGTAATATATAAAGCTCAAACAGCATATTAAAAAGCAGAAATTACAAGACACAATCACACCCCAAATGCTATAAATTCAGTGCAAAACCATATTAATAGTGCAACCACCTTTGAGCGTATCTTCTGGGTATATGAGTTAATTTTTTGTGACAGAAAATGGTCTGATAACACGTGCAAGATTGGGAAGTTTCATCTATGAGCATATAAGGACTTGAAAAGAAAGCTGAAAAAAGACTTAGTATCTCCATGGCATCCAGGAACTGGTTCTGGATATAACTTCCCAAAATTGTACGAGGAAAAAAACCTAACTTTGCTACCAGGGAAACAGAACAGTGATTGTTAACTGATTGTTACTTGTGTCTGCCTTTACAAGACTGATTCCTAAAATGTTAAGGCCCTCAGTAACATGGGTAGTTTTGTTTCCGCCCAAAAAGTAAATCTCGTAGAAAAGGAACAAGGAGAAGCTATCGAGTGAGATCCCCAAGCAGGGGAGAGCAGCTCAGGAACGACAGGTGTTTCTAGGAAAAGTGGAGGATTAGAGAGGAGAAAGAGAATAAAAGAAAGATCAAGAAGGAAGATACCATGATGCCAGAAAATAGAGGGGAGGAGGGGTTTGCTTTGACTAGCGAGATATCAAACAAGGCCTTCACAATGAAGGGTTGGATCTTGGCGGTGCTCAAGAGAACCTTACGAATAAATAGGGTAGCAAATACTGGGTGGGTGTTACCTTGCCCTCGCTCCAAAAGTGCACCTGCAGTCTCAGCAAAAGCGCAGCTTGTGGAAATCATGCATGTCTTCTCATAATTTCTTGTTACTTCTCCTTTGTTCTTCACTGGCAAATCCCACCCTCTTTGGATGCGTCTGAAATGTTCTAACAATTACCAACACTTGCACTTTCCTCACGGTTTGTTGGGTTGTGCAACAAGAGCCGTTCTCTCTTACTTCCCTGGTAGCTTCCTTCTTCCCACTAGACAAAAGTCCTGGTTGTACAATGCACGTTGTTCTCCTCATTAAACATTTACTCTCGCTGCCTGCTATACCTGGTGCACAGGTAACGTAGTCACCGGAAGCCAGGTTCAACTTCTCCTTTAAAATCCATCAGCACATGCAGAGATCTCCTCACAGTCCAACACCATGCACCTTATACCCTTTGCTGGTAGCAGGTTAGCAAGGCAACCCGGCCAGCAAGATCCATTGCTGTCATTTTGGAAGACATGCCTCGTAAGCAGCTGCTCTTTGTGGACTCACCTCGGCTCTTGCGCCCAGCACTCCTGCCTGACACCACCCTTCAGCCTCCTAAAGGCACGGAATCCTGCCATCAAACCACTCCTCGGACGGCAAGTTGAGTAGGGTTTCATTTTCCCTCATGATCTAAACTTCTACCAAGAGATGTCATTAGCTGTGGTACGGGGACCTCTGAGGACAGGAGTGCTGACCGCTCCAGGTTAAGCTGCCACCCAGACTGCCGAACCGCGTCCCTCTCCTGAGGGAGGGGAAGGAGAGCCCGCCAGAGCGCGCCCGGCTTCGCAGCCGCCCTTCAGCACCGCACGTGCGGGCCACGCGCTTTGGGCGCCAGCGCGGCCCCGCTGCGGTTCCCTTAAGGGGGAGCGGTTCGCCATCTTAGGTTCCTCCGCCCCCTCCCGCCACGTGACGCAAACGTCCGCCATCTTAGGCTCCCCGCGCCGCCGCCTCGGCTCGCCTGGATCACGTGGGGCGCGGCTGGTGGCGGAGCGGAGCTGAGGGGAGCGGAGCAGAGGGGAGCGGCGCGGCCGGAGGCTGAGGGGCGGCGGCAGGCGCGATGGGGCAGTGCGGCATCACCTCCTCCAAAACCGTCCTGGTCTTCCTTAACCTTATCTTCTGGGTGAGCCCGGGGGCTGCTGGGGAGGCTCAGGGTCTCCGGGCGCGGGGCTGTCTCCCTCAGCCGAGCGGTGAGAGGAGAGCCCGGCCCGGCCGCGGCGCGAGGTCCGGCCCTGAGGGCGCTGCGGGCCCGGCCCGGGCCGCCTCGCCTCGCCCCTGTCCGGTCCTCGCTCACGTACGGCAGTAGCTGAGAGACCCCCTGCGCCGCCTTGCCAGTTCAGTTTGTATTTAAACGCTTTCTGTTTAACAGGCGCCTTGTGCCCCTTCGCGGGGCCCAGTGTTTTAGCGGTGGGCGCAGTCCCTTCCCTAGCAGTCGTCCCTCGGTCCCCGCCCCCC
>VYZV01002027.1:0-10114 GCA_013401275.1 Pandion haliaetus | reverse complement strand
CTCGCAGCCCGGTCGAGACTCGTCCCCTGGGCCGGAGCGGGCACGCCAGCTCCGCCGGCCGCCCCCCTCCCGCGCCGGGAGAGCCTGGCCGCCCGGGGCGGCCGCCGCGACCCAGGCGAGGATGTGCGGGCGCTACCTGGTGCGGCAGGTTGTCCCTCCTAACGCCGCAGCGGGAGCTAGCGCTGCCCTGGGGAGACCTCTGCCTCCTCCGCGTCGGGTGGGAGCACCCCGGCGCTCGCGGTCGAGAAGGGGGCACGCCGGTAGTCCGCTTTCATCCTCCTCTTCCCGTGAGAAACCCTTCTGCTCTCTCGGCTGCATTTCTGCCTCCGTTCTAGGAATCTTAAATGCTGCCCTGGCTAACAGAGCCACTCTAGTCATCCCACCCTCGGCGGTAATTACCAGCCTGGCTGAGTTTCCAGCCCACACTAGCTTGTCTTCCTCTTCCTCTGCGAAGTGTCTTTTGATGATCAGCCTCTGCCCTCCCGGATTTGCGCAAAGGAATGTCGCCTATTGAGACGCCTTTCATAGTAACAGATACGTAGCAGCTCGAGGTTGGACCGGCAGTATTCTTGGATGTAGTACCCAAACTAGGTAGTCTAGTCTGCTTTTAGGGCACAGAATAGCCAGCCTGGGGCAAGTTTCTGCCTGACTTGATAGGCTGGTACGTTCAGCACAAAGCCTGAACACCGTCACCTGTGAAATGTTCATGTTATTCCAGCATAAGGCAAATAGTTTTATTATATCTATAAATACATTTTTAATTCTGCCATGCTCTTGCCGGCAGTAGGACTTTTGTGGGAGTGAGTTAAAGAGCTCAGCTGCCAGCTGTGGGGTTGGAGATTTATTTCTTTTCGTGAATTTTTTACTTCTCGGTGTAATTGACTTATCCCTAGTCTTGCATTACCAAGGCTCACTGAAGTCAGCAGGCTTTGAGGCAGATCCCATGTAGGCAACGAGGAGATAAGGGGAAAATACGAGGAACTCTTCCAGCATTGGTTAGAGCTACGTATCCAACTGTCCTCTGTTACCGGAACTGTATTTGGGAACCTAACTGGCAGTGAAGTCTGGACAGTAATCAACTACAATAAATTTTTCCTTAGCTGAAAGCAATGCCAAGTTTGGCTGATAAGTCAGAGACTTTCTGCCAGTTAATGGGGAAAAAAACATGTTTGTTTATCAGAAAAGAACCCGGGTGCAGTTTGTGACACTATTGCTAGACAGTCGTTGCAGTTTTTTAATAACAGTGTGCTGTCCGTGTTTTTCTTATGTCTTTTACAATAGCAGTGGACATATCCCTGAGAAGAGGTAAGGGGTTTTGCTTTTTTCATCCAGCCTGCATGAGTGTTAAGTTACTGAGAGAAACACAGTTTGTGCCTGGAGATGTATTGTTAAATACTGCTTTTGCAGTACAGCCAGTTTTAATTAGCATGTAAAATGTTAGCAGGCTCTGTGATTCTGAGTATTTAACTGTTCAAAAATTCCAGCATGAAAGGTGTTTTAATTCCCACTCTTAGAGTGGCCATGCAGGAACATACAAGAATAAAGAAAAGCCAGCATATATAGCCCATGGAGGGGTTTAAAATGAATGACCTGTCCTCACATCCCATTTGTTCTGAGTACATTACAAATGTTGCTAAATGTTTTGCTTCTGTAAAAACATGTAGGTTAGCAGATCCTGTCTGCAGTGTGTTTGAAAAGAAATATTTACCAAGAAAAACAAAACTGTTTGTTTCCACAGTCTAAATATTGGGACTCTTCTGCTGAGAAACAGAAGTGTGTAATTTTAGATTATGTATCTTTTCACTTTGATCTTTACTTTCCTTGTAATCAAAATAAGACATGGTGCTTCACACATAAGAAAGTCCTTGGCTCATGACAGTCTGAAAACAGACATTGTTTACTTCCTGAGCAGTCAGCAACATTACAGCCCAGAGCAGTGCTTACAATTGGACTGTCTGAACACATCTTGATACACTGCAGTATATACTCCGTGAAACTATTACACGTACCCCAGAAGATTATTATCTCTGCTTGTGTAAGAGGATCTTTAATTTTAGCCATTTAAATTCCTTAAAAATAATTTTTAAAAGCCTCCTTGAACCCTTGTAAAGGAACTCTCTTTTTTTTTAAAGGTTGCACATGTCAGCTTGCTCTCTGGCACAGCATTGCTTCTTTGTAAGGAACTCCTTGGGTCTTCAAATTGCAGAAAATTCATGAGGGAGCTGAGAAGTGCAGGACATGAGAGAACAGTGCTGTGCAGATCAGCCTAAACTGTTATGTGCAGTAAGAAAAGTTTGGAGATGACATTTGCCAGTCCAGTAATACAAGAGGCTTTTTACCTGTGTTGTATTTTCTATGTGAACTATCGTACAGTGCAAAACTCAGCCAAAAAGAAGTACTAGCATTCACTTTTGGTAATAACAGGCATAGTTTCTGTAACAGGTTTCTTTCCATTTCTGCAGGACAGAGAGTTTGCCGGGGTGGAACACAGCAACCGTGCTACAAAATAGTTTATTTTCATGATGCTTCACGCAGGGTCAGCTATGAAGAAGCACACCTTGCCTGCAGAGCTGATGGTGGACATCTAGTCAGTATTGAAAGAGAAGCAGAGCAAAGACTGATTGAAAAATTTATTGAGAGTCTCTTAGCTTCTGATGGAGATTTTTGGATAGGGCTTAGGAGGAAAAAGGAGGAGGTAGACAATAGTACAGAGTGTCAGAACCTCTACTCCTGGTCAGATGGCAGCTCATCCAAGTTCCGGTAGGTACCTGTGAGTGAGACTGGGAAGCAACCTGGTTGGAGACTGTCACCTGCCTTTAGCAATCAGAAAGGATTCTTTCAAAAGAATCAAGCAGTGTTGTCCCAGCTGTCATCTGTGTTCCTTCTGCAGTCACTGAAGAGCAGTGGTATCTCCAGAGAGCGATTCATCCCATCCAGATGTAAGGGGTAGACAAATTACCCTCTAGAGGCCCTGCTCTCTCTTTGTTGCTCTATATAAGACACCTAGAGTGTCTAGCTTGGGCTAGATTGATAATTTTTGATTGCTAAAAGGAGGTGGAAAAACAAGCAATCTGGTCTTAAAAATCTCTGATGAGGCATGTACAAAATATGTGCTTTGACCTGAAGGTCCCTGCACTTTAGATCCCCTGAAGTTTTGTCCTCGATGTCCTGAGCAATGGGCCCTTCTCCTTCTACTTGCTGAAGGAATAGCATTTTTTTCCTGTGAGACAGTAAAATTGGAGAGCTGCAGTATTTATTGTAGACATGAAAAATTAAAATTTTCACAACACTTGCTAGATTTCTGCCTCCTTGTCTTAAGGCAAGCAGAACCACAGCATTTGCTGTAATTAAAATATAAAGGCAACAACATTTATAACAAATACAAGTTTGCTGCAGTTGTTTTCACTACTTTCTGTTCAGCATAGAACCCAAATGTGTTTAGCCTCAAAAGTTCTGCTAAATTATGAGTTGATTTCAATCATGAGTCACAGTTTTCTAGATGAAAGGTATTCTTAGATCCAGGCCTACAGGGTCTGCCTTTCTCTGGTATAGAAGTAGAAAATCTGTTCTAAATATTGCCAGGTTGATGAAAGCCTCAGCAACGAGGTGCGAGCTCTACAGCGAGCTTCAGGTTCAAGGGAGTTTTGCCTGGTAGATATTTACTATTGAACCTGTGATTAAAGTAATTTTAAAAAATCAGACTCTACAATGTTCATTCATTATCCTGAACTCCTTGCTGCATTTACAGTGATCGAACTGCAAGTTTCATTAAATAACCTAAACTTAAATATTTTATGGCAATGTACCATATGTATGACAGGTCTGCCTTTGCATTCTTCTTTATATTGCACATGTGTAAAAATACCTTGTTATTGTGAACTTTATGCTTTGGGAACCCATAAGAAGTTTTAGTTGCTTTGTGCAGGAATGAATGAAACAGAACTGCTTTTAGTACTGTTCAATATATTAAAGTTTCTCCTGTTGTTCAGATACTGGGGGTAGGTAATAGGACGCTAGAACCAGATCTCCTGCTACTAAGAAACAGACATGGCTTTATTATCATTATTTTCATTGGTGAGACATAGCTTATTTATGCTAAATTATAAAGCCGAGGAAAAGATCAGGGGCATGGCAGTGGGGGCGCACTAGGAGGGGAAGGAAATGAGGGAGGAATACAGCATTGTAGTGATTGAAAAAATACTGCTTTAACATGTGTGGGGTTTTTCCCATGATGAATACTTTGGTGCATCTGGAACTATTTATATTGTGTGGATCAGCTTTCAGAAAGTGCTTGGCATGCAGAACATTGCTTGTTCCAAAATCAGTGTGTATTGAACATTTTTCAAAATCAGGACACAGTCTTAGAAGTGTTTCCCTGAGATGCATAACATGCCTCCTCAGTAACAATTGTATTACAGCGACTAAGTAGTGGAGCCTCCTTCCAGTGTTCTACTTGGAAAGGCCTGCATAGTTTTCCAGGGGTGAAGTTAATTATTAAAAAACCCCAAAAACATTACCCACAAGACAGGGGTTTTTTTCATGTTAGTGTTTTTCTAGACAGAGAAAAACAGATCCTGCTTTAGCTTTTTCATTTTCTTATTGAAGAGGTGTCAGAACTTTGCAGGCATTGGGCACTGAGACCAGAGAGCAAAAATCATTTTGATAGATGATTTTGCACACGTGTGTAAAGAAAGTGTAGAGAAAGTCAAAGTTCTCCTGAGCTTTTACTCAGCCTCGCGGAGGAGTTTCAGGCAGTGAGGTACTCAGCCCTTCGCTCCCTAATGTTTGTTGAACACCTTGCTCGCTGAGTTTTCTTTGAAAATTAAGAATTCCAAAAAGAGAAGATACACTGCAATTAATTGTATTGTTGTTCCTACTTTTATGCAGTGGAAGCGGGGGTGAGGGTGGGGTGTGCTGAGCTGTAATCCTCTTTGATTCTGCCTTCTGTGATGCCCTGTATGCTGTATTCCCATCTGAGCTCCTGCAGTACCACGGAAAGTGATGTCAAGTCTTACTTGACATGTTTGTTGTATTTTCTTTAGGAACTGGTATGTAGATGAGCCATCCTGTGGGAGTGAAATCTGTGTTGTGATGTATCACCAGCCATCTGCCCCACCAGGTGTCGGAGGTCCTTACATGTTTCAGTGGAATGATGACAGATGCAACATGAAAAATAACTTCATTTGCAAATATTCTCTTGGTAATGAGTCATTGTGTAGCTTTAAAAACCAACCTGCTCCCGGTCCCGGAGAGGAGGTATGAGGAGATTGCAGTAACAGATAGGGAAACCCTTTCTTAGCTTCACTGGAAAGATCTGGTGGGAGACAGATATCTTTAAATTTATGCAAGTCCTGGGGAAAACAATCTCGGTATCTAATATCCGTAACTACTTGCCTTGTGACTTATATGAATTCTCAGGCGATTTTTATAAAGTATTTGAGATCTCAAATGGGGTCTGAGGGAGAGAGAACAGTAAAGAAGGATGCTCATGTTATTAGACTATATTCAGTACACTTGGTCTCCCAACCAAGCTTACAAGGAAACTGTGCATATCTTTTTTTCTTTCAGAGAAGCCAACGAATGCTCCAATAGAGAATTCTCAAAGAGGTAAGTTACAGAAAGTTGTTTGGGGCTTTTTTTAATGATATGCTAACTTTCAGTAGAAATACTTAGTTACATTCATTGTCAAGGACACTCACAGACTGAAAACTTACTGAACAAGAAGGTTCCCTGCAGTTTGCACTTTCCTTGTGCTATTCTGTAATCCATTCTGCAAGAACACAGTCTTGCTGTTGTTGATGCAGTATCTGGGACTGTTGGTCATGCTGCAGAAGTCTAAGCAAAAGAGTACCAGTACACCTTACACATCTTTGCGGCTGGCAGTCTCTTCAATCTGCGCTCACCTTCACTTTTTATGATTCTTAAACTCTTTCAAATAACATCTGCAGTATTAATTAAGCTGCTTCTTTCCAGATGTTGCAACAGAGCCCTTGAATCCAGTATTCCCAGAAGAACGCCATAAGAAAGATGCTAATGTGACAGTTGTAGAAGCCAAAGGTATGTTGTGCATTCAACAGCTGGCCTGCTCTCTCTCTAACTATGCGCACCCACATTTCTCGCATGTGGCTGTAAACAGTCAACATTTCAGTTTGAAGTGTTTGACCTTAAATGTAGAAGACTGAGTTTAGACAACTGCATCTGAAAAATAAAACTTCCCTCAAATCTTTTCCAGGACAAACGTAAACTGATTGCTTTGGCTAGCAAAATGTTCTAAATCTAAAGCTGTGCAAAGTATTTTTGGTCTGAAAAAGGTACTTCTAATTTATTGAATCGCTTCTGAATGTCTAAATTGTTAATATTTTGTTTTTAAGTCTATTATTAACTATGAAAAACTTTCCATTTCTTCTTATTACACTGACTTTACCCGTACAAATTCGCAGATAATAAAATATATTTTGCTCTCTGAAACCTTTTCGCTGGGTCTTCCTAAGTTTTTAAAAGAAGACAGCATATCTCATTACCTTGTACCACCGTTGCCTTCTTACAGTGAGACAGTGAGGCTTGTTGGTTCCTCATCTTGAAGATTTGAGCTTATTTTACTTTAACCTGCTTAACTAGGTGATTGGTCTCTGTTAGACTTGCTGCTTTGAGAAGCAGATACTGCTAGATTATGAACAAGACCAGAAGCCCATTGAGGTGTGATGATGATGCCTTTTGCTACTGTTAGTATTTCTATGAAGTTCTGTGCATGTCAAATGCAACTGGAAGTGAATAAAAGCCAGAATCTCATTTTTACCCCTAGAACCTGTTCAGAGTCTTGCCTACATCCTTATTCCCAGCATTCCTGTGCTGCTTCTCCTGATGGTCGTTACAGCCATCTTCTGGTTTTGGCTTTTTGTGAAGAGGTAAGTGACATTTTTGTGTAGCAATTGAACCTATGATACCTTGTCCTGGCAATCATTTTACAGCTAGCTTCAGGATCCTGTAAGATACTCTGGAGAGGACTGCTTTCAGCCAAATAAATGTTTAAAAAGTGGCATGGATGCTCCAGGCTGTGTTACTTGTGAAGTAAAATTTTAAGTAAATCATGTTATGCCATTGTATTATGTTCACAGACATAGTAGCTAGGGAATAGCGTGAAACAAGATGATGATTTTGAAGTGTTAGCCCTTAAGTTTTCTTATTGAAGAAAAGATTTGATTTATCAGAAGATCCCCTTCAAAAGTGAAAAACAGAGTAACAGAAATAAAAGGATATACATTTGGAGCAAATAACATTTACCAATTTCCTCTCCTTGTTTTCCCTGTGTGCACAGTACCTCTGGTGGGGATGCTGCCTGTGGTTTTGGGAGTGTCAGTGTCGAGCTTTGCTGCCTTAGCATCTCAGCTGGCAGCAGGCTGCAAGGGTACCTCAGCAGGTCCTGCCATGGGTCTACCCCAGGTGTGCAGCCTGCTGCTGGCAAGTAATAACAAATGTAATCCTAAGTCCAGGCTCTGAGTGTCTGCTTTCCTCAAGGGTCATCATTAAATTACTGTAAGAGAGGTGTGGTATTGTTTTGTATTTGCCTCTGTAAAAAAAACATATTATGACTTGTCCTCTTTCCTCCACCCCTAAGGAGACAGGAGCAAATAGATGCAAGCCCAAAGGAGGAAGATGCATGGCTGTCTAACCCCAGGAGGAACAGTCCAAATCTGGATATTTACAAAGTAATCAAGAAGCAATCAGAAGCAGATCTGGCTGGAACCAGGCCTGACGCTAAGAATTCTTCCTTCCGTACACAGGAAGATAAAGTGCTTGACAGCCTCTCCAGGGATTATGACAATGCAGCAATGAATACATCAACAAGTGGCTTTGTGACATTGGCCAGTACTGAAAGTGGCTTTGTGACCAATGATATCTATGAGCTGTGTGGAGATCGTGTGGGGAGGAACAAGGAATCAGCCTGGGTGGAGAATGAGATTTATGGGTATTAAGGAAATGGACAAAAAAAGCCTGGAATATGGATGACAAAGTGAATATCAATACAAGTTAACCTGCCCTCCCTATGCACTTGTTTTAATGATAGTGTATGTGATTATCCTGGTTTTGCATTGTCCCTATATTCTTCTCTTTTTTGAAAGAATATGGGTGTTTAAAGATCCAGACTGAAAAGAATATATATATTTTGTTTTGCATCAAGTCCCCTTTTGCCCCAGAAATGGCTTGTTAATACTCCTGACTCTTTTTTTTTTTTTTTTTTTTTTACTCCAAAGATACGCCTTTGAAACTAAAGGACAATCCAAAATCCCTATTTATTTAACTGGCCTACTCATCTTCAAAGGTGTCAAAAGTCGATCACTGGTCACACTTGGATTCTCACAGGTGTCCCCAAGAAAGCTGCCATGGTTGCAGGTTGGTCATTGTTTCCATGTCAGCCCATATCCCAGCTGTGTTGGCTTCACTCACCATTTGCAAATGATGCTGACAGGCACTTCATGAAAAGGAGACTAGTGTGGTTTCTGCTTCTTTCCCTCCCTTCTAGTTCCTACTGCCAAGGCAGTGTATGCGAGTCACAGCACATAGCTGTGTGTTACTTACACCATTAGGTTGGTTTTTAAAGAATCCCAGTAAGTGCTTTGGTGTCATAAGGCTAACTGTGTTCCCTCACTTATCCTCTGGCAAAAGGAATTGCAAAGCAAGGAACAAGGGACTTCTCTGCGTGCTAAAGGAAGGGAATGGGGTACTCCAAAGCATTCTGCTTGGTCTCGGGAGTTACAGCAGCCTGTGACACGTACTGAATCCCATGAAGATTGACATCCTGATATTAATCCCCATAGAGATGGAATTTATTTATTCCATAGAGGTGGAATTTATGAAGCAGTTAGGAATGTAAAGAATTGGATTAAAACCAGCATTTTGACAGGTAAACTAAAGTATCATGCCAATCAGTTATAATAAATTATCTGTTGTCTATTTACAGGGACTTCACATATCCCAGTACATAGATTAAATAAGTATTAAGGTGAGGTACTGAGGATAGTTCATGGAATTTCCTCTCTGACAGTGTGAGGGAATGATATCTTAACTTACCATAGTTTTTAAGGCATCGTTTTGAAGCCAATATTAGATACCTCCCATTTTCCTGCACCTTTGGAGGAGTAGAAATGAATGGCAGCAGGGCATAGCATCTGCCACACAACTAAGTATAAATTCAGGTGTCGTGGGAATTTTCCTGTTAGATATGGGGAACAAGCAAGAGTATGAAGCAACACCATTTACCTTGGAAAGAATTTACAGTCTGTAGTTCACTGCTTGACTTCTAAGGGAAAGAGACAAGAGATGATGCTCCACACTAAGGTTTTTTTCAGATCGTTATCTCTGTTTCTCTGTTATTTGCAGCACAGTTAATAAAGTTGTTAAGGAGCTAGGAGAAACCAAGAGTATGCATTTGCCATGGAAGTGGTATGAAGGATCTGTCCAAATGTCTGCAGAAGCAACTTCAGGCTGGAGTTTTATCCTCTCTAAGGTGTATAAGGAGCAAGAGCAGGCTAACAGGATAATCCAAGAGTTACACTGAGTTTAATGTCTCTTTATTGAACCGAGAATGTATAGTTATTTTAACCAACTGTACATACATACAAGATTTCTGGTGTAGGAAGTTAAAAACAGCTCTGATGAACTATTTATTCCAAGATAAACTGAATTTAACTTCGTCATTGGTATGTTTTAAGGCCTTTTGAAGCGTACTTCAAGAGATCACCTGCATCACGAGAAAAAGGAATATATATTGGAAAAGAGAGAAGGGTGGTCCCATGCATCTTTTTTCACAGCACTGTCTTTTCTGCGTGGGAGGATTATGTCATTTATCACTGAGAATGCAGAAAGGCAACTAAATGAAAAGTTGGCTGCCTAGCTTTAAATTGTACTCACCTAGCTGTGGTTTAGTGAAGAGATACCTAGAGTTACCCACAGCAAGTTGAATACCAGACAACTTTACTTGGAATCAAGAAGGTACAGTATTTGCCCATCAGCATGGATTCTTAAGTAACTAGATGTCTTTGATTTTGAACTCATCGTCACATGGACAAGTTTTTGTCTTCCATGCATTAGAGGACATTCCAGCATCTCCCATATA
>VYZV01002016.1:12025-28395 GCA_013401275.1 Pandion haliaetus | reverse complement strand
TTTTTTTAACAAGCATTACCATCAATAACGAGTTTTAGCTGATTTTTCTCCTCACCTGCAATTATTGAACAGAGCCAGATGTAAAAGCCTTTTGATTTACTACTTTAAATCAAAATTAACTTATCAAGCACTTCATTTATTGATTGAAGAAAGGATATGGGCAAACATACTCTGAAATGCCATCAGGTATCTGAGGAAGCTCTCAGCACCATGAAGAGAGGCAAGGACTGACATCTTTCTAAAAGCAAAGAACTTTTATTCCAATACAATTTACTGAAGTCAATTTTTCACACTATAAAGCAGAATACATGCATTTGAGATCAATACACAACAGCAGTCTGGCCTAAAATTCCTGAAAATATAATTTTCAATGTTTCCAATATTTTTCAGGAAAGCTAATATGACAACATCCACAAGATGCAAAAATCTTGCATCTTGACTTCTGTGAGTCAGAACACATATCCTTTCCTTAGCAGAACATAAATGAGTGCAGAAAAGGGTACTTAAGATTTACAAGAATAATTTAAGGAAAAGAAAAATAAAGCCTTACCTTACTACATCATCAATGTTGTTCCGGTATACTCCTTCAAGCCTCTCTGCAGGAAAACCCATAGCAATTATGTTTGGATAAATATCTGAACATGCAAGTTACGGAAACATTTGTAAAGCATGTGAAGTTTCTACAATAGCATTAAATGGACATTAATCAAATGTTTAAGTCAGAGAACAACTCCAACCAACTCCCATATGCTAGCAATTCAGCTTTGTATGTGCAGTAATAAGGGATCTTTTCCAAACAAAGCTGAGAAAAAGACTGGGGGAACAGGGACAGGACGGAAGAATCAGGAGGGAAACTTTTGAAAACACAGTACTTTGACCACAGCCACTATAACAGAAATCTCCTAACATCTCAAACAGGTAACTTACTAGAAGTCTATGCTATTGGGCAGCTGATGGTTAATATCCATTAGGAAGGAAATCCACTAGAAAAGCAGAGTCAAGTAATCAGTTTCTATCATACATCATCTCCCTAGTATCACATAGGTGCTACATACTGGTCTTTCTCTACAGTTTGAGTGGCATATTAAATCCAATGGGAAACTATTAAAATAGTCTTGTATGACTAAATTACAAGATGTTCCAAATTAAAACTCATGTTCAAGTTCCCACTGATGCCAAAATAGGTATACCACACAAAACAGCAGAACAAACAAAAAAGTGTATTTCAGGCACATAAGCCCTGGCAAGGCTACATAAACGCTAATGTTTTTATCACTTCCTATGATTTCTACATAACAGACCACTATAGCAGCTGCTAAGGTAGCTCTGAATGCCTAAATGTAAGATACTGTAATAGATGGAAATGTACAGATCTGAAAAGGATTATGTATCTTGTTTATTAAAAAACAATTCCCCATTCTGGAAAAATATTCTAGTTTCTTATTCTGAACTACCTGTAATTCACTTGCCAAAAGCAAACTAAGATAAAGAACTTAAGAAAAATACCTGTTAGCAAAAACAAATCAGCATTAAGGAAAAAGGCCAAATAAGAAAATCGTAAGTTTACATCTAGAGCCGATGTAGTAAAGAATTCACAACAAATTGCTAGAAAATTACTGGTATTTATTTTCCTGATGGTGTAATGATATATGGATTTATTATTTTTTTTAAACAGAGCTCAAGAAAAGAAAATACTCCCAAGTTTTAAACATTCTTAGAAATGATAATGTAGTGAAGAAGCTTCACTGAAAAGCAAAACAGAAATAAAACTAGCAGCTCAAAAACAGACCATACCCTACTGCATTATCATACTCCTCCTCAAACTAATTTTAGAAGGAGTAAGAACAAAGCATGGTGTGTTTGAAGTTGGCCCTGCTTTAAACAAGGGGGCTGAAACAGGTGGTTTCCTGAGACCCCTTTCAACCTAAATTATTCCACAACTTCAAAAATAATTTTTATTTTTATAGTTAAAATACAACAAAGCTCCAAAGAGTAATCATCAGAATGAAAGACATTGCAGCAGCTGCCAAGATATTAGTATTCCAGTTACTTGTACACACAGAAAAGCCTGAAGTAGGATACAAACCACTTTACTCCATCTTTGCAGGATTCCCACAAGCCCAAATACTCACAGGGAACCAGCATGGACCAGGTTCTGCATTTACACAGTTAACTAGAATACTTAAGAAAAACATCAAGAACTGAATACACAGAAATAATGTTTTCTACTCTCAAAAAAAGAATTAGCATTTACTATGTTTAAATCCATGTATTAATAGACATTGGTTTGCTTGGACTATTCAAAAGATGATTTATGCAGACAATAAGAAAAATATGAAAGCTTTTGAGAAATCCAAATAAATATCTGTAGCTGCCTTAAATACAGACACTGAAAGAGGTTCAAACCTGGCTTCCAATTTACTCTGTACCTGCACAAACCCTAAAAAAAAAAGCTTATCTTGAAAAAAAAAACCAAAACCCACTGCTTAACTCTCAGAGCTTGTGATACCTTCAGGTACTATCAAATCACATAAATCTTAAACTTTGAACTTCAGTCTGAATGTATTTTACTCTGCAAGCAGTCCACATCTGTTTGCTAAATTAACAAAAGGCACCATATAATTAGCAATGTATTTACTATTTTATCAGTTACTACTTGCCATAAGCAAAAGAAACTGGTTATAAATCATGTGCACCTGCTGTATGCCTGTTAACATTGAATTTCCTTTCACCTAGCACATCCCATCACTCCTTGTTCCTGATTTCAACCTGATTTCTACCTACTGCCAGCTCTAATATTTATACTCAAAAGCACCTCCTTTTGTGTCCTGCTCTGAGCAGCAGGGCTGTATGAAATACCATAGCAAAATAATCCAGTATATTAGCCTGCTTTCCACAGCACTTCTCCGTAGAAGGCAAGCATTCATGTTAGCAACAGGGGTAAAATAAATTCATACCTACCACATCAAAATACAACTCAGTTTCCACTATAGTATCACCCGTGAGGCAGATGCCCAAACTTCACCAAATATCCACATAACTCTGCAAATTTCTATTTGCAATCATGAGCTTTACTACACATTTTTTTCATGCATTTCAGCCTGCAGTTTATGTTCAGATGCTTTTCTTCTGCTGTTGGCTGGCTTTTCCTCTCCAAGAGGCTAAGAAACAAGATACTTTCCAGGATTCCCAGCTGGTGCAAGATGGAAGCGAAGCAGACAGACACCCCAAGTGAAGAGAACAGAACATCTTAACAGCAGCGTTTCCAGTTTGCAGGCTCACAGACTTGTCCAAACACCAAAGCCTCAAAACACGCAGGCAGAGAGAGATAAAAATTTCCAAAATAACCAGGGCAGTCTCACGCTTTTGGAAAGTGCGATCCCCTTTTGGCTCCCACATATCACGTGACCGCTCTCCCCTCCTTTGCTCTTCAAGGGCAATGCACGAACAGTACATGCACAGCTTGCATGCACTTCTTCTTTTAATTAGAAGCAAGCCAGCAGAATTGAATGCTTAAGCTTAACTGTGCATCATTACAGGTGCATTTTTAAAGCCAGAGCTGGTATTGCAAAAAGTGTTCCACAATATGCCAGTAAGTAAAGAATATGGAAGAAGACTTCAAATGGAAGGCAGGGGCAGTGAGGGCGGGCAGGGAGTATGAAACAATTTATTGATGCTGATTTAATAAAAGTGTTGTATGCTCTGGGGTTTTGCATCTTGATAGCACAAAAACTGAAGTGTTGCTGAAAAACAAATATTCAACAGGAAGCCTGGGAGGGAGGGAGGCTGTTTTTAGAAAGACATGATTGTTGTTTTCAACAGGCAAGCCAATTTCTCCCCCACCTAAACATAAGTGTCCTGAAGTACCTTACTTATTATCTCAAAGTACTAGACTGGCATGCAATTCACACGCCACTGCTGACTCACTCTCCTGTCTGCAACAGATCTGGTGTTAAAGGACACCAGCCCCAGCGAGCAAATGACACCGTTCCACAGCACACGTGTGAGGCTGCAGGCTTCACCTGCTCCAAAGGAAAGCAAGCAACAACTATGACAAATGCATTCGTATTGCTGGTGAAGATTGTTTTATGTCTTTCTCATATATACTCCTGACAAGCATGCTGAAGAAGCACGTTGCTTTGAAACTCTTTTGTTGGTTCAAGCAACTGAAGAACACCTTTTGCTTTAAGGAGCAACACAAGATGGAAGAACAGAGTAGAAGTGCTGTTGCTGTTTGTACAGACGATCTAAATCTCTGAGCAGAAATAGCAGTTTCATCACTTAATTGAAAAAGCTGCCATGAAAACCAAGCTCTTCCACCCTTTCCTCTCCTGCAAAAAGATGCCCCAAGATCTGCAGCAAGTGAAGGGGATGGTTGTTACTGCACAGGTACTATACTAGCCTGCTTTCTCCCTGATGCTGGGGAACAAAACAGTCCTCCTCAGGGACAGCCTGTGATCACTGCACAGAAGGGTACAGAGCCGAGCCAGTTAAGGGAGCAACTGTCCACTGAGCATCATCTTCAGCAAGTTCTTCTATCACCAGCCATGCTCACCAGTTCAGAAACACTGCTTTTCACACCTCAGTTAATTTCACACTGATTTCCAAAGCTGAAATTAAGATATCCACTACAAAGACATAATTTCTTACAAAGGACCTTGGAAGCTGGCTTACATTCAAAGCAAGAATTCTGAGTCATCATGAAATTGGTAATGATAGTGGTAATTTTAGAAATCTGGAAGAACTGATGACTTAAAACATGCAACAACTTCATTATCAATTCCAAGCTTTTTTTTTTTTGACAGGCAAATGAAAATGGAAACAGCCTCAGCCGTTTATTGAGGCAGTTCTACAACACAGGCAAAACAAAGTTAACCAAGCTGTCGTAACTACCAAAATTTGAAATGGCCTTTCTGAAAATCAAAATAAACCCTGCCACATTTTGCCAAGGTAGCGCTTCCCTAAGAAACCCATTCTCAGAAATGGTTTCAGCAGTTTTTAAAGCACTCATTCCTTTCTCAGTCTTGTAAACATGGAGGCTGGGATTTTAGTTAGCAATAACAATTAAAAAAAAAAAAAGACACTCATGATACACAACAGCAAAACACTAAAATGCCATCCTCTACTCAAATTCACACTTCTTACTAACTACAAAACTTCAGCTTTCACATGAACGAAGACAACACTACACTATACCCAAGGAACCTTAAAATGAAAGCACCCAATAATTCGCTAAGTTAGCAAATGCCACAATGAAAAAGCGATGCCTTGTCAGTACTGAAGACATACCAAAGCAAATAATCTATACGCCACTTCAGAAACACCTCTGCTCTAATGCTGTTCATAAACGAAACACTGTTCTTAAAGCCTGAAATCATTCCCACATGCTAAAGATGAGTCTTTCCAGTTGCTATGAGAAAAATCCTGTATCATTATGCAAATCAGAAGTTATAATAGTTTTCAAAAATAGCTGTCTATATATTTACATTATGCCAAGATCAAATTAAAGAATATGCAGTATACACTTTAAATTTTACATACATATAAATGCAAATTACTCATGTTGGTCCTATAACTGATTCTGCTCACAAATTCAGCTTTTGTCTTAATAATGGAAGGTGGCCAAAAAAACCCATACCGAAATATTTACCAATTCTTAAGTTCTTAAACAGCTACATGAAAGTTGCAAAAATACACAGGTATAGTCTTTCCTGCAATGATCAACATTCTCAATATCTAGAACATGAGTCACTACAATTTCTGAGTAATTTTATGAAGTCCTATTTCATTTAATCCCTTACCCTCGCTCTGCTCATGAAGGCAGCTACAACAGAAAAACAGAAAGCAAATGACCCAATCTTCCTATTTTATAAGCATGCTAGAGCATGCAGTGCTTAAGAATTTACATATAGCTTTACTTTTTAAACACAACACTGACGACATTTTAAATCAAAATGCAAATAAAACCCAACTTTAAAACTATTAGCCCTTTACAATCAAAGGCTTCAGGAAGACCTACCAGGCATTAGACTTCATCTTTCTTTAAAAACAAAATTTAAAACAAGCTGGGTGTGCCTGAAGCTGTGAATGATGGCCACTGTTCAAGTCATGCTTTGGAGCTAAAAAACTTACTGCAAATCCTGAACCTGACACCTTCAAACAAAAGGACAACAGTCCATTTTTCCTGACCCTCAGTTTCTAGCTTCCAAATATGAATCTTACTTAACAAAGAACAGATTTAAATTGGTGAATCTATTGCCTGAAAAAAGCTTCACAACTGCCAGGAATGCAAATTTTCACTTCCAGTTCAGGCAAGCAAGGCATATACTTGCTTTAATCCACTCCGAAACAGCCCATTCTTCATTCACACACAAGCTGCTGTCAGTTTTGCTCCACTATGCATCACCCATCACCCTCCTGGCTGCGGAGAGCCACAGTGCAAAGGAAACCAGCCTCTAGCATGGGGAAGCCAAGCTGTCAACTGCTAAGTCCCATTTGATAGCCACACTGAAGAGCAGAGAAACAATGTGACTTTGAAGTCTCTGAAACTCACTTTGTTGTCTCAATTTGTCTGCAATATTCAGGAACTCTTGACTTCAGTAACCACGTAACATGGTCTAGCAGTGCATCTGGCCCTACCGGCTATGAAACCTTAGCATGCTAACCTCACGCCCTCTAACTCCAGCTTAAACAAAACCGTATAGCAACAGCAAGAAAAAAAGAACTGTTCTTGCTGTTCAACAGCTTGACAGCCTGAAGCTACAGGGGGAGTGTTACAAGAAGTGTCCACACTCCATCCTCAAACAGATTTAAGAGTCCTGACAAATGGCCAAGCTCTTATTAGAGCCATTTCCTTGACAGCATCCCTAAAAAAAAAAAAATACATAGGAAAATACACCCAGCAAATCTAGAAAAGTTTCCAGGAATGTATACTGTTTACCCTCTACACATGCATACCTTTTGTTGTTTTTTTTTTAAATAGGTGGCATTTCCATTAGCCATCATGAAACGCAAAATAAGTTAACTATTTTTCTATGAGTCTGGATAATCAGGAAGTATAGAGGAAATGAACAGGAAGAAAGTTCTTCAGAGCAAAGGAGGATTCCTTGTAGCCAGCCAGCTGCACTTGCCAACTCTACCATCTGTGCCTCAAAGAACAAGAAAAGAGACCAACTCAGATGTAGCTGAGAGAAACATTTTATGATTTAGAAGAAATGCTTTTAACCCCTTAATGCTCAATATTTCAACTACAACCCCCCCCTCCCCCCCCCTTTGTTTGGCTTTTTTTTTTTAATTTTTTAATCTTTCAGCTTGTAATTTAAATGCAGCAACCTAGACAAGAAACAACAGAACTGCAGCTCCTTCATATCTGGGAGGCAAACCTGTCCAGATGAGGTCATGGGGCTGACAACAGGTCTGGAGAGGAACTGAATGTCCTGCAGCACAAAGAAGTAAATCAGAAGATGCTTGAAGATGATACTGCCAGGTTGTCTTGGGAACCAGTTACATCCTCAACTTACTTCCATCCCATAGCAGGGCTTTTGAACCTGCTTACTGTATTGCACTTGGGAAGTATTCCCAGAGCAAGAGTCTCTCCCTTCAGGTGAAAGGTGTATGAAATGTGTCCTGGAGCTCTGAGCCATATGGAGGCTTTGCTGAACAGCTAATAGGGTCAAGAAGACTGGAAAAAAACCCACACAATCTACATAAGCAGGCAGCATTTTTTTTTTTTTTTTTTTTTNGTTTTTTTTTTTTTTTTTTTTTGCAAAACATGGTATTGATCTCCTAAACCTCACAGCATAAATACAAAAAATGGTAACAGAGAAGCATGAAAGAAGATGGTGTCTTCTCTACAGAAGAGCTTGTTCTGACAGAGTGATAAAAAGATGCCTTAAATTTCCATTTCAACATGGTTTGGAATCACAAATAAAGATAGGAAAGCATGCAGATAGTAAAGGAAACATGAACTTGTTAAGAGCTGCAAATCCCTCTAAAATAGCTGACGATACTACAGGACACAAAAAAGCTACCCTTCCCATTAAGAAAAAGCCGAAACCAAACAGGAGCATAACAAATCATGCAACAGCACACTACATTATTCATATAAAATTTGACAGAAAGAACTCTTCAGCTGAGGAGTCAAAGATTGGGCTTCAACTCCTTACTCAAGTCCAGGTCTATAGCACTGAACAAAACCCTACAATCCCAACAAGTCTCTAGATGTGATAACATGCAGAGGTCCAGTTAAGAAGGCTTTTTGTTTCTGCTCACACTTTGGAAGAAGCCACATTCCATCTTACCATGCCTACCCTGGCATCTCGACTAGCTGCAGCAACACAGAGCAGCCCGAGGCCAAGAGTATGTGCGAGGATGAGCAGCTGTGCTCAAAGTAACACATCTGCCGAGTGGATCTTCTCAGTAGGAAGCAACGTATATGAGAAGTTTGACTGTTGCATCTCAGTCCAAGATCCCCAAAGTGACAAATTTACCTATTTTAACCCAGGAACCAAATTCAACATGAATTCTTTCAAGGCAGAGTACGGGACCTCCCTGGTACGTGTTCTCAGCACACTACCACACTTTGCAGGATCTCCTTTAAAGAAGGACCAATGTGTACTTAAGCATATCCTAACCTCAAACACCCACAGAAAAATACAAGAATTTTATTCAGTAAAAAGAAGTCAGCACATAGAGTCACTACTTTGATATTTACTGACAGGAAGTGAAAAATGGCTCAGTCTCAACTTTCTGCAAGTCTGAAAGGACATCCAAAACTTTCAGAGACAAGAGAATTTCAAATAGCTATCGGGCTGGAAGACAAATATGTCACACTAAAAAGCTTTATAAAACTACTACTTTATAAGCTACAAAAACTAGGATTTATATGAATTTATCAAACCTTAATTTGAGGGTAGGAAGTTGGGGATCCAAGAGAAGATAAAGGCAGTGAAACAAGACATCAGGCCATCCTAATAAACCACTTCTCAACCACCAAGCCCAGACTAGATAATACTAAGTTTCATTCTAATGAGATCCAGCGTTTTCCTCCTCTAAATGTTAGTATAAAAAAAGGACATTACTTCTCTAACTCACCCACACAAGAAATTAAAGAATAGAATTTACACAACTACCTCAATTCTAGCTGGATATATATCCAAACAATGCAATGAATTAAGCGGAGGCCTCTAAGAAAATTAATCATGAAATTATAAGCTATTATACTACAGCTCCACAAAGGCAAAATTAAGTTTATAAAGATGTTTCTTAAGCTCTTCACTACAAAATACTGGATATTAAGCAGTTTTTATGCACTGGTGCATGTTGGGGCTGTGAAGCTGGGACTTCATCTTTAAAGGGAACAATGCCAGCTTTTGCAATAGTCATCATTCCAAACACAGACAAGTTGAGTTTAATTTTTTAGCTGTACAATTACCATTTGAATCACAGAGCCCACTACTTTAGCTATGTTGCCTAAAAATCGTTATTAAGATAACCTAGATTTATGCAGCATGATACACAGCCTAATTGCACGATTATTTACTTCCATTCTACAAAACTTTTTTCAGGGCCTCGTAGGTGACATGGTAAATGAGGCAGATGACAACAGGAGCAAAGAGGATGCTAACTTGAATTAGAAACTGGAACAAGGGTTTGTTTATATCTGAAATACCAGCCTGGGACTAAGATACATTCAAAAACTAACAGCAATCTCTGAACCCAAAGTAGAGTCAACCACCCACAAAGCATTCATGTTTCAGAAGAGGCCACTTATGAATGATCCCATATTTTCAAATAAATTCCCTTCTTACAGTCCAGAAATCACCATGCCAATAACTCGCACAAATGCTCACAGCTTTAATCACAAAAACCTTCACAGAAGTGCCAAATCAAGAAGCCTACAACTACCCTAGTGTTTAAGATGAGGCATCAGAAATATCCAGCAATCACTACTCACAACTCCAGGCTATATCCCATTCACCCCCCTGTAAAAGCTATGCAATAATTAACCTTCAATATCTACCGTACATTTGGCACAGTAAATGAATACAAATCACATGTAGCTCCAAGTTCCAGATTACTCGCTGGGTACTCACACTGGAATGGAGGTGGGCTTTAAAAGGGAGTTAGTTATGACTAATGACAGCAACTTTGGTCTGTAACATAATTAAGGGATTTGACAGCTCAACTGCCTATTCCCTCCCTTTTCTCCCAGTTTGTCTGAACACAACTATTGTCCCTTAAATCATTATACCAGAACCATTTTCTTGTTTAAATATGTTGTAAGGGAAGACTCTACGCTAAGGTACCAGGGGTATAATTTGTCAGCTTCTGCAGCATTAATGTGGCAACAACATTAATCCATTAAAAATATAATTTCATTTAAGAAACTATTCAGAGATTCACAACTGGCAAAAGCAACTTGGTAGACAGAAATTTTTTATATAGAATTTCAACTTTGTAGTTGTTACATTCTGAAGTTTAGTTTTGGCATGGCTTTACCTTTTTTAACACAAGGGTTTTTAACATAATGTGTTAATAAAACACATTCTTTCAGTCATATTATTACTGAAGAAATTGTATCAATTGCTTCCAAAACAAAGAGGATTTAGGTGTCCAAATCATCCTCCAAGGAAGAAAACAGAAAATAGAGTCACCTCTCTTCTGGGAAAAAATTAGAAAATTCTGTACTCCTCTACACAGTGTTTTAGCACATCATTTAGCAAATACTAGCTTTCTCTACAGCAGTCACTGTATTTCAAAACATTTTGGTAATAAAAAAAATTCTTAAATGAGATGTATTAAGTGTAGCGCTGGATAGCACAGGAAAACCACATTTTTGTCCCAAAGAAACCTGCTGATCACCAGTCTAGCAGCCATCAAGAGCCAACTAATCTTTCCACATGTATTATACTGCAGCAATAACAGCCATTTCAAGCGTTGCATAAGCTCCACACTCAAGGCTATATCCTTTCTCTAAATATGCTGTAACCATCTCATGAAGTCAGTGGAAGTCACATGTAATTATCTCGAGGACAGAAAGGCCTTCCTGACTAGCACAAGTTCCTAGAAAGATGCACTTTCAGAATTCATCAACCTTCTTCAAGACACAAGCTGGACTCAGTGTTGATGCATGGCCAACCAATTACACCAAGAGGTAAACGAAGAGCTTAACAGGTGGGATTTTCAGAAGTCCTCAACACTGACCTAACCATCCTCAAAGTCACTGACCAACCTCAATAAAGATAATTTCTCAAGGGCCTCAAGTGCCAGCACCTCATCAGTCTTATTGTAAGAGGTAATGAAGATGAACTTGGATTTCTTCTTAAAAAAGAAATGCTCAAAACCAGTCCTACTAAAGCTTACACTTTATTCAAAATTATCCTCTTAATGTTTAATAGCAAAGCTTTGGATGTTCTGAAAATTAAACACACTTAACCAAGCTTACAAAGAGATTTCAATGAAGATTAGCTTCAGTTGTGTTTTCTTCTAAAAGGTCACCACATAAGAAAATTTTATAAAGTGTCCACATTAGCTGTACTCCTTTCTTTCCCCACCTTGAAAAGAACACATAGCCATCACTTCAACAGCAGAGCTACATGAAACCAAGAATCGGTTTGCAGCTTTTGTTGATTTAAAAGTGTGCACAGGCAGTTATTTTTTAACTTAATGTTTAGCTTGTGCAAACAGTCTCCAGCAATGCTGCACATTGATTAAAAATTTCTGATGATGCAAGATCAAGTAGTTCATTAGGAAGCCTGCACTACATTTAAGCAGCACAAAGAGATGAGCTGTAATCTGTCAAGCATCTTTTAAGTCTCTTTCCCATCAACTGCAGTCAAAAAGCAGAGCCGAAAGGGGCTGAAGTTACTTTGAATGGATGCAGTGAGGGTTGCACAACAGAGCACTTGCTCAAATGGTGGGGGTTTTGTGTGTAGGCTTCAGCTGTCAAACAACGCTATCCACAAATATGCACATACTATGGCAACATGTCAAAGGGGTTTTTTTTAGGTTGTGTGGAAAAGTAAGTGATCCAGCATGTCTCTAACCCCAGAACAGAAAATGCATGAACACACTTGCATCTATCACCACCTTGCTTTCTCCATCTGGACAATTCAAAAATCTTTATCCTTGGTAGGTGCAGAAAGACCAATTTTCCAAAGATCAAATACATCCTACAGCAAGCAGGTAACTGAATCAAACTCTGAGAAGTCCCCAGCCAGTACCGTTTTACTGCCGTCAATTCAAACAGACTCCTTTGATGAATTCAGAGCAAAACTGGCACTGATCTTGTCCAAAGCCCAAGATCGTCCCAGGCTCCAGAAGCAAAATGAGTCTGTCAGGCTCTTAACACTGCTAAGTAACATGGTTTACTCTGGAACAAAGAAATACTTTTCCACCAACAAAATGCATTGCCAGTTGGTTTCTCCTAGTTTCTTCTAAACCCTTACCAGCCCTTACTGCACTTGTGTGCAAGAAAAACTTGTTACAGAACATCTAACAAACTTCAATTTTAAAATGAAACCAAATATTTTAAACAAATGGTATTTCCAACTCGGGCTCTACTTTTAAATGTGACGTGTAACTCATGCCACTAGTTCATTTTTTTCCTGGAAGCTGAGCCATTCTGAGTGAAGTCACATAATTTAAAATTTCATTAAAAATGCAAAGACCTTTAGGACTGCAAATAGCATAAAGCAGTATGATATTCTAAGAAGCTTCCACTCTCAATTTTAGCATTCTCTGCCTTTCATCACGAGACAAACTATATGTGAAACGTAAATAAACTGCACCCAACCTCTAATCTTTACTGAATATTGCTGCAGTTTATATGACTATGTAGGTCATGAGCTACACATGCTTCATTTAAGCATCAGAGTAGGTATGCTCTACCCTATGCCCAGGCTAGATGGCCATTTTCATGCATAACAGAAGGCCTGGAAATACAGGACAAAGTTTAACCAAAGCTATAATGGGCACAAGAAGCAGTTACAAGATTTTTCTCCACTTTAGTCTCAAATAGTTAAGCCACTTGCTAAACTCAGTTACGCGCGGATCTCTTAAGACACAGGCAATCAATGCAATGTGCAAGACTTGTGAGCAAGCATTCTCTCTTCACTGTTGCCTGCAGTAAAATGGTCAACAACCAAGCTGCACAATTTCAGAAAACCAAAGACTACAGTGCCTCAGAAAATACACTGGTCATTGCATCGTAAAGTGCAGCCATCTTAGAAGAAAGCCATTAATCCAAACTTTCCTTCTCAGTTATTTGCACAAAAGGTATCCAGTATCACAGAAATGAAATAGAAACCCAAATAAATCAGGAATAAATACAGTATCTGAAATAAAGTATTAAAAAGCTGATTTAATGTCTCCACCTTTAAAACTCTCCTCTTCAAAGTTTTTTTTTCAGGAGGTGCATAAAAAGACTGCTCAGAGAGAAAAGAACATTTGATTAGAAGGTAAGTAATGTCAATGTTTTTTAAAGACACTTGTTTCATAATTAACACATAGGGCTATTCTGTGTATGTAATGCTAGTGATTTTAAGAAGTCACTATTTCCCTTTCCAAAAACCCTACATTATCCATACAAGCAGAATTCTTAACCAACTCTTCAGGAACTGGGAGTCCCAAGCATGATGTACTGTACCATACATACATCAGTGCTAGCTTTAAAAAGATTTGACACACGGGGCAGGGAGGGGGAAGAGGTCCTCAAAGGGGTCTCTGACACTCCAGCACCTAACCCAGCCTGCCTTTTGGCACTCAGGTGTTCCCTGCAGTGCCTTGGGAGAATCAGCCACAACCAAAATATAAAGACTGCAAGTCTTTGTCCACCTGGGACACCGAGACACGAACCCTCCCTCAAAGACGGGTAGAAGAAAAGACAGACCACAGAATTTAGGCTGGAAATCAGGCACCTCAGCTGGATTCGCTGCAGATTCATTTTATTCCCACTGAGCTATCCAACTCGTGCCAGTCCTCCTCTTCTAGCTTGACAGAAGCAGCTACCCTGAAATAACCAGTAATCTGTAACAAGAGGACCCTCCTACAGATATGGGTGCGCAGGGAAGCAAAGTTAACCAACAGCAGAAATGCAGATAGTAGCTTGTTTCAGTCTCAAAATTTTAAGCTCCAGCACACGATGAGAAGTACCTTTGAGAACTTAAACCCTGGTCCTGCTACCATGCACCACATGCCTTCCCTAACAGCTCACTTAAGTTTCAAGTTTTCTCTTTCTTCATCTAACATCGCATGGTAGGAGAGCTAATTCCCAGCTCGGTCCTCTGTCTACACATGTAAGAAATAAATAGGTTATTTTCCAGCTACCAGGTATGATGAGCAACAATTCCACGAAAGCCCTGCAAAAAGGACATCTCCAAGAAGCCTGCACAAAGTGATAAAAAATTAAGCTTTCACTTCTACAGCAATGTCAACCTTCAAGCAAAGCTATTCTACTGCACAGGCAGCAGCCTTCATTCATTAATTACCTGTTCAAAATGTGCAGCTATGAAAAAAAAAAAAAAGACTGAGTATAAGCTTCTTCCAACGATATTTTTGCAATCATGAAAAAACCCACCTTTTCCATAAATTTAATTACAGAATTGCAGCCAGCTACTCCTTTAGAAAAACTAGCCTAATCCCAGTGTTCAGCCTACTTCCAGCCTACTTTTAATGCAAAATTCTAAGAATAAAATTAACAAAACAAAAAAGTAAAAAATAAGCAATAAACTCCATTTGGCATATCAGTAGCAACCTTGAGCAGGAAAATCCAGGTTCAACATTCACCAATTTTCCCACCGGGAGCAGATGACTAGCTAAAAAGATCTGTTTGGGTCAAAAAAATCTCTCCCTACCACTGGCACATCTGGGCAAAGATATCCAAGACACCAAACTCTCGAACTGTGAAGCCAAAACCTCATCATTTTGCCCCCACTTAACACTTTTCACAACGCCAAAGTTCCTGGCAAACCCATCACTCAGAGAATCAAAAATATCTAACTCAGATTTCTGTCATTAAGTCAGCAGTAAGTGCTGTGCTGGCCTATGTCAGCATTACAGCTGCCCTAGTCATAGGCCAACAAAACGATCAAGTGCAATCATTTAAAATGCAAGCCTAAAATTATACTTTATCAGTACCACAAACAGAATGTAGGAATTATGTACTAGAGCTCCTGCTTTTTAACTAAAAGCTCAGCAGCCACCTGCTAAAGTCAAGAACCTCTCAGGCCATTTGAAAGCCACCAAAATTTTAGGCCAAGGCTCAATACAACAGCACAAGCTCTGCACTAGTTACAGCTGTTAGCAGTTTTGATCCTGCCCAAGAACTGCATTTATTTGTAGCACTTGCTATGACACAAGCATAATTGCTCTAAAACCCAATAAATTTCATCCTGGTCTTGTTGCGGAACAGAGAGCACTCTCTCTACAGGGGTATGTCTAGATCTGAATACTACTGTCAATATCCATTTTTCCTAGGGCAATTCCAACTTTTAAGTGAGGTTCTTGCTCCAAAACCTCTCAAACACAGCAGTGATCTTTCTCCATCATGAAGAAAGACTATGCCCACAGCACAGCTCCTACATACTATTAACTCTGCAAGGCATTTGAAGCTAAACGTCTGCCTGCTGCCGCTACAGCACATCTGTTTGAAAGGCCACCAAAACTATATACTAACAATGCTTCTCTATGGTTTGAGTCATTAGTCATAATTGCATACTAATTCCATATTCCAGAATTACAATCCTCCTTGCCGAGACCTAATGCACTCTCGTTTGTAACACATCCTCGTGTTTACTGTATCCAAGATTATGCTGAAGCGCAGCTCACACATTGCATTAGGAAAAAAAAAAAGAGGTGTTTTTTAATTTGGAAGAAGCAATTGCCACCTCTTGTCATCGAGAACTTTGCTGCATCGTATGGCAGGCAAGCACAAGCTCTGCCTTACAGACTGTACAACAATCAGGGCAGAGGACACATGCTTTGCCTCTCCTGCTGCGCAGACTGAAGCACTGAAGCAACCCGGGTAAAGCGATGGNTAAAAAAAAAAAAAAAAAAAAAAAAAAGCGCTCTGGACATGAGTCACGGCAGGACAGGCGTATTTGCTATGCGAGCCGAAAAATCAACACAGCCAGAGATAAGCAGCGGACCCGTGTTGCNGGGGGAGGGAAGTAGGGGGGGGCACGGACGGACGGACGGACACAGCACCTCCGCGACCCAGGGGTGGCAGCAGGCAGGCCGGCTGCAATCGCAGAGGAGCGCTAACGTTAATCCTCGCCACCGTGGAGCTCCCGTTAATCTGCCCGGCTGCCGGGCCCCGACTCGGCGGACGCCCGGACAAAAGGAGGCCGAGGCGGTGGCAGGAGGGGAGG
>VYZV01002012.1:13015-37669 GCA_013401275.1 Pandion haliaetus | reverse complement strand
TGTACAGGGCAGAGGTGGCACTGAATCGGAATATTGCCTTCCCTTTATTCAATACTATAAAGGTCTGGAAAAAGAAACACAGAATGATAAATAGCATTTAAAAGATAACAAGTTACAAACAAGTCACAAGTTCAAACCCAGAATCGTTTTAATTTCATCACTAATCATATTTGGTCAAACTCTTCTTCCATTTACACCTCCCCCAGAATCATAATCCCCTTGTCCAGTTCACACATAGTAGATTCCAACCAAATTACTATAATTGCAAGAAAACATTTGAATAAGTTTATTTAGAAATCATAAGTAATCCTGATATTGCTAGCTAGAAAACAAAGACAGGTACATAAGGTACAAAAGTGCCTAATATTTGAAGAATTAGTATACTTTTTGTACCTTATAATATATACACGGAAGTATGTAACTTTAAAAAAATGAGAGCCATTAAAACTTCAACATTCCCTGAATCACATAGCCAGCATTAATTATCACATCAAAGTACTAAGACAACAGTACTACAGTGATATAAGTTTCAAGTGATCTTCATGAAAATAAGGAAATTGAGTGTTCAATAACCAGTTTTTCAACATGACACTAATGTACTGAATAGTTTTTGCTGTACTCTTAAGAGTAACGTATTGTTTCTCTTTTCAATTATTGCTTGTGAGAGTTTCATACCTGCAATTCTATTTTTCTTATGTCATGCTTTACTTTAACCTAATACAGAATTCAATAATCCACGTATTTTCACCGCTTCTCCACAGTTTCAGCAATAAGTCATGTGTACTACCAACATTAAAAAAAAAAACCATTTAGAAATGTAACAGTTTTCTTAAAACCTGGGAAATAAAGAAGAATAAAGCCTTTATTTGACATGCAGTCAGTTTTTAAATTATTTAGAGTTCCATGCATTTGGGGAAATTCCTATTATTTCTATCATCTCTTCTTTCTACACACGGGTAAAAGTTCATGCTCATTGAAGGATCTAGCTAGCATTGTGGCAGCCCTAAAAAGCCCAAAGGGAACATAGGCCATGCAAACCTGGAGCACTGCCAGTAGCCATGATCTGCCTCAGCTGGAATCAGAGTGCAGCATTTGTAAAGATTAAGGTCTACTTTCTGAGCAGGTGCACCAAATACAGCAGCTGAAATCCTGAAAACACAGTGTCTCCCCTGCCTGAAATCCTAAGTTTCAGTGCTTCCAAACCAAACTTATTTGCATTCCCAGATGCCCATTGATTCTCAAACCACACTTTGGTCCTTTATTGTAGAGGAGAAAGGATTGGTCTGTAATGTACTCTTTGCTACCATTGCTTTTCAACTCTATTACTATTCTTCCTGGAGTTCAAGAAAATATGCCCTCAAATCAGAGTTTTTCATATGTTTTCTGTTCCCTTTACTCTGAAAAAAACTCTGATGAAACATCATTTGTGAGATGCTGACGCATCAAGACATATTAAAAAATTAAAATGGAGCCTGACCTAAACAAAGATGTTCAAAGATATGCAAAGAACACCAAGAAAAATAATAGGAGACATTATGATTGCAATGCACGTATAGTTTGGAGTCTTACACCTCCTACTAGAAACCACTATGCTTTTGGAAAAGATCAAGACAACTGCTATGCATTTCTCAATCAGGAACAAGCAATTCAGCAGGATTTTACCTCATGTCCACACTTAATTGCAGAATTACTTTTCTAGTTTCCAAAGCATGATAATACATGTGCTAACTTTAGGATTTCCAGCACTGAATTTAGATTTTTACTACTGCAGAACTGGGAAAGAAGGAAGAAAAAGCATCAGCGCTATGACCCAAATTCCTTACTTCCAGACTTCCAACAGGGTAAATCACTTGAGTAAAGTGAGCAGAACATGCTATTTAATTGAAAACGTTGTTTTCAAATTTAACTCACGATTCTCCATAGCATGAATTGAGTTTTAGAAATTCTGCAATGAAAATTTAAGGTACAGCTGATTTTTGTAAAGCAGTTCCATCTGTTTAGTTTATCACAGTATGCCTATATTGTTATTGTTTCAATATATTAGAGATGAGGCACACCCCTAATTGCTGCAGGAAATATCTTAATTTATATATATTTTTTTACTTAGTTGAAGTTTGACCCCTAACAATTCTTGAGGGTTTTCTTCATTTTTCTTTGAAGTAGGTTTTTTGCTTTCATGTTTGTGTTTTTTTTTTTTTAAATTCACTCGTTTTTATTCACTAGCTAATTCCCACAGGAAAGAAAGGAAAGCACAAGAAAAAAATTATGAAAACAGAAAAATAAAAATCGGTAGTTTCTTCTTTACTGGTAGAATAATGATGGTGCAATACATATGATGCCAAAATCTGAGGGACTGGAATTCTAGAGGAAACCCAAAGGCATCTGGTCAAGTCTTAAGTTCAGCACTTCTGTGCTTGGCTACAGCAGTTGTTGTTACTTTAAACAAAAAGAAAATATATGGGTTTATTTTTTAAAAAATGAACATCTCTATAAAATATTTTTCAATTTATGTAACATTCTATCAACTCTCCAGGAGGAATTCCTACCTCCTCTTTATTTATGTCCCTCTTTTAAACACCTCTCTTTGATAACAATCATAGAACCATATAAATCTGGATATGAAAAAATTTTCACCCAGACTATCTAAGTCAGATATATGATGCCTCTAAAGCATACAAAACGGAAGAGGATGATCTTCGGCATATCCTGAGAAATTACTTTTACATACTTCCCTATCCTTCCCAGCAACAAGAGGATGCATCCTAGGCTTTCCACATGACAGTAAAGAAAGCTGGTGAGAAGGTGTCTAGCTATGTTTGAGATGGGTTTCATAGTGAAGACCTGCTCCTTTCACATCTATAATACAGCAATTAATAAAAGAATAATTATAAAGATAACCCTTGTGCTACTTCTTCAATTCTCCTGGGTGTAAAACACTGAAAGTTACAAATTTTAGTAAAATGCCAGGTATAATAAAATAAACCTAAATGCATCTCTACTGACAGATGAGGTCCCACAAACTTTCATTACTAACTTCTGTTCTTACAACTGAGATTTCTGCCAAGGAAATCTGCTGCTGGGGGAATGTATTATATGTAAAGACCAGGTCCAAAATACTGGAAATACTATGTCTGTGAGACATCTTGAAGTCTGATAGAAATATACAACACACTCACTTTTTTATTGATATAATATGGGTCCAGGTCTTCCAAGGGCTCGGACACCATTCCTGGAGGTATGTCGCCGTAAATAAACGGCAGTGTCTTTCCTGCCTCCAAGTCGCTATTTGGCTTTGGGCCATCTTCATCATCCTCATCTTTGCGTTCTTGTTTGGATTTTTTAGCTTTTTCTTCATTGACACGCTGCTCAATAGCTGCAAGTGATTCTCTTGTGAAATAGCGGAAGCTGTCAGGTCCTGGTGGTACCAGCACTGATTGTGCCATCTTTTCATCCTGCACCTCTTAATTACTGTTTAGCCTCTCTCATAAAAAAGTGCTAAAAATATAAAAAACACAGAAAAAATTTACAGCAACACAAGTAGCTACAAATAATGTAAAGGAATATACCTTCATAGAACATTCTGTGGGACATCTTGTTAAATTCGGTAATTATCATCCAGAGGAGGCTGCTGTGAAAGGGATTTTTTCATTTGTTTTTATTTCAAGACAAACCATTTTCCTTTGCAGCTGGCCTCTTAGAGTTGTCTTTAAAGTATCAATTCTTAAAACATTTAGTTTAAAATTAACTTAGTGCTTGTGACAATAGATTGCCAATTCTATAGACTGTATTAAAAAATGGCACATACAATACAATACAATAACATCTTCTTGCCTTTATCAAGGGTAATGCTATCCGTTCCAGTGAATAAAGTAGGATATATTTCCCACCACATTCAGTGTGAGGAATCAACAGTTCTGAAATGTTTCTTGTTTGGTGCTGAGGAGTGGGACTCCAGACAATTCACCTCCTTATTATCCTGAAAGCTGCACCTTGGACCAACCCTCCCTCTAGCTATAAGGACCAGAAGTGACTCCTAGAATCCACTACTGCCATGTAAGGCCAGAGGGATCAGTTGAAAGCAACGTGAGATGCTCTTCTCTTTGGGTACAAATATGCTGCCTTTGCAGAGCTGCCAGCTCAGGAAACAAGATTCAGGCATAAGCACCTGTATTCAGATCCCCTGCCTGGCAACACACTGTGCACTGGAAGAACTGCTGAATTACAGAAAAATGATCTTTAATCATTATATACTGCACTTAGATCTTTTACGTCTGATACCGTATCCATTGTATATTTTTTTCACCATTTTCACTAACAAGATTAGAACCATCTCTTCTTAACGTCTCCAGACAGTTCAGTTTAAAAAAAACAAGTGGAAAATATTCCCAATGCAAATAATTTGATCTGAAATCATACATGGGATCTCTGCCATAGCCTTCAAGAATTTTTCTCAAGAGTCCTTCTCCTGGGTAAGCACATTAAAAATATAGCAAATGCAATAAAAAAGTAACAACTTCTGAGTAAACAATATACCCAAGAAACAAGAATCAAATTAAAATGATACAATAGTTAGAATACAATCAGCATGATTCTATTTTACTGTCTCGCCAAATACACATACTCCAGCACAGCTGCAACAAATTCATATTTTTGAAGCCTGCAAAATAAACTGCAACAGGATGCTTTCTCCTCCTTTTCAACCATATGCACATAGCCATTTACACCTACACAGACATCCACACACATCCCAACTCCTGCAGGTCTCCCTATGAGCGTGCTCTTCCATTGCAGGCAAATGAACCTGGTGCATTCTGTCATGGACGGTCTGTAGCAAACTGCTGCTGGAAGCCGCACTGACTAGTAGCAGCAGAAGGGTTACTTAGGAAAATGAAAGTAGTCCTGCAGCAGAATCCCGTTAGATTTTATTGTTAATAACAGGAAGAAAAAAAAAAAAAGCATAATCCTGTTTTAATACCGCAGGAAACAATTAAAAATTCATTACCAGTGAAGAATCTTGCACTTATGTGGGTTTGGAATGGCACCAAGGAAGACTGCAGCTAAAATTCCATCATGTCTTTTCCTTTTTCTTTTTCTCTCTCTCTTTTTTTTTTTTTTTTTAATCTCCTAGAGACCACACCTAACTTCCTGCCGAAGGATCCTGGTTATTGAAGTAAAATCTGGCATTTCCTGTGCGAGCCTACTGAGTGCTGTAACTCTTATTGCCACTAGATGGTACTGATATACATCCATAAGTTCTCCTCAGAAATGGTAAAGAATTTTTGCATGCTCGAACGCTTGCTTAAACTGAGACTCTGGGACTAAAATACACGATTTTATATAACCAGCCAGGTCTCAGGATTCTCAAAAATTCTTTTGAATATATAGCAGCTACTGCTGCTGAGACCATAGCTGTTAAAACTGTGAAGGTGACACAGAAAGAAAGTAGGAGGGATAGCAAAGTAAGAGAAATAGAAAAATGGAGGTTGCACAAGCAGTGTACAACCAAAGCAGTTGCTTAGACTGAATTATCGGCAGTCTGGATTATTTTAAACTATAGCTTTTATCAGCTCTCTAAAATAAATTTATACAATATATTTGATGTGTATTCTTTCTAAATCGGTGAAAGCCAGCAATGAGAGGGAAGGATGGCAGTTTTGAGTGTTCACTGCAGTGGTGAATTCCTGTACAGAAATTCCCCTGTAACAGGGAGCAAGACTAGATAATCAGGAGCACCGTAAGCCCCTCCAATGGGGCAAATCAGTAAGACATCACCTTTGGACACCACTCCACCTAAACGCCATCCTACTTCTTTTCACTGTCCTGCTTTATTTATATTATCTACGCTTACTGATTTTCATACTTTTTCTCCCACTACGCTAATAAAACTTTTTTAGCCTCTGTCTTTCCCACCATCAACCTTCTGCCCTTCCCTCCTCCTCTCACATGTACCCAAATCTCTTTCAAACTTTTCAAGCAACACATTCCCGTATCTATAGATTCAGACCTTCAGGCAGTCATTTACTTCTGTCCCTCTGCCATGTCCCTTCCTTCAGCTGTGAAGAGGAGTAAAGGAGCTGTGGAAAGTAATAAAAAGCAAAGAGTCACTCTAAAGTGAGAAAGGTTGGTGAAGGAAAGAACACAGTAGCTGAAGAAATGCCACTGTGGCTTTGAAAAAACAGGACAATGAAGACAGGAACAAATACTGATAATTTGTTTCCTTGGTAATTGGGAGAGAATGAACAGTTTGACTGGATCAAAATAGTGGGTTTAAAATTTTCAGCAGCTAAGAAACAAATGTGTTGAATGAGAAATATAATTTAACCACATCAGAAGTATTGATTTGGTTTTGAATCATTTAAACATTATGCAATATTTTAAAATAATGTTAAAAGCCTTTTTTGAAAAGTCTTTTATTTGATAGGGTTTTCTAATATCACGAATGATTCAATGAAATCAAGAGAAATTTTGCAAACACTTCCATGTAACCAATTTTTTTTTTGTTAAAAAGCTTTGGATGAAAACTTCTGGCTGGCTCTAATTAGGACTGTGGCTAACTTGGAGCTGCTCTGCAGTCTCAAAATAAGAGGATTATGAGACAGCACAGATTCACAAAAGGAGTAAAGGAGCTTCTAACTACAAAAGCATTTTGTTTATTTATATGTGTGGATATGTCCGTATGTGTTTATGCAGCTGCTTATTAAAGTTACAGTAAACCACGTACCTGAAAAGCTGGGCTAATTCACACAATATGGAAAAGGAGCTTCATTCTACTGTTAATGTTAAGTTAAAGTCTCTGATTATTTGTTTCTTATCGTATGGGTCTGAAATTACCTGAGACCTCAATTTGATTTCCACGGTGCTATACAACCTACAGGCATAGTGTTAGGAAGGACAGTGAAAAGTAAAGACAAAAAGGAAATAGCCAGTGGGACATAGTATCCCATTGCCTTAGATGCTTGGGTCTACAGTCTTACTAGGCTGTAAGGTGAAAAGAACAAGTGTTTGAGAGAGACAGAGTAGGCAGGAAATGCAATATGATCTTTGCAATCTAAAAGAGAAATATATGTACTTCTAAAAAGGAGACCACAGTAGTACATCTAGAGAAGCTAGTAACAATCCTTAAAATATATTAAAATAGATATTACCTAGCTACAGTAAATGTAATAGATAAAATCAGTAGAGAAAGGAAGAGAAAATGATCAAATCAAATAGTAAATATAAATCAAAACCCAATCCAACATAACTTACATTTAAAAACTATTGTTCAAACATGGTCAAAATTTACCTAAAATATAAACATGGAATACGAAGAATTCTGGTAATAGGTAAATTCTGACTACTGTCTAGCTTCCTACCTACAGCCATGGGTACATTTTATGAATAATTTTATCACCAGTGGCATCCACCTTCCTACTACTGTGGCACATCTGAATGCTTCAAGTGGACTTTGTTAATCATTTGGCAAAACACTCATGGCCCATATAAAGGGTAGAGTTGAAGAAGTGTTCAGAGTCATATGTAAAGAAACTCTACATTAGGCTGAATGATTTTTGGCAGGACAGAGCTGAGAGAAACCTGTAAGCCTTTTCCTGCGTATCTAGAAGGCCTTCATCTACAGACAATCCTGATTAATGGAATCAAAAGGAAAACAGATTAGCACCTTCTCCTCAGAAATCTGTAAAAATTAACCGTCTTTGTTCAATGTTAAAGCAAAACATTAAAATGTACCCATGTGGCAACCTGCCGTTATTCTGTGGTTCTGTGATGCTTTTACTCTCCAGCTGTGCGTTCCTGTACTATATTAGAATTGTCCCTAAGTGCATGACTTTTCATTTATAGTTCTGAATTTCATCTCATTCCAGTACACCAGTCATCAAACTCATCTAGTCCTTTCTGTATAATAGCTTGCTTGTTCTGTTACAATGCCTCCCAACTTTGTGATAGGAACAAATTACATTGCCATATTTCCACTTTCTTTGCTGAAACAATTAACTAAATTTTAAATAAAACCTGTCCTAAAATTATAATGGTGATAAGCAACTCTGACCAAAGTGTAGGTTACTGTGGTATTTGCTGTAGTTTGCAAAATGTTAATACTACTCTAAGAATTTTAGTCTTAAAAAAAAAAATCTGAAGTTTATGCTCTAAAATGAAATAGTATTTTTTGCTTTTAAAGAGCAAAAGGGGTAGAAGAGGGAAAAGGGAGCTTTTTCTTCTTGTAAATAGTATACGTTTAATCTTATGCACTGAATTTAAAGAAATTCCTGTCACCTCTTCCTCCCATGCTACTTAAAACACTGTACTACTAAATTAATCATGGTGTTCTAGATGACTAAAAAACATGTTTCCTAACTTTGCAGATGACATGAAACTGGGAGGGCTACAGGTAAAGAGGAGGACAGTATTAGAATTTAAAATGTCCTGACAAATAACGAAATGGTCTCAAAAAATGATGCAATTTAAGACATACAATCCTATGTTTTATATTTAGGCAAGAATAAATAACTGAAAAATTACAGGATGAGGAACAAAACCCCACCAATAGCTCTGCAGGAAAAGATCTGGAGTACTTACTGCATCACAAACCAAGCATGAGTGAAAAATGTCTGTCTTGGGAAAAGGAAAAAAAAAAAAAGCCAAGTACTTGGATTTATAAACTTGTGAAATGCTCTTCTACTCTTCTAGTTGGAGCAGTATGTCCAACTTGGTTACTACATTTCAAAAAATATGGGGGCCACCTGGAAAAAAATCAGATCACAGCAATAAAAACATGACTTACGAAAAAACATCCAAGGAACCGTGGGATTTATTTGAATTCTTTCTGTCTTAATTTTACATCGAAAAGATTGATGGAAGATACGATGACAGTCTTTATATATCTAGAAAGCTCTTCCAAGGAAGAGGAGGAATTTGTTTTCTTTTTATCTGGCATGTAGGCAAACAGGTTGTGGGGCTAAACTGCAGCAAGAGGGATTTGTTAGGAAAACATTTTACTGGTGAAAATAGAGAATGAGCAGAGTAGACACACCACAATCATTCAAGGGCTTTAAGAAAGTCTAGGCCTTGTAAAAAGAAAGACCAGTGATGAGCGTGAGATTTGTAGCAAAACTGATCAGGATGAGAATCAAGAATCTTGTAACAGGCCCTCACTGTTTTAGGGTCTTAATAAGCATAGGTTTCTCATTGTTTTGTGCTGCTCCATCTGTTATGTTTCTCCCCAGGCCTCAAGGGAGCAAGAGCTTATTGTTTATGTAGCAGAGAGGCAGAAAAGAAGGGGGGTTGATTTCAGTCAGTGTTGGCTGAGAAAGTTCTTGAAGAGTCAGTGGTGTGCAGGATAGAAAAAAGTGCTAACACATGCAGGAAAGTCCCGAGGACTTCTTTACAGAGAAAGAGACAAGAGTGCCTAAGGAAGCATTGGTGTGGAATAGGAGAGGTCTGCCCCCAGTTTCTCTTTATTTACTTCTCTCTCCTTCCAGTATTTTCCTTTTGCCCTAGCCTTACAGAAAGAAATGAAAACAATCAAGTTCAGAAGAGCTATTTCATAGTCCATTCTCTTACTCACACCTCACATCACTGCTATTTCTATACATGGGTAAGATAAATGCTGGAAAAAACCCTGTTCTGTCTCAAAGGGCTATAGCCTTTCTAGATGTGTCAGCACCCCATGGCACCGCATGAAAAATTGTGTAACGTGATGCCCTGTCTGAAGGNATTTTTAGATGTTTCTACTCACTAAATCTAGCCAAAGGGGTATGGTAACTATTATATTTGATTGTGGCTTCTAAGATTTATCGTCTCACTACTCCACTGCTTAAATTAGTAGACAGCAAACAAAAATCAATTTTCCTGTGCTTGAGGTTTGTGTGTTTCATACTATGCTGCACGGTATGTTCAGTAGTCAGAGCTCTGACAGAGTTCTCTTCATACCGTATCTATGTGCTGAATTGTGAGATTTGAACAGTAGGTGTTCCTATTCAACAAATTTTTCCAAACAGCTCTTAGAAGAGCTATATAAAAATACAGCTTCCTACACATTGTCCAACATTTTAAATGGATGTATAACTAGCAAGTCACCTTTGAAAATGCAGTTTCTGAAAATCTTAAGCCAATATGAGATGGTGCTTTCCGAAGGGACAGCCCCATTCTCCATCCACTATTAACCCTGGTCATTTCCCACTGTGCTGGCTTGAACACTTCTACACCTCTGCATTTTAGCCAGATCAGCTCACTGGTCTGGCTGCAAACTACAAATAAGTGGTCAGATTTCAGACAGATCAGAGCTGATCCATCACATTACAGAAAAGAAATTAAGAGGCTTAGTATGTCCCCTCACTTTTAGACTGCAAAGGACTAGCTGACTATCTACAGTGTCTTCCAAATTTCAGTGCTTCTCCTAAGTGCAAAGCTCAATAGGGCTTAAGACACCAGAGTATGAATAAATGGATCTTCATTGCTTGAATGCCAGAGCTGAACAGAGCTCTAACAATTGTACAGTCAACAAGTGTTAGCACAGATCCTGTACCTGGTGTAGAACCCTGTATAGGTAGGATAAAAAAGCAGAAGTGTTTATTAAAATGCCCAAACACTAGCGAATCTAGGGATCAAACTGCATTAGCATTCAGTTACAGCAGCCTCAGGACTGCTGTTCCAAGATCAGGAGGTGACCAGGATCACCCTCTGCCTTTCAACATGGACATTGGGACATGAGGAGAGCATTTTATGCAAAATATGCAGCAAGGATCACCCAATATGAAAACAGGTATACAAGACCTCTATTGGGAAAGTTTGAGGGTTCCTTCAAATCAATTTCCTCACTCTCTTTAAAATTTATTTCAGGGTACTACCCATAGGGCTATGGCAAGATGTACTCCAAGGGAGTATGAAAAATACATTGGTAAAAATCACTTGATCGTTATCTTTACTTACAGTTAGCCAATAACTGGCAATGACTTGCATTTGGTTATAGTTACATACTCCATTTTCCTCTTTTATCAGAAATGGTCTCTGAACAATTACTTATTTTCAATCAAAAAGCTATTTGTTTTTCCAGATAAGAGGCCCTCAAGTCCTTCTTTCTAGCATTAGACAATTTGGTTTTTTCACTTGATGAAAATACCGTTCTTAACTTTTTTTGTATATCGTGAAATAAGCTTTCTGCCAGACTTAGATGAGCTCCTCTGCTGCTCCACGACCAGAGGAAAAAGCAAAGAGCAATTCGCAGCTGAGAAAGATTCAAAACAACAGTTCAAGTTTCCCTTTACAAAAAGAGAAATATACTGTCTCCAGAGCAAACAGCAATGTGGGAGACAAAAGTAATTCGAGAAGAGCATTCACCAAATCCCAAATGAAGCTGGTTAAGCGATCAAGGCCTTTCAGTCATCTACCTGAGGTTGGGCTTTTCATCAAATCAATCTTTGCCCTGATATCCATTGTGAGAAACGTATCCCTGCAAGTACATTCTTGTATAAGTAAGTGTCAGGCTAAAGATACATCCATTTTTAGTGTGTTTGTGCGGGGAGAGTGACTATACAATTCAAAGATGTAATGGTAACAGAAGTGCCATATGTACGGGATGAGCTAGATATTTCCAGATGCCTGAATAGGAGAATGTGCTGACTACTTATGCTGTTAATAAAACATATTGTGATGTCTTTCCTGACAAACCAGAACGCTGAGTTTAACATTCCCAGTATGGGCATTATGTAAAGATGTTTAGAATGAAATCTCCATTAATCTTAACTACAGCATGGCTACAGAAAATTCAATCATTTATAATTTATATCCTTGTGGATAAAAGGCACCAGGTAGATAGGAGATTTTAATACCCCCCCCAACAACTGCCTAGCAATTCTGGATGAACAACATAAATCACGATTCTGAACCTACTGACAAGCGATTGTGGAAAATACTGTGCGTTTCCACTTTTATAGCCGCTCGGTGTCTTCTATTGCAAACACAACCTGGAAAAAACCGTGCTTTTTCAGTTAACGCTTACATAAGCCAAGGTCAGGCTCCGACAGCGAAGCTGGGCTAAACTCCCCTCAAGTCAAGGACGAAGGGCCAAGGACCCCTCCACTTCGGCCAACTGCTGCAACCAGCTTCCACTTCAACCCCCAACCACTTCCACCCGCTTGCTCCTTTTAACCTGGCAAAGCCAACAAGCCAGCAACACGGGCGTTGCGGACAAACGAGAGGGAAGGCAGAGCAGGGCAGGGCGGAGCGCAGAAGGCAGGGCCGGGCGGAGCGCAGGCCGCAGTGCCGAGCTCACCCGGGGAGCCACCTCCCCAGGCCGCCCCAGCTGCCGGACGCCTCAGGTGCGGCAGCCGAACCTCCGCCCTGGGCCTCATCACCTCCCGTTGTCACACCGGACTACAAGAAGGGAAGACGGGCAGCCCCGCGTCGTTCGAAACGACAACACCGAGCGAAAAGCCGGCTGGGGAGACGGACGGGGAGCTGCCGGCTTGCGAAGGGACGCGGCTCTGCAATGGCGGCGCGGACGGGAGGTTGCCTAGCAACCGGCCCGGCGGCTGCGGCACCCGCGCTGCGGCCTGGCAGACAGCGCAGCGCAGCGGGAGCGCCGCCGCCCGCGGGCTGCGGAGAACCCCGGGAAAACCTGCTCCAGGCAGATTATTTTTTCCAGAAGGAAAGCTTCCCCTGCCTGCTTCAGCAGGACGTAATCAAACGGGAGAAGCAGCAGGGGCGGAAAAGAGCAGGCATTTAGCGTAGGGTAGATAAAGGCAGGGTTACAGAGAGGCAGAAGTGGAGCGGGGAGGGGGGGTTGCTGTGGAGAAGGGGGGGCTCGCTCCGCGGGGATGAGGTAAATCCGCCTTTCAGAGTCACCAGCGAGGAAGAGCTCAGGCCCTGGGCCAGCCCCAGCCCGGGCAGAGGCTGGAGCCCTGGCAAGCAAGGTCCCCTCTGTCCCACGAGGATGGTGCCAAGTCCAGGCTTTACCACCAAGGCAGGAAGGAACCAGCGGGCTCATCATCCCTCATTCCGCTAAATTTGTTTACAATTTGTATTGGATACAGATAGCCATGCTGCTTACTGTCTGCAGTCAGCCAATTCCCCTTCTTCACGTGGGGGTGGTTGCGGTTTTGGGTTTTTTTTGTGGTTGGTGTTGGTTTTTTTATAGGAAATGGTGACTGTAAAAACCATAGAAACGGACATGGGGAGTGGGGTGCTGGGACAGTTTTTACATCATCTCTGCTTTTAAAAGATCCCCTGATTTCAAGCTGTTGGTATGTTTCTAGGAAAAAATAACTTCCTCCACCACAAGCCAAATAACCCTGAGTTTAGCTTTGGTATAGGTGAGAGAGCATCAGGAGGTACGTATCTAATTTGTAACTTTACAAAATAAAGAGAACCTGAATCTAAATGGAGTGTTCTCTAAATAGGCCTGCAATTGCAAAGATAGTTTATTAGTAACAAATACAACTGCCTCTTGAGGAACTTATTTCTAAAACCAAAACACAATAGACACGGGAAGTGTGAGGACCACCCCACATGGGGGAAACAAGTATCTCCATGGATAACATAGGAGTATTTTCCTCTGGGAACTGCACTGCCCCTGACAGGCTCCCTGCAGCTGCACAGCACCAGCTGCTGAGGGGATTCTGCAGGAGTTAATGCAGCTTGAAAGAAGCATTAACTCCCTGGATATCCATCAGCCCCCAAGGGCAGGATGCCACAGTCTGTGTTTCTTCATCAGCACTACTCATGCCCCTACCTGCATGTCCTACTACGTAGCTGCACCTGGAAATATACCAAGGTCTCTGAAGCAGGCAGGAACAGCAAAACACACAACTAAAAAGCACGACTCCCTTTCCCATGCATGGTCTCCACCAGGTTCTCTTTGCCACTGGAATGGAAGAGCTGGCTTTGTTTCAGGGAAGTGCCACTTCAAATAATCCAGAAGCAAAGTGATTTCGGCGATTCTGGAAATTAAGTCATAGATGAAGTCCCATATTTACTTTTAAATATTCTTTTATTCTTATGATAGTTTGTTTATGGGTTAGCAGTTGTTACTATATCCTTAGGGATAAAGTGCAGATGGGTCCAAGCCAGCTACTAGTTACGGGTTGTCATGTTTCATGATAATTACAGATGAGGCTGGCAGTACTCTTTATTACTGAGATGCTTGACCTGTCCTGTTTTTCTCCTCCTCCAGAAAAAGCTATGCATATATATTTCTCCTTAAAATGTTACAGCTGCCAATTTTCAAAGCTTGAATATGAAGTCTGCAGAACTTTTTGCAGAACAGTATTCTGAATTTTGGACTTTTCTATTGGAGTGATATCTACAATACTTGCCTAGACTTGAAAATTTCTGAAAACTTAGTTTGCATATATTTGGAAGACCACCCCAGAGCTTTAAAGGTGTGAATTCCAGAGATAATGCCTTTTCTGTTAAAGTTTCAGCCAGCATCCAGCTGAGGGGATTTTCCTGCAGCTGAAGTCTGTGTCTTTGTGGACTGTGCTGACCTAAGAGTGGGAATGCTTTCATCTTTGTGTTCTTAATGATCCTATACATTGGTTATTAAAAAAAAAAAAAAAAAAAAAAAAAGGAGGAAATACAGAAGGAAAAGGGGTGAGGTAGAAAGAAAGGGAGACATACCTGGGATTAAAGACTGGCAGCAGAAGAAAAACCTGCAGGGAAATAATGTGTGGAAGAATTGTTTGCCTGGATAAAGAAATTGTCTGAAAATTAGCTTTCCTGGAGGCTGGTTGCAGAGACACAAAAAGCTCAAAGACTTGTTGATTATTATGACTAAGAAAATCATCTACGTTGATCAGTTTGACCTCACAGGAGACCAGGCTGGAAAAAAGTGAAGGAAAAGGGAAGGGGAGTAGAGGGGAGCCAGTACAATGGGGCAAGCTGAGATAGGACAATGCAAAAAAGCTTGGACTGAATGGGCAAGGGAGGGAATAAAAAGCTGAGATAACTGGACTGGAATTAATTGGAAGGATGGACAATGAGATCTGAAAATGAGTTTATAGAGAACTATAAAGATGACAAGTTCAGAGGTCTGTGAAGGATGTATAAACATACATTCAGTAAGTCCTGATCGTTCATATGGGTACCAATATGGTCTCCCTAGGACTGTGTACAAACACTCCAATAAAAACCACCTATTACTGCAGGAAGAAGGATTCAAATGACAGCATATGCTAGAATTGATATCTGCCTTACTTTTGGTTCATTCATCAGTAGATAATATGCAACATTGACTGTCTTCTGTAGTGTACAAAATCGATGAGCTCTTAAAAGCAGTGAGATTTGTTTTGGAGGAGACTTCCTTGATTCATTGGTGCTGCATGTGGGCAAAAAAAATACTGTCCTTTGTGCAAGGTCCATATGCTGTCTTTGAGAACTGGATGTCACCTCTGCCTGTGTCACGAGTAGGATTCACCATCCCTGGCATCAGATGTGGATGCCTACAGATACAGACATCTAAGCCAACCTAAACTACCTTCATGCTCACTGGAGAAGAAATGGGTCCTTTAAAAGGCAATTCTTCTGACCTCTTTTAGATATCTACCTTAAGGTGAGGCAAGTTGTGCCCTAGAAGTGCCTGTTTCTCTCCAATGACTATAAAGGGAGAGAGATGAGATGAATTGTACTCAGATATGATGGCAGGCAATTCACTCAAATTGCTTTTTTCACAGGTGGCTACCAAATTGAGTGTCTGATTTCCAGAATGTAAAGAGAGCCTTAATTCAGTGTCCCATAACTGACTGCTCAACTCTGCCACTTACTAACACACTTTTAATGCAATTTTTTCAATGTGAAGTATTTAGTGGCACCTGGTACTTCCACACCTCTTTTTTGAATATCAGCCACTTATTTTTGCACCTATTAATATTAGTCCCACTTTATATTTTGAGAAACAGAACCACATGTGGTTTTGGAAACAGAATGACAGATGAAAATATATGTGGTTTGCATACTAATACACATTAACAGAGGCAGGGTGAGAACTGAATATTCCTGTTGTAGTACTTAGCATATATATTAATTACAGTAAATTTTAATAGTTATGATTTATTACAGTTCTTCCAACTGTCCAAACCTTCACACTACAGGCATCTCTACAGTTGATTAAGTATGTCTTTTAAATGAAGATGTCACCAGTGTGAGACACGTAAGACTGGATGTATATTCAAAATTTGGCAACCAAAAAGGAAAAATTAAACCAAACAGCATGAAATTAGATCTTATGATGAATAATAATGTTGGTGACTTGTGCAGAGCACAGCTGAGTGGTTATATAGCATTTCCCAGACCAACATACAGGAACCATTAGAAAACATAAGAGCTACAGCTTCATCCCCCCCACCTCCCATGCAAAGGAAGGCAGCAAACATCACCACTACTCCCTGGTGACCTGACTAGCATGTTTGTTTCTCTGGGAAATGAAAAGCTTAGTCAGATATACAGCATTAGGAGCATTAAACAACTGTCTATTAAATTTAGAAGATTTTTTTTTTCTGAAAGGAAACCAAGTAGTTAATTGGCCCACAATTAAATAGAAATGCCATTAAAAAAAACCTGAAAGAGCTTGCCAGGCCCAGTTTCTGCTTGCCTTTTATAGTGTCCTGATAACCTAACTGTCCTATCAAGATATTAATTAAGAATATTCTGAACAGTATAAAAACATCTTTATGGATCAAGTTATCCTGAGGGACAAAGTGCATATGGCAGACATATGCAACTAAGTAAGAGCAGAAAGGTACTATAACTATTCCATCAAGAAACTTGAAAGGCCTGAGGGAGCAACACAGATTCATAAATGTAGGATCAGAGGAGATCATTATGAGTGTTTATTCTGACATTCTGCACAGTATAGCTTATAACAGTCCCCTGATTTAACATGAGCCTCAGCTGGAACGCACCGAATTCATGAGAATCCTATAGTAAGCTGCCTGATGGCAAAGCATTATTGAAAAAAAAAAAAAAAAAAAGGGTGTCTAATTTTATACTTAGACATCACTTTCCTGGGTAGTGAAGAAAACGCCTGTGCCACTTTTCCTTTTAAATAAGGGAATGTGCCAGAAATGGAAAGCTGAACAGTTATACCATAGATCTGCCCAAAACTAATCTATTCTAGCTCCTGAATTTTTTCGTAAGAGGGGGAAAACCTCACGAAACAAACCAGAGAACCAACAGCTGTAAAGTTCAATCACTGTATTTAAAAAAGCAGATTCAGCTTCAAGGTAATTTAAAAAAAAAAAGAAGGAGGGGAGGCTTGTTCACTATACTATCATTTTATAACTATGGGGAAAAGAAGGATTGCTCAGGATAATCTACAAAAGTCTAGGCTAAAATACAACTGCAGCCCATTGTAGCTGGGTGATTTGGAACTGAGAATTGTTCAGTGGAGTTTGACAATTTACTCCAGTTCAGAATAATTTCCTAACTGTAAATTTTCTTGGAGTGTATTCCATTTGCATTTGTTGGTACATGTGAATAAAGCAAGGGAGCAGATGTTGAAAACCTCCTCAGGAGAGTTTTTCCTTTCCCACCATCAGCCAGCAAAACAGGTTCTGATTAGAGGAAATACAAGAGCTCCCCAAAGATTTTTCACAAGCATTCCTTGCTCACAGTATCACCTGCAATCTGGAGCTGTACCACTGCAAGGAGATCTTCCCACTGGAGCCATGCACACCACACTGCTTACCTCTCTACAGGAACACGGGTACGTGTTTCAGTATTTGCTTTACAATGGATGCTACTTTTTTCTCGTATGAACTGAATTTGTGTACCCTCCTAAAATTTCTCTTTTTCCCCTGTACATTTGATTGCTTCCCCCCATCAATCACTCTTCTCTAGATTCCCACTGGATATTTCCTTTCCTTTCTGAAATCACAGTTTCAGAGCTGTTTGCCTATCTTCACAATATTTATTCCAGTTTACTCGATTTCTGCATCATATCCATCATCTTTCTCACTATGGACAGATTATTTTGAGAGCATGTGAATCCTTAAACTAATTTGGAAGTGAGGTCAATACTGAGAAAAGCTATATAATCCCTTTCCCAGCAATGGAGAGTGCTTCTGGGTTCCCAGCCACTGTCACTCCACAGAGCAAGATATCAGCATGAGTAACAGCACCCAAGTGTCCTATATAATATTAAAGGTCATCATCTTCATAGCCTGAGGCTTACATTCAAGTTTAATAATTTTTTTTTTCCTGAAGGATACTGGTGGAGTAGAGTAACAGATTTCTCTCTGTTCAAAGACTAGCCTGCCTTCAGCTTAGCTTAGAGGGCTGAAGCTTTGCTTCAGATCAAAGATCATGTAATTCATAAAAACTACAGCTGGCAAAAGCACAAATATCTTTTTACAGTGACAAATGTTGTAAAGGCTGTGGAGTGCTTTAAATGTTAACTCTAACGGAAATTATTGTAAAAAAAATCATGTGAAACAATAACTCTTGAAAATGTTCTGACTGTTGCATATGTTTAGCCAACAAAGCTACAAAAGCAAACTGTTTGCAAGATGTAAAATGTTACTCTATTGAAAAGTGACTCTCAAATGTGGCCCAGTAACACTTACAGTCTATTGCTTCCTAATCAAATTGATGTCCTTAATAACTTTAAAGATTTGCATCTTCCCATTGCTACTGACAGTAAAATCGGGCACTTTCCATTTTGTCTATTAGTATTTTCCAGAAGCTCATCTTGCACCCCAGTATATTCAAAGTGCATTCTCATTGCTTCACTAGGAGAATTTTTCAGCAGTATTATCATGGTACATGGGAGGCTGTCTACCATCAGCACTCTTGCGGTACTTCCCATTCTACAAAATGGAAACCTGCCCCTGCATTGCAAAATCTAACCCGCGCAAATGCGTTTGCCATCAGGATGTTTTTGCAGCCATCACTGAAGTCTCAATCTGGAAACAAATGTGCAGTGTTTGCCCTGTGTCTGCTTTCAGGTTAACACAACTAGAAATGGAAGATTTTTTCATTCTGCCTGGTATCAGTACTTATCTTTTAGTTTCCATGGTTTCATTATTGACTCTCAGTAAAGAGAAAACACATGGAGGTCACATACTCTACAAATAACACCTGTTACACTCCTGCGATATGACCTTGTGTGCCACAGTCCCAGCTAGAATAACCTCTCCAGAGACTTCCAGTGGGGAAAACTGACCTAACAAAGGTTGCCTTGTGGCCCAAGAGGCAGGATTTTCCACTGGTTTGCATTTGGTACAAATACTTTCTAATAAACAAAATACAATGAGTATACTTAGAGATAGGCTGTCAAATTTCAAATATCCTGGGCAGAGTTCTTGTTTCATTATAGTTGTGGTTGTATAGAAGTTTGCCATACACTGCCCTATAAGCACGTGGTCTGTTTAGATTTTCAGGTGCTACTTCAACCTTCTTTTTGGTTCCACCTGTTTATGGAACTGATTTTTACACAGTAAATTCAGACCACAGTGTCTAGGGAAAGGACACTTCTTTCTGACCTTGCTCTATCTGTATGCAGTGTCCGATGCATTAAACTCCAGCCACTATTCTCGAGATCACACTGTCAAATTTTTTTGCATGCATCTGACTCCATTTTGTATACATGTGTGGAATCTGTCTCCTAATGTATGTGTGATCCTACCGAGACAAATGGGTGAGTCTAGAACACAGTGTATCGCTTTAGAGAACTTGAGTCAGACTCCTCATTTCAGAGTGAGTCATTTACATTTATCATCAAACAAAACTACATGGGGTCAAAGTCTGCTGAGAATTTTGCAGTTACACTGAGGAGGGTGAGACATGATGAGGATGGCATAGAAAAAAAATAATGTATAAATAACACCCATTAAAACAGGAAGACTGTTTCTGCCCCACTCTGAAAGCCTGCTGGTAATAGTTTAACTAAAGCAAAATTCACACTGCTGTCAGAGGAATGACAGCAGTAGTTGTAGAGATATTGTAGCTTCAATTTAGTTAGCTCAGTAGCAGTGACTGGAAAGCTACGGATTGGTAGGCTAGCAGGCCAAATGAGTAGCCAAAATAATCAGGTGGGTTTGTACAATTCCATAAAGCGCATACACTGCCTTTGAAACCAAAGTACTAAGCCGAGAGCTGGCTTACCCACTGCAGTCATGCTTTTTACTGCAGGGTTGAATGGTACCCAAATTTTTTAGCTGGAGTGGGTCATTTCACATTTTCTAAATGTACTCAAAAGCTGCGTGTTACAGCTCCGTTTAAGACCAGACAAGCCGCACCATATGGCATAAAAATCAGGTATCTCCTGTCATATGACAGGTCCATGTTTGACCATGAGAAGACTGCTTGCTGTGTGTTCAAAACCTGGACATCCATCATCTTAAAGTGCATGTCTGCTAATGTTGTATGTTACCAGTTTTTCCAAGTAAGGTAACTAACTATACACTGCATAGAGCAATCATCATTTTATTGAACATGATCCTCTTCCTTGATGGGGGAATTCTCCATTTTTACTGAACAATGGGAAGTACTTGTAAGGATCTCCAGAAAGATGAGCGAGAACTGGCTAATATTAGCAGTTCAAGAACAGTTCATCTGGCCAAAATCAGATTCTGCCCACATTTAAGGGAAGCTGAGCTAAGAATCAAGAAGCAACTGTGATTGCAAATATAAAAAACCTAAGGAAACTTCATATAGAAACAATCACTGAACTTCAGATGGAGAGATCTAAAAAATAAGTTATTGCTGATTTTTTTAATATTTTTTGAACTTTTTTTCTATATAGTATGAACAGAGCTGACAGTTTTGTTTGCTTAATAGTTTCCATCATGAGAATCTCATCCTAATGCCCTCAGCTTTGCCAGACATTAATTGTTGAGACTGAGTTTGTTTACACTGTTGGCCTCATCCCGATTTCTTTCTTTAATGACACTATAAATGGTGAGATACTTCTTTCAATGAAGTTAGAAAGAAAAGCTTAACTTGACAATGCGGATCCATGTGTCCTCATGATACTTATTTCTTTCAGCTTGAATGCTTATACCAACAAAAGCTTTGTCTTTTAATAGAAAAAGTACATTTGTAGTTGGCTTACTGGGAAAAGTTTGAAAGTATTATTTCACTAATCTACAAGTTTAGAAACAAAAAGGCAAGAACAATTAATCTATGTTGTTGTGGTTTTTAATAGGAAAATTAAAATCTGGTTTTGTGATTATTTAATGAATATGTTGGTAATACTGTAACATTAAAATATATTTCCAGTCATTTTTCTGAGAACTTTTGCTACAACCTCTTTACTCTGAATTTTGTCAAGTAGGCTGCTCAGGCAATGTAAGACTTTGAATTTTGTTGCTCCTTTTTAAATTTATTGAAATCTGACCACTCAGCACTTCTCTAAAATAATTTCTAGATACGCTCAGAAAAAGCTTCTTAGCAGCTTGCAATAAATACTTACAGAGCTGCCGCATGTTGACTGTGTCTCTGCCTGGCATTAGCAGCCCCTTCAGTGCAATTGATAGAGATAGCAGCTGAGGCATCAAATGCTGAAACCAGGAGCAGAAGCAAAGCCCTTCTGCTGGTCCCAAACCAGTTGGAGGCAGAAAGAGGAAGCAGCCTAACTTAAATTGGAGGTAAGGATAGAAAAAAGGGAACAAGAGTAGGTTCAGGAGCAGAAATAAGAGAGGTGAAGTTGCAAGCTTGGGAAAAATAGGAATTTGAACTGAGTAACATGAATATTGTTATTCAATGTTTCTTTAAATCTTCCTCTTTCAGTATTTTGGTCCCAAACCTTCTTTACTGCATATCTTCCCAAACATGCAGTGACTACAGAATTATCAATTTCCTCCTTAACTTTTTTTATTATTCTTATCCTTACGATATTTAGTAATTCACAACATCATTTGCCTCCCCTCATTAACACCTTTTTGAAATCAAGTACATTATTTGTCTTTCAAAGACAATAACAGAAGAACAGGAGAATCAGGCCACCATTGGCAGAAACGTCTTTTAACCCCACATTTCTGAGACTGGTAGGTGTCAGCGAGGGGAGAGGAGGCACAAGAAATGGATTCTTTCGAGTGGCTTCAGGAAGCCTCTAGAAAGGAGGCCTCTGCGATCCCTGACGCCTGGGGGGGCTGTGATGGGCGAGGGGCTGTCCCCACTCTGGGGGAGTACAGGGCCTACCGCTGCAGAGGATCCACACTGTCCCCTGGAGAAGTTGGTGTGAGTGTGTGCGTGGCCTTAAAACAACAGAAGCAACACAGGAAAGAGCTTGTTTGTGATTTTCGTACTCCAGCTGAGAGCTGCACACATAAGAAGGTATTATGGTTGCATTCGTTGGTGCCTAGTGTGATTCAAGCAGATAGGCCATATTAGATTTCAGTGTCCTCTCTGTACCCTCAGCGGGAGAGTTTAGGGGCTACTTAGGGGCAGAGCAGGTAGTGACCCAGCAAATCCATTCATCAAGGTCTGTGATGAAGACATCGAGCAAGCAGCACTGACAGTGTAACTGCTGCTGGGCTCTTGGTCTGGCTGCAGAGTGGGTCTGCTGGTCTCTGCTGTGGAGATCTGTTGCTTATATGTGTACAGAGTACACTTCAGTTACAGTAATTCACATGAACAAAAATAACAAGAAGGCTTAAATATCCCCTAAAATTAAGTTTCACAAAAGGTAGGGAGGGCCACCTTTCTCTTAGGGTCAACTTTCACTTGAACTCCTCCAGAGACATCTGACTTCATTGCTACTGAAAGGTAACTGGATCATGCTTTCATACGATATAGCCATTTATGCATTTATATTTCCCAAAGACTAACGTTCACAATTAACGTACTGAAAATCTGTAAGAATTCAGCTTCAATATTTTCCTTTAAGTCTTTTAAGAACTCAATGGATTTTCTTTTTATTTTTTAAAAGTAAATCTATAGCTTGTCTTTGAAGCTATATGCTCACTTGGCCTACTAACTGCATTTTATGAATGCTGCAAAATTTCTGTGATTAAAAAAAGTTATTCTCTCCTTGAACTTTGGTGCAGTCTAAAAATCAAGAGAACAGAACCAGGTACTTATCCACTTGCCTAATATTAAGAATGTGAGTCATCCCATTGACACGCCTGTTTGTTGTTGAACTGGGGCCTATAGACATGAGAGCACCATTTCTTTAATGCATTTGTCACCAGAGGAAATTGCAGACCATTTGAACGCGATTTTTCATCTTTTCTCCAGATCTGTTCAAGAATGGATGATACTTTACCATCTAGTGAAAATATCTTCAGGCACTACAATAGCTGAGCCACATCCATATATACGTATTGTATACATTGATCAGAAAAATACAACTAAGCAGGCAACATGCATAGACAGCAAGAATGCGTGTGAACCTTCTTAACATTTCACATGTATCTAAGGAATCATCTAAAGCCAAGGCAGCATCCACCATTGAAATCCCAACAGGCAATTTTTCTGTTGCTTCACTAATCACCACTAAAGAAAAAAAAAAGTGTACCTTTACACAGGTGTGTGAAAATTTTGATTAAGTGCTTTCCTACTTACCACCTCATAACAGAAAGCACAAATCACACATTTTTTTTTCTCATATGCTGGCTACTGAGCCCTTTCTCTGACCTGTGACTGTGTAAGTCACTGTAACTCTATGTTGGTTTTCCCAACTAAATAAATTATTGCTGTAATTAAGAGAAGGTAAGAAAAAAAGCAAAAGGTTTGAAAGAAGAGTCAGGGGGTGCTGCATGAGCTTCCCACCTCCTGAGTCATTCTGCTGTCTCTCCCAGTGTGTATCATGCATCTAAAAAAAAATAATGAAAGGAACATTTTTTCCTCTTTCTCATGCAATATGGAATGAAGCTTTTACAATAAAAATTCATTCTTATATATATAAAAAACATTTCACAAAACACATGTGTTTCATATGATATTTGCAGCAGTGAAAAACCATGTTTAGTCACAGACAAGTCCTCCATTCTGTCTTACATCAGGGAGAGGCTGTTTTGGGAGATGAAGGGGCGAGAATCCTGTAAATCTCTTATACCTCACAGAAACAAAGTGATGAATTTAGGAAGTAAAGAAAGCCTCTGACTGAAGATAGTATAAAGAAGCAACAGCACATTTCTGCATTAAAACTGGGCAATCCCAGGGATGTATTTGTATGCTTTAAAATACACTCCAATTTGTATTCTAGGTACAGCACCAACATAGCCTCCGGTAGAAAAAGAAAACACTTGTGGATGACCATCTCAAAAAACAGCAACAAATTACCACACTTAAGATTAAAAATACAAACTCAAAAGTAATTCTAATGATAAACATACAATCTTAAAAAAAACCATAACGCCAGAGAACTCCAAAGAAAAAACAACATTTTTTGTTATTGTGCTAAGACCTAATTAAATACTATGAAAAATCCATGCAGTGGCAAAGATGGCTATTATTTCCTCTCCTTTTGGTCTATTAATATTAATTGAAAACTAGGTGTGGCACCACAACAGAAGAATCTTGGTACAAAACAACTGGAATTTGTTGCCTAAGCATTTTAATTGAATATCATGTTATCTTACCTGATTAAAAGAGAACTACAAATCATGGCATAAGAAATATCCATACATTTGTGAATGATGAGGCTCCTTCTACTGCAGGTTCAGGGTCTTAGGCAAAAAAGCTTGGAAACTCTTAATTTCACTGAAATGAAAAAGGGAA
>VYZV01002009.1:32231-49157 GCA_013401275.1 Pandion haliaetus | reverse complement strand
CATTTCCTTCTGGAGAGGGCCCACATTTTCCTTGCTCTTGTTTTTATCACCAACGTATCTATAGAAGCTTTTCTTGTTGCCCTTGATGTCCCTGGCCAGATTTAATTCTGTGAAGACTTTAGCCTTCCTAACCTGATCCCTGACTGCTCGGACAATGTCTCTGTATTCCTCTCCTTGCTTCCACCCTCTGTATGTTTCCTTATTGTGTTTGAGTTTGTCCAGGAGCTCCCTGTTCATCCATGCAGGCATCCTGTCGTTTGTACCTGACTTCTTCTTTGTTGGGTAGTATCGCTCCTGAGCTTGGATGACGTGATCCTTGAATATTAACCAGCTGTATCCCATGGTACTCTACCAAGCAGATCCCTGACGAGGCCAAAGTCTGCTCTCCTGAAGTCCAGGGTAGTGATCTTGCTGTGTACCCTCCTTGCTGCCCAAAGGATCTTGAACTCTGCCATTTCATGGTCACTGCAGCCAAGGCTTCTCTTGAGCTTCACATTCTCTCCAGCCCCCTCCTTGCTGGTGAGAACAAGGTTCAGAACAGCACCTTTCCTCATTGGCCTCTCTATTGCTTGGAGAAGGAAGTTGTCATCAACGCATTCCAGGAACATTGTGGATTTCTTATGCCCTTCTGTGTTGTCCCTCCAACAGATACCGGGGTGGTTGAAGTCCCTCATGAGAACCAGGGCTTGTGAAAGTTGAGGCTGCTCCTATCTGTCTATAGAGGGCCTCATCCGCTCGGTCTTCCTGGTTGGGTGGCCTGTAGGAGACCGCCACTGTAATGTTACCTGACCCTGCCCTCCCTTTAATCCTGACACCACGGAGAATATTTAAAGAATTTTATTTCAGATTCCAGGATCTACTAAAAAAGCTGCTAGAGCAAACAATTGCCAGGAATATCTACTGATGAGGCATGGGGAATATTTACTTTTTTGCTTTCTTGTATGCTTAAAAACTTTCCATATTTGGCATTTTATTAATCTGTCTGCACTTGGGATCACACCTTTAAATTAGAAAATCAGGCTTAATTTTCTAGTCTTTAAAGTCTTTCAACAGACTCCTAACTGGCTTAGGATATACTCATATGCAAATATCTCTACTTTTCCTAATCCACTTTAATAAATGACCAAGACAGTAATTAAGCATCCCTACCAGCTAAACGCAGCAATACTGAAAGTGGTAATCAGAGTGGGACACTTCAGTTTTGGTTAACAATGGGCTAAAGGAAGTCAAGGTCTTTTCCAGTCTTAGCTTGCTCCGGGCTCTGTAGAACAGGCTGCCACACAGTAGACATGAGGAATTTGAGTATGACAGTGTCTTGATAGGTGGTTCTTCAGCAGATTTCAGAGCTGTCTCTGCCTTTCACATCAATATGACCTAGAAAGGAAAGAAGGCCAAGTCAGCTCAGGTCATCATCAGAGCTATAGCCTTCACTGAGATCTCCTGTTTCCCTAAGGTTATCCTAAATACCAATTCTACTTTCATGAGCAAAGTGCATCAGGTTTTATTTTCTTCATGTTTTGTCAAAACACATTATTGAAAACAGTCTACAGCAGTGTCATGAAGTTCATAATGATGGGCCAATGAGAAACACAGTCTGGAATCAATTGTGTGGAAGGACAGTCTTAACTGCAAGAAAAGTTGAACCATTTTGATTAGTGGCTGGTACAGAAGAGAATGAATATTTAAACTCTAAATTATTTCATAGAGGACAACAACTGTCAATTATTATTCTTTTCTGAAGACCATGCTATTTGCCAAATGTGGAGCAGTTAGTACAATTTTCACATTGCTTTACTAGCTAGTCTTGCTGGATGTAGGGGACAATCCCACAGTTGTGAAGAACTGGAGAGACAACGCAAAGTCCTGTAGAGGAACTTCCTTATAGCTTCCTCTAACAGACTTTTTTAGTGTCTGGTTTTAGAAAAATATTCCTTCCTCTGTCATATTAGGTTAGCATAGTTGTAGAAGAAATTATGTAATATAATAAATAAGCTAAGTATTTAAATCAGTCTTCCTGCTATCATGATTAGATTCGAGCAACGTACTTTTTCATTTTGCACCATACAGTTGTAGAACTATGTTCAGTATTAGCCTTGTACCCTTTCCCTGCAGAAATATGACCAGTGTCTGCAATGGCTTGGCATCTCAATTTCTCTTGCAAAACAACAAACATTTATTACATTGTACTTCTCCTCCCCCCCAAAGATTGATGCGTATATTTCCCAGCTTTCCTAGCTCTTCTGTAGTGTACTTTTCCACTGTATCTAGAGCTACTTTACTCCTAGTGTCATGGCTGATGTGCCTACAATAATAGAGTGTCTCTGACAATAAAGTAATGAGAGCTGATGAGCTCCCAGGATCTCCATCGCCATCAGTCTGGGAAGTGTATAAAGAGGGGGTGATCTTTCTTTGTGCTTAATTTTATGGCTAATGTTTGTCAGAAATCTTTCAAAATTTTGTATAAACAGCTTGAGACATCTCAAAGGCTTGCTTTCAGATTTCCTGAAAGTGCCTTATGAAAACAAAGTCTGTTTTAAATGTCACAATTGTTGCCTGCTCAGAAATGACTCTTGTAAATCCCCCATACAGAGATCTTTGGGAATCACCAATTTAAGTACATTGCAGCTGTGTGTACAAAGTACTTACTTGTTCAGCATTTGGAGCTGTTCCTTGTCTGAAAGCAAGAGCTATAGGCAGTGCTGAGTTCTCAAATGGTTTGGTGGTAGAAACCACCTGTTCAGTCCCTTTCATAGCTCACCTGCTCCTGAGCTACCCTTGAAAGCTCATTACACAGTTTAATTGTGGATTCACTGACATAGTATTGCATATGCCAAAGTATCGAATCAAAACTCAAGTGCAGACTTCATGTTCAGACCCTTCTGGTAAACAACGTAATAGTCTGTGTCGCAAAGGGATTCTGGGGAGTGAGAGAAACAACCTGGGATTTCAAAAAACATTGCAAGACGGAAGCAGGTACTTAAGCATCCTGTGTGAAGACAATGCCATGTAAGACAGTGGAGATGAATACTTCTAACACTATGTGAGGGAATCTAACACCAATCATGGAGAAAATCAGTTTCCTATACAGTCCTACCAGCTCTAACTGAGTGTGAAGAATTGGTTTTGTGGATTAGCTGTTAAGTGCAAAGAGAGGAAATTTCTGTCCTTGTTACAGCCTAGAACAGAAGCAGGAAAAGGCTGCCTACTTTACTTTTCTGCTTATTTCAACTGTAAAACTGTTCAGAAGAGGCTGAAAATATGTTCTTTAATTGTTAGAAATGGTTTGTTAAATAAAAAAAGTTTCTAGATTAATTGTTTTTATCTGGACTTAAAACCCACCCACGTTCATGTGCAGAGAAGTCTGGACTCTTTCAGCCAGAAGAAATCTGATGAGAGACTCAGGAGATGGGATGTTTTGTGGTGTTTGTAATATTTTAGGTACGACTGTATTAACTAAAGTGAACATCAGGCAGGGAATAGATTGCAGGGAAATGAACTGGTAAAAATACCACATAGAAATAGGTCAGTAAAAGGAGACAGAAGAATAGGTAGACAAAAGAAGGATGTGCAGATTTAGGATAGTCTTCAAAACTGAATGGGAGCAAGGCACCAGCAGTATTGTTAGAAAAAAGTTTAATGATATAATTCCTAGCAGAAGATCTTAGTTTCAACAATCTGCCTGGTCCTGCTGACTCCAGTCTCTTAGCTCTACCTTCCATCTAAACTCTCAAAGCACCTACTGCTGTGAAGCTGGCTAGTTATTTTAATAACTATATATTCACTGTAATATGTGTTGCCAGAAAGATCCTCCTGCACTGCTATATTTCCTTTCTTTCTAATGTGCATAATTAATAAAGGAATCTTTTTAGGTCTTTGTATGGTTTTGTTTGTGGCCACATTTCAGTATTTCTACATACTCATTCCCAGGAGCTTCACTCTCTGAAATCCATTTACCATTTTGAGAAGAGGGAAAGAGTGGAAAAATTTGAAGTGAAGTTGTTCTGTTGATCACCTTGAGGCAATTTTAATAATAAATGACTTAGAAAGCTATGATTCAGATAGGAATTAGAATAAACAAACTAAGTTAATGAAAAGAATTTAGCTGTATAAACTCTCTGAAGTACTTAGGGTAATAGTAAACTGTGATTAAATTTAAAAAAAGATTTCTTATGTGCAATATTGAATAAAAATAAGGTGTATTTAAATGAAGAAACTCTTTGAATGTTAGTCAAGGTAGAAAAATCTGGATTTACAGCAGCAGATGTTTGGCAGTCCAAATGCCCATATAGCATCCTGAGGACTGGGAAGGAAGCCCAGGAGGAGGACAGTTACCCCTGCTGCTCCAAAGGCTGGTTGCTCTTTCTCTCTCTAAGGTCAGTCTAGGTAAAGGCTTCTATGCAAAATTTATTTGAGCCTCCAGTCTTGTGTCTTATGTGCATAGCCAGTCTTTCTGTTAAAGATATTCTTGTTCTGATAATTACTTTGTACAGATGAAAATTAAGCCAGGTGCAGGCCACTGCAGATGGCATAGTGTAAGCATCACACCTAAGGATTACATCTGACTTTTACTGCTAGTACTTTTTACTGGACAGTACAGTAACTTTTACTTTTCTGGTTGTTTCTCTTCTTAGTCTTCATGTCAGTCACAAACTGCACCTCACATACTGATTTGTACTGCCGGCTGCCTGCCCTGTGAGTTCCCTGACTTGACGGTAGCAATACTTGGATATGGGGGGAGGTGACTCTGTGGACCAAGAATGAAGGATGAACAAGTTTCAACAGCAAGAGTGACTCTGACTAAGAGTTGTGTATGTATGTTGTGCCATACACATTCTTCTGTAGAGGAATAAACTGCTTCTGGCAAAGGAAAAAGCATTTTTATAAATAAATATACAAGTTTATATTTTTATAAAATGCATATTTGTGACTCAAGTAAATTTGTAATGTCAAGTAAATTTGTAATGAGATGTATTTTAAAACACAGTGGCTATCATCTAGATCAAACATTCCTTCAGTGTCTTTTTAATAAACCTGGAATGGAAGCAATACAATTTCTAACCATTTTTCTGAAAAGGCTGTGCTGCTGGTACAGACAAATATTTCTTTCTTTAAGTTGTAGTCACTTTTAATGATTTATTTTATTGTATAATCCTCTGAGTGATTATCAACTCATCTTCCCATTAATCATTATTCACCCATCACTCTCTTTTAGCTTCCTTTTACTTGTCTTAACTACATTTTTTTATTACTGGGGCCTCCAGGTTTTGGACTGCCATCTCTTTATCAGTGAGTTTTTTTAATGAAAAAGAAAAAATAAAGTAGGTCTTTCATCTTCATCCAAAATTTAAACAGAATCCATTTGTTTTTAAAAAATTTAGATAGTTGGATAAATATTTATTCATTCAACTTTTACTAAGCTTTCTGGTTTCTTCTGACATTCAAAGGAAAAGGATTGAGTAACATTAGGGAAAATATGAGGTTTATTTCTGATTTGACGGAGTGCAGATGAAACTGAAAAAACCTTCATACTGTCACCAATAATTCCTGATTTCTAACTTACTAGTCCTTTGACTTTCTCTCAGACAAATTTGTGAGCTATTCTGTCAAGTCATGGGCATACCTCAGTTCATGTTTGCAGTTGACTAGCTGGTGGTTCAACATCACAATGAGATAAATAAGCAAGGTTATACCCTACACTAATAAAACCAACCCACTTTTTCTACTTCGCATGGCTAAGTGGCCAGGCTTGTGTGCTCCCTCTGCATAGCATCTCCTATTGTCACTGTTGGAGCCACAGTACAGGGCTGGATGGCCCCAACCAGTCTGACCCTGCACGGCAACACTTTTTTTATCTTTTTTGAGGCATTGAGATTTAAGAGAGACTAGAGACAAGAGACTAACAAGAATGATCATACGTCTAGAAAACATGACTTCTGAAAAACCAGTGAATTAACTGGTGTTGCATCACCCACAAAAAAGAAAACTGTGCAGAGAAGGAGAAAAAACAGTAACAGCCTTCAGGTATGTACCTGGCTACAGCCAAGAAAAGTGATAATCTCTTCATGATTACTGTGTTAGCTAGGATACAAATAATATGCTTACATTTTTGTGAAAGCATTGAGGACTTGGTATCAGGTAATCTGTTCTAATAGTGCAGGGCTGCTGAGAGCACTTGCATAGTACCAGTTATTGCAGACTAGTTTAGAACAGGGAATGCAAAAATACAGCAAGAACAACACAGGTGTAGCTTTAGATATGTCTAGGGGTTAGAAATATACAGTGGTTAGTTGTCATTAGCTCAGATGTTTCTTTGTGTTTTTACAAGTTTAGGGAGATCAAATTCTCCTTCCTAAAGCAGTGCAAACTTACATGGGAGTTACTAGGATAATGCAGACATTCAGGATAGCCTTACACCATGTTGAGGTAACAACTATCAAGGAATCACATACTGAAAGACAAAAGACTGACTACTTGTATTGGCTAAATAAGCAACAAGCAAGCTAGCTTTTATACTGGAAGCATTCTCATTTTCCATGAAATTGTGGTTTTGTTGCCAGATAGTAGTGAGTACTTGATCTACCATTTTCCTTCAATTCTAAGGCATTTCCGCAGTAAACCTGCACCTCATTAAGATTAATGGACCTTGCTGAAGTGGAAGCTTCTGTGTTTTGGCTGCTTTAGCTCCCTGTGTGAGCTCAGTAGCTCAGATATCTCTGTGCAAGCGGTTTCTTTATCACTGAGGTGGAGGGGGGTGTACTGGATCTGGCTGAGATGGAGTTATTTTCTTCATAGGATCCCATATAGTGCTGTGTTTTGGATTTGTGACTAAAACATTGCTGATAACAAATCAATGCTATCTTTCTGTCTATCTTTCCAAGGTAGGTGTTGCTCAGGGACTGGCAGGGCATTGGTCTGCTTGTGGGAGGGGGTGAGTGATTGCCTTTGCATCACTCGTTTGTTCAGGTTTTTTCTCTTCCTTCACTTATTAAACTGTCTTGATCTCAACCCACAAGTTTTTCTCATTTTTGCTATTCTGACTCTCTCCCCCACCCTGCTGAGGGGGGGTAGGGGAGAATGAATGAGTGACTGCTTGGGTGCTTAGTTGCTGGCCAGGGTCAAGCCACCACTGGAGGTGTGAGCACAATCTGACTCAAGGATGATGTGGACCTTGAGCTGGGCCAGTGCTGTCTTTGAAAGGCATGTAGTAACAAAAAACATGGCTGATCTTCTGAGGTAGAGCATGGGTGGAAAACTGGTTGGCTGCTGATGCTCTGCACTGCAATATGAAATGGGGATCCATCCTTGGACATGATTTGCTTGCTGAAGTGAGGAGAGAAAATTATTTCAAAACCCTTGGTAATACCTACTTTACTGTGGCAAAACAAGCAAGGAAACATATAAACCACATGATCCTCCCCCCAAAACCCAAACCTGTGTCATATAACTCTGATGATACAAATTTTCAATACATACATTGTTTGACTAGCGTGTCCAAACTAGAATTTATATAAGACCTTCCGAGTCAGCTGAGCTATAGATGGAAGTGTTGCATCTTGGAGAAAACACAATTTGTCTTCCAGTATGAGAAAGGCTATGAACATCTGAGGGCTGAAAACATATTCCCAGATATTATGAAACATTAATTGCTTGTCTAAGAAGACTTGTTTTATTTTTGTGCCAGCTCTGCACAGCAGAGAGTGTTAGAGTGAACTGTGGAGCCCCATTCCCACTAGAAGGTGTTGATTTGGGTTTGTTTTTCTATTTGAGAGTTTATACAATGTCAGAGTGACCCTGAACAGTGTGTACTAGCAGGTGTTTGTGTAAGATTGCATGAAATGAACACAAACGCTGTGAAATTTCTGAATAATTGCTGCCTAAATGAGTAAAACTGCCTGCCTGAATTGCTTTGCACAGTTAGAGTGGAAAGAAAACTTCAGGGAGCATCAGGAAAAAGAATGAAATCAGTTCTTAACATCACAAAATGTGCACATAAATCTTACTTGGATTTTTCCAAATACACAGGTGAGTCATGAGAGATATGGCTGTCTCCAAATTTCATGCAGTTTCCTGGATGCGAAGGCCCCCACCCTTAGTTTCTTCCAAGAAGGAGCTGGGCATCCCAGCAGAGCGTGAGCAATAATTCAGATGTGTGTGACTCTACCTGTTGCACAGACTTCCTCCAAAGAGTGATGAGTAATTATAATAAGTTCATCATCTCTTGTAAGGGAAAGATTCTTCCCTTCTAAACAGAAAGAACAGAATTACATACCAGATCAAAAGGTTGGGAGAGAAAATAACACTGTCCTATAATATCTGTGTTACACCTCCATCTCTACGTAAGAGCTCCAGTGTTCTCAGTTGTCTTCATCCATTGTTTAAAAATTAGGATATTCACAAGTCCATAGAGCTAAGAGGCTTTTGTCATGTATACGTGTTTGCTTTCATATATAAGATTTCTCATAACCTGAGGCTCTGTCTTTGAAATTCCAAAACTCAGCAATTTCCACCAGTGAAATAAAAGCCAACTGGTAGAATTTGTAACATGTGGAGGATGTGGAGCAATGACAGGTGAGGAACTGAAAATATCCTTGCCTTCCAAATAGAAAAGGATAAAAATGTGTTTCCTGTAGTAAGGCCACTGTTTTCCTGGAGCTCACACTTGTTGCCCCAAATTCACCATGACCATATGCAGAAAATAATACAAAATTATTTATAGACAATGATGATGCCTGTTTTACTTGTTCAGCCTTTTTTCAGTTTATGGTGCTCCTGAGGGGCACCTGGTAGCCAGGGTTCATCCCACCACCCTCAGCCAGGGAGCAGGGCAGGCTGGAGGTGGAATTTTTTCAGGATGTTTCTGTGAAGAAAGGAAAAAAAAAAAAGATTAACATTGTGCAGAAGGAAGGGAGTGAAGCCATGGGATAGAGGACTTGAGGGTGACCTGCATTGCCCATATTATAGATCTATTTACAACTCCAAAATGGACAAGAGCCTGTGGGGTTTTGCATCTGGCATGCTCAGCAAAGGCTACTAGATGTAAATTAAACTCCCCAATCTAGAGAACTGAGGAACAGAGAAAACATTTCTCCTTTTTGTCTATCTGTATCGTTGCACAAACTGAAAACTTTTTTCCTCTTCTTCCTCCCTTTGTATCTGGCAGAGTGTCACTCAGTTGTGACATTCCTTCTGACAGCAGGTATTTTCTGAAAGATACATGTTTTATCCACCTGCCTCTGTTCTGCTGTCACAGCCTGTGCTCTGGGATGAAAATGTGTCTTGCTTCTGCAGGCAGTGCTGTAGGCCCCTGTGATTTGGTGCTCACCTTGGTCAGTTTAAATATGCAAATGTCAACAGGGAACGGGCCTGCAAGATAACATGGTCCATGCACTTTGTGCTCTTCAGCATTATTGAATACTGCCTGCTTCTTAGCCAGCATTGATACAGCTTGTTGTTGTTGTTGTTATGTTAGAAAGGTCTCCTGCTTTCCATCTCTGTAATTGCTGTCTTCTAGGTAGCTGTGTCAATGAATGGGTTTTTTTCTTGCTCTCTGTCCTCAAGTGCTGCTTGAAGCTGGGCCACCTGCTGGTAACATACATGTTTCTTAGTTCTGCAAAGTGCAAAGGGGGCACCTTGTCCCTGGTCTAATGTTAGCAACTGGACTTTGACTTGATAATGAAAAGTATTTGCAGTGGGGACATGCAAGCTCTACTGATAGCATTAAAAGAAGTTTCATACCACTTCCACTCACCTAACCAGGATGCAGTTCACCTTAATTGAATCTTGCACACAGCAATACTGATGATGCAAGGATACAAGTTTTCTCCTTATGTCTTCCTTGTTTTCACCTTTCAGTGGCTATTTCCTTTACTTTCTTCTCCTTCTCACTGACTTAGTGTTTAGAACTTACTTTTCGGATAACTACTTATCCAAAATTACAGTGTAAAATATTATATCTACTTACCTTCCTACTGTGCAGAACTGGTGTTTTTATGAACAGTTATAGAAAATCTAATACATTTTTATTCAAAAAGATGCTAGTGGACTAGAGAGGCCATTAGTTCAAAGAGCCTGCAATATGTTCATGTTTTTAATGGTAGATAAGACCTTTGAAATGAAATGCAATCACTTAATCTTTTTATGGAAGGACTTGCTTAAAGTCAGTTCTGAAATTAACTCCCATGTGGTAGCTGCATGCATTATGGATTTCTTATGATTTATGGTTAAGCTCCAGTTTACAAGAGTACTATATGATTATTTGATTGTCTGTATGAAACAGTTTTCCATTTTTTAGGCAAGAGGCAATACTTAGTGCAGTGGGTAGGTGGGGTGTTGCAGGAATGAGATCTCAAAGGGACATGTATTTGGAAAAGTGCTATTTTTCTATTGTTGCACATACTCTACATAGTGAGAAGTGAAATAGAATTTGTGACTTATCTGTCTCAGTATGTGACATTTAAAAAATGGAGCCAACCCATTATATGGAATCTGGAGGGGGATATGCATGTGTGAAGAACATCCTCTGTGGATGGATATCTGAAAAAGGGAATTACTGATGCCTCATCACATCACTGATATTTGCACAAGGCAGGAACACAGAGCACAGCTGTGCTGACACTCGCTTTACACAGCTGAAATCTCATCCCTCTCAGTGATGCAGACTGAAGTGTTTGCACCCAGAAATGAATATGAAACTTCAGAGAACCAAGCAGGTGCCCCAAAATTTTTCCTTTAGAAAACTCCAGAGAAGGAGCAAAACTTTAGAAAACCCAGAATATGGGCCATAAGCAGTTTGATTGATGGACTCTGACTTACTTCATTGTGGGTTGTTGTGTGAAACTTCCATAACTCTGGGGGAATAAGTATCATTGCTACAGGCTCTTGCTACATAAAAGACAACTTAGTTTGACTCTGCACACTTCATACACTTTGATTTATGGCAAATGCCATTCAAGGGGTTATTTTCTTTTCTGCAAGGATGTACACATATGTCATAAATGGCTAATTTTTTCTCAGAACAGGAGACCATTCTGCATTTTAAAAATCTCCTTCCTCCCAGTTCTCAAAATACAGGCAAAATAAATACGAGCAAAACAAAGCTTTTTTCTTCTGCTTTCCCGCTTGGCAAGTTCTTCTTTCTTATATCTGTTGAGAGAGGAACATTTCTCATATGCAGCCACCTGAATCAGTAAAATCTTGTTGCCAATAAGTCGTCATGCTATCAAGGTTTAAACACTTTAAAATGTGAACAATCCAGCCAAAGTGCAGGTTTGTAATGCCCTGGAAATTGCTTTTTTGTCCCCCATGTGTCTTTAGTTTCTGGTTTCATTTTAATAAATTACATTATTTTTAGGTACCTTAAGGTCCTGCAAACATTTAGATTATTAACTTCTGGCGTTTGTAGATTGCTGTTATTACGGGGTTGATACTCATGTGGTTGATTTTTAAAGTGTTTCTTAAACTTTAGGTTGATTTAATCTTTTTCAAGAAGAAACAGAATAGAAATATTTTGTCAGCATAGCTGCAGCAAGGTGTACACATGGAAGAGATTCATATTATTAATGAGTAGCTTAAAATAATAATCATAAACACAACAGCAACATAATACTGTTCAAGAGAGCTTACCATTTATAATGACAACAGCTGTGATAATGTAAAATTCTGTGGCTGAGATAAGGATGAATCTTTGACCGTGATGTGACTATGGAGGTTTGAATGTCTAAGTTTTTTTCACAGAAAATTGCTATTTGTTGATTAGATGAATTCAGAGAGCCAGTGAGCACAGAGCTGTAGTGCATTATAGGCCATATACTAACCCCCATTTTGCCTTTAATCTGCCATCAGGGTAAGCCCCTGGCAGCAGGGGAGGGGAGAAAGAGGCAGAAGTGATGCCTGGGCACTGTGCCTGTGCTCAGGGTGCGCTCCTTGCCACGCTGCCCAAAAAATGTGTCCAGACACTCCCTTGACCTCACATGGTTAATGGATCTGCCACCCAGGAGCCTACCTCTACCCCAAAGTAGCGATAAACAGGGTTTGGTCAGGTCTGAGGTTGTACCAGAAGCAAGGAGAGCTGGGTTGTGACTATTTGCCTCCCTTTTCTTCCTAGACGTGTTTGTTTAATTAGCAATGTCTTCAGCACACACTCCTCACAGCTACCTAGCACTGATGACAAGAGGAATCCAAGACTGCTGTCTTTTGCTTAAATTTGAGAACAAATGTCACAACTCAGGGACCTCTTTTTGATGTAACATTTAAATCTTTCTAAAGAAACCAGCTTCATTTTTCTTTCCCTCTGACACCACTACCTTTTCTTGGGAAGGACTAAGCTCTTTGTTTTATCTCAGCCCTCAGAGCTTTTGCTCTGTGGAAAGGTTAGTAATATTTTGGACTATGCCAAAGTCTTGAAAAGTCAACTTGCAGACCACCTAGCCAGAGGGAGGTGAGACATTACCAATGAGCCTCCAGCACTTGACTCTTCATTGTGAGTGTGCGTTTCACTTGGTGTTTCAGAAATGCACTAGAACATAGTTAGCTTTCTCTGCGTCATCCTTTATTTTACATTTTGACCATATCTCCTATAATCGTCTTGCCTCCTGTCGTGGTTTAACCCCGGCCAACAACTAAGCACCACGCAGCCGTTCACCCACTCCCCCCCACACCCAGTGGGATGGGGAGGAAATCGGGAAAAGAGGTAGAACTCGTGGGTTGAGATAAGAACGGTTTAATAGAACAGAAAAAAAACCTAATACTGATAACACTAATGAGATTACAACAATAATAATAAAAGGATTGGAATATACAAGTGATGCACAATGCAACTGCTCACCACCCGCTGACCGACCAAACCGGAAATCCCTCCTCCACAACGCGCCCGCCGCAGTTCCTAAAACGTCATATGGTATGGAATACTCCGTTGGTCACTTTGGGTCAGCTGCCCTGACTGTGTTCCCTCCCAGCTTCTTGTGCCCCTGCAGCTTTCTTGCTGGCTGGGCATCAAAGGCTGAAAAGCCTTGACTTTAGACTAAACATTACTGAGCAATAACTGAAAACATCAGTGCGTTATCAACATTCCTCTCATACCTAGCTCAAAACTTAGCACTGTACCGGCTGCTAGGAAGACAATTAACTCTATCCCAGCTGAAACCAGGACACCTCCGTACAAACTGCTGCTTATTTCTAACATCCCCTCAAGGTGCTTCATCAAGCTTGTTGCACTTCCATGAATATCTGTGTTTATTTTTGTGCTCTTTTTTGTTCATAGTGAGAAAGATGTAGTAGACCAAGGTGGAATAGAGTATGTTAGGAAAACTGATGAACATCAAGGTGCTATAGTGTGGGGTTTTAAAATTATATTTATTTACCTGTGATGAATTTAACTACACTTAACATGACAACCTTCAGATCATAATGTAAATATAGGAAAAGTAGAGCCAAAAGTTTCAGGTGCACATGGGTAAAAATGAAAACACTTAAATCTCCTTTGGATGTGCAACTTCATAACCCCAGCTTCCACCAAAGTGAGATCATGAAGTCAGGTTAGTTATTTGTTACTTGTACACAGGGCCACCAGGGACAGGAAAGTTGTTTTTCTTTACACCAGAAAAGGTACAAAAATGTACAAAGCTGTTGTATAACTGTGTGTCTTTGAAAATACGATAACAGGTGACATTAATGGAAACAAAGACATCTACCTCCTCAGAAAATAAGTCCCCTGTGCTTACTTGCCTAAATTTGGACACTCCAGGAGACTAACCCAGGTACACAGTATGGCAAACTCCTACCATGTTTGCTACATGTCCTTCAGTAAGCTGAATAGAGAAAATAATCTTGAACAAATGGTATATTTCCCAGGGCAAAGCTATTTCCTTGTGGTTTGCTCATCTACCCTGGCACACTTTCTCTAGGCAAAGAAACCTAATCATCTTCCTATCTTCTCCTCTTATGGGTAGGACTAATAACTGCACCTAAACCCCACACTTACCTAGTAAGAGGACTGAGGCAGCCTGGGAGGGCATACAAACAGGGTTGCCAACAAACCTCAGTGCTATGGTAAGGCTTATGGGAGGCAACATTTGCTCTGTGGCAAGGGGTGTAGATTGCTTGGGCAGCAATATGTGGCAGCAGCAGAGGTGCTGGAAAGAAACGGTGTTCTTGGAGGTTCATTTTTGGCAGCTACCAACAGAAGGCAGAGCTTGACCAAATTCGTCTGCTCCCCTTGTCAATATCAAAGCAGTGTTTCACTGAAGGAAGAGATGTCTTTCTCCACTGGGTTAATACTCAAAGCATGGATGGCTCAAGGAGCATGGCCCATTTTATGGCAACAGCCATTTATTATGGGCTGGCCAGTGGATACAGACAAATCGTGCGAGGTCAAATCAGAAGCAGTGAGTCCAATCAAATCCACATCAAACATCTACAGATGAAACAAATTCATACAAATTGTGCCCTCACAGAAGATTTGTAGAGTGCAGAATTAATGTGATTAATGGTCTCTGGTATATAAAAATTGGAGCAGATGAAGGAGTGAAATACAGTTGATTATTAAACAGTTCAGAAATCAGGAAGTTCAGTCCAAGGTCAAACCTGAGATAAACAGAAAGAGAATTAAGCACCATTTGATACACCATAACAAAAGCTGTTCTGACTTCTTGAAAGCCAGTTCTGTCAATTAGCAGGTACTGTGTGTTCATGTCTTAGAAAATATGATGGGAGATTACAATAATAGCCTTGAGTGACTTCAGAAAAGTGTACCCCATGGAGCAGCTGGATGAGTTCAAAGTGTAAATAACATTTCTCATGAAGACAAAAATCCATATCCTGATTATATTAATTGTCCTAATTGATGGGGGGGGGGAAACAACAACAGAAAACAAGAGAGAAGGAAATCAAAGCTGTAAAGCAAGTAAATTGTTATTTTTATTTTTCTAGTGGCCAAATAGGGTTTGAGGAAGAAACTATATACTTCTTAACTGTTATGTGATAATGCAACAAAATATGATCTTCCTGCGAGACTGAAATGCTCTGCAGAGGTGTATCAAAAGTATACTAGCTAAATTTCCACCAGAAATATTTTTATGTTGTCTAAGCAATGGAAATGACTGAAATTTATATTCTGTTGACATAAATTCCGCCTAATTTATTTGACTAGGTAGAGCCATGAAGCCCTTAGAACCAGCCAGTAAGGCTACCTGGATTTTAGGACCCTGGTCTGATCTCCCTTCAGAGATGCAGATTCAAGGTACCTGCCCTGCCTTGGACACAGTGAACAGGACTGAGCAGCTTGCTGATTAAATGAGTGAAGGAAAGGTTTGAATGTCCATTGTGCATACTCTAGACATCCCTGCTAGAGAGAGACCTGACATGGTTGTACTTTGTGACAAAATGTTCAAAATGTTTTGTTTTACTCCTAGAGTAAAAAAAGAGCAAACTTATTTTCAAATGTTAAAAGCTAGTCTCCATGCACATTCTTCCTCCTTCATCTTTGGTAAATAAACTTCAATCATTGTGGCATTTTCCCTGTTTCAAATTAAATGTCAGGCTAATAATTAGTTTGTGTTTGCTTATGCCCTTCTGCTACAATGCAAAAGTACTTTTTTAATGTCAGAATTTTAATCTTGATGGGTCCTTTTGGTCACTGTTTCAAAGAATCACAACAGGCACCAATAAATATAATGAATGAAAACATTTTTATAGGTCTGAACCAAACCAAACTTCTGAATCTTTTGAACTGACAGTGAAAGCTGGTTTCAGATCTGTACAAGGAACTTCCCTTATTGGTAAAATATTTCCTAGGCAAAACAACCATAGCTGTTTTCTGGTCACAATTAACAGCTTTATCTTCTATAGAAACAGTGTAAATTTTATCAGAATTGTTTGATGTGCAAGGATTTGCAATCAATATAATACGAAAAATAATGGTCATGACATGAAGGCTTGTCTTTGTTTGTTGTCAGTGAAATCCTGGTCTCCAGTTACTTCTACTTAGGTGCCAGAGACACTGTAACCCCCAAAATCTACGGGTAAGTGACACATTTGCAGTCTATTACAGGAGAGCCAAATGCAAACAGCTGCAGAATTTTTATGGAAGGGCAAAGTATTTCCCTTGCCCAGGCTGAGTGTTTGCGGGTGGGGGAATGAGGTTCAAGTTAATGCTCAGAGAGGGAAACAGATTAGAGGTCTATTCTGCACTTGTGGGTGCAGACTTGTGAACAACAGAGCAGTAAACTAACTCGTGATTGGGATTTCCAACCCTTCTAAGGATGTGAGGGGCAAAAGGGGCTGTTACGTATAACTGCTTCAAGTAATCTAACATACCTGACAGATTTTTGAGAAGAATGATGCTGAAATAATGTGTCAATTCTTGTGGGAGAAATGTCACTTCACAGAGCAGTGAGACATTTTCCTTTCTTCTGGCTCTAGCAAGACAGTTGTTACTGTACCCTTTCCCTGAAACTATACTCTGTCTCACTTAGAAAGGTACTGCTGAGCTAGAAAATGTACAGAGAAGATCAATGAAAGTGGGAGAGCCTGGGGAATATTGACCTTTGGGGAAAAATTAAAGACCAAATATTCAAAAAGTACACATGCATTTTAGGTCTATACCCACAGAGGTGAGCAGATGCTCCCAAACATGTTTGCCAGCCCACAACTACATGTGCCATTTGTTTCTGCATCACAGCTTGCAAACACACACTGAAACAGTCGTGCAGCTAGATCAGATGTGAACTTCACATAACATGTATTTCCTTAATGAAAGAAAGAGTTGCCTTGACATAGATAAAAGGTTGAAGACTGGTAATGAAGAACTGTTAATTAGTACACTAGAAGGAAAAAAATATGAGGGCAGGGTGAACAAAATGCCAGATGAGGTAAGTTTACCACATGGGTTGCATGATCAGTACATCCCAACCCCCCCACCCCGCCAGTGAA
>VYZV01002009.1:0-30745 GCA_013401275.1 Pandion haliaetus | reverse complement strand
TTAGTTTTAGCCATATTCAAACCTATAAATTCCTTTTTTTTTTTTTTTATACTCATCTTTGGCCTTTCCAGTGTTGAAAGTGACATTTTGCTGCTTTAGTAGCTCTTAAAGTACCAACAAAAAATGCTTAGATACATTACATCTGCCAAAGTCCCCTGGGATGAATAATCTAGAGTGAAAACTCTGTCCTCCTCAGTCACAGGTACTTATGTGAAAAGTGTCACAGATATATGATAAAAATGCAGTGTGGCACTCACCGAAGTTCAAAAGTTGTTCTGTACTCGCACCTTTTTTCCTTAATTTGAATTTCTTCATATTTTTTTTTACATGACTCTTCTAATGACCTTATCATTGTAGAAGTGCTAGTTCTGTTACCCTGCTGAGTTGCTATGAGAACCTCAAATTTGGACTTGCCTTTATTCCATGAGCCCAGCTTCTCTTCCTTTGATAAGGTGGCATGAATGTAAGGCCCACGTGTGATCATGCTGTATATAAGTATCATTTTCTAAAACCTAGATTTCTGTTTTCAAGTGTGCTAAATAGAAATGGAAGCAGTAAAAGATTATATACCAATCAATAAAACAGCATAGATGCCTACTATATGGAGAGTCAAAAAATCTCATTTCAGAAGCCTTGGGCAGGCATCCCATAAAGGCTTTCAATAACAAATAAATATTTTGGGCTTTCTAATTTCTGTCAGGATGCATACTGTGCCACTCTGTGAAGTATATGCAGATGCATTAGCTGACTGTATGCTAGTGAAGAGCTTTGTTACTAAGTAAATGTTAAATAATGTTGATTAAATACCGATTATTCCAATGCGCTTTGGTTGAGGTCCCTGGTGAAAATGTTTCTGCAACTGCAACTTGTTTGGAAAACATGAACATTTAAAGATCAGGGCTGGGTGTGTGTTCAAATCTGATATAGCTAGCTGTAGTACATAGTTTTAAGTGTTCTAACTTTGAACAATGTTATTTTACCATTAAAGTCTAATTTCAGATTTAATTGTATCACCTTGGTGATTTCCCCACAGTATCCATAAACAAAAAAAGTTCCCTTTGTAAAGTGGTGTCAATATGAAATCTCATTTCAAAACCAAACTTAATCCTGAAATGTGTAAATATCTCCTTGTGTATATGTGTGTGCATGTACTTGTCTGTATATAAATAAAATGAATGTAGTTTCTGAGTAGGAGCAAACTGCCTAGTTTGGGAGAGGGAAGATTTCAGTCTGTTCTTTCTACTAACTTATAGTGGGTGCCAGGGATGGGTGCACTGATAGGAAAAAAAGAAAGCATGAGGTTGAGCTGGATGGATGGGTCTCAGGCAGGAAGTGTCTAGTGTTATAAACCATTGCTGCAGATTTTTGGAGTGGTCTAGCAGCAGGCATGGATTTTGTAACAGCTGTAGTAGGCCACAGCACACCTATGACCTTCTGTCTAAATGTAGACTGGTATTTTCTTTTGCCACTTATTAAATGCATGGGTCTCTTCGTGGTCTTGTGATGCGTCTGGTTGAAACCCTAAGCAACACTTAGAAATTTGATACCCCTGTGAGTGGCTTCTGTAGTGGTCTCAGACCCTCATCAGATCTCCAGAAACAGATTTCACTGTTTCCAAGCTATTCCAAAGCACAGGGGTAACTATGAACAAGACAATAAAGTACATTGAAGGACTATAGCTAACAAGGGTTAAAAAATCCCCCCCAAAAGGGAATGAAAAGTTTGAGAGACACCACCATATAGCAGAGAGACAAGATGTTAACTTTTTCTGTCCCGATGTAGAGAATATGAAGAAAACATGTACCTCTATTTCTTTCTCCTCCTCATTCTCAAAGACAGTTCTTCCATTTGAGCATTAAATCACTTATATTTCTTATGGTTATAGTAGATAATGAGCAAATATTTTGATAATACCTGTAGATACATGTAGAGGTTGAGTATTTTTACCCTAATGTTCTAGATTTTAGATGGAATGCTTAACTTTAATGTATTGCACAATAATACTTTAACATATGCTCATCTTAAAGAAATCTAAACATAGCAAATACAAGGAGAATATAAATCAGTGGGGTAGGAGAAATAACTTCTGGAGACAGTGAACAAAAGTGCTATATCAAACACAGAACACTAGAGAAACTGCAACCTCTGTAAAAGACATTTTTAATTTTTTTTTTTATGGTATTTTTTAAATTCTCCAGTCAAATGCCAAGGTGCACAGTGTACCCAGCTTAGAAAGACTATGAGGTTGTGTTCTTATTTTAAGAAAAAAGTAGGGGGAATAGAGAAGAAAAATTACAGCAGTTCATGAAATTTAGCAGAAAAAAATAATCTCTCAGCTGTGAATACATATTGGGAAGCATTAACATTTGCATTGCACTGTTTCTTAGAAAAAGACATGCCTAAGCTACATCATTTAATTAATATTTAGGCCTAATCTGTATAAAGAATAATTGGCTTATTTAAAAGCTGATTAGATTAATGTTATTATGGTGACAATAGAACAGTTCTAAGCACAACCCATTTGAAAAAAATGAAGTGTTACAGTGTGTGGGGATGCTGGTGCAAAGGGAAGTGGGTGGAGTTTTACTTAGGATTTAGCAAGCAGGAGGATATTTGGATCACACAGCTATTGTGCTTTCTATGATATGGCACTTCATCAGTATGGTGAATAGGTAAAAGGTACCTTTTTAGGTACCCTCATGCTGGTCTGGGATAAGCACATCTCCATACCTTTGTGCTAGGAGGAGAAAGATTTCATAAATTCTCTTATGTGGCAGCTAAAGGAGCAGTTTGTGAGCAGTCTGTCTGAGTTCAGCTTCAGTGTAAAAGCCCCACAGAGTGGAAGTTTAGAAACATGGAGATTTGTGAGACCTGGCAAGTGGTAAAGGGAGGCTGTGCTAATCCAGGAGCTGATGTTACTCAAAACTCTGTCGTGGTTTTCTCTAAACTAAGAATTTAAATGTATTATGCAGTATTCATGTATGCAAAAATCACAAGGCAGATCACCACTACTTCTTCCCAACCTATCTGAGACTAACTAAAAATGATATTTTAAGAATAATACCTGGTGTTTCTTACTGTTTACATTTTTTTTTTTTAATTTAGCTGCAAGTCATATTTCTGAGCTCTCCCCAAAATCATAGTGGCAAAAAACCTGTATTCCCTCAGTAGCTACAATATGGGGTTTTTTCAGATATTAAGAAAAACACCTAGTATTTCAAGGGCTGTGATAAAACTGCAGTGATGTTGCTGCAGTTTATAGGGTCATCTCCTGTGAGGAAGGAGACAACATCCTCTGTGAAGCAGTTCTCCACATGCCAGAATTACCTGTGTGACTTTGGTTTTGTGTGTTGCAGTCAGACTGCTTTGGTGTCTAGAAAAATTGTTAGTTTCTCTGCGTGTGGAGACACTAGCCCATGCTCTAGCCTTTCCCCTCAAAAGGAGGAACTTACAGCTCCTCAGTTCCCAATTTGGCGGCTATTTTTGCAAAACCTGTAGGGGTTTAATGACCTTCAACATCTGTGTTAAATGTGATTGACACTGGCAACTGGGGTAAAGAAGTTAATGGGAACATTCACAGACAGAGGATGATTTCAAAGATCTTGTTTACACGTGAAAACAAACCAAAACCAGAGAGAAGCTGGGTGACCTATGTAAAAGTGAGGTATTTCATTATGCTGCTAGGTCTTCTCTGGGAGCTGGAGGACCAAAGTTTTTTGTAAGTAAGACTAATCTCAAAGACCTAGAGGTACTTTTATCTTTTCTACACGTTTGTAGCTCTTTCCCTGAGAAAACTCAGTGCAATCAGTCCTTAAGTCAACTGAAATTCATTACTAATATAAGTCCGCTTAAGTCTACAGGGAAAAAACCCACAGCCTTTGTAGGCAAGGTGAACCAGCTTCTGCTATAACTTGCTTTGCTCCCAGGAAACAGCGGAAGTGAACCCGATCCCCATTGCCTTAACTAATGCTCCTCTGCAAGTGGCAGTCACGCACAAATGTCACAGCAGCACCACTGGGCATGGGAAATTGTATCTCCGAATGATTTGTCACCAGCCACTGTTTGTTCCTGAGGGATTCTTCATGCCCTCCTGCTCCTGCTGCTGCTGCTGCTGCTGGGGAGGAAGGCGAATCTGACTTTGGGAGGGGGCATGCAGGGTGGCACCGCAGTGCTCTGCAGCTCCGGGGGACACAGCCCCTCTCTGGTCACCTCACAAGGTTCCCCACGCCGTCCTGGCCATGGCAGAGGCAACTGCTCACTGCACACAGTGTGCCTGAGGCTTTGCTCTTCCACCTGCTGCGTGTGCTAACAGGAGACCTGACAGGGAGGCAGCAGACCCAGCATGCGGGTGTCACTGGTCTTGTCACTCTGCTCCAGCAGACTTGTAAATGGGATGGCCGTACTTTTCATGGATCCTGCTGACTTATTAATGTTAAATGCTGGGCCCTAGTTTTGAATTTCTTGCCTGTGTTTAATATGTCAGTCAGGGGACTGCAATCCTACAGGGAGAAGTGGAGTTTGTATTCCAGTTGATCAGCTATGTCTACTATGAATTGTGCTAACAAGCTACTTATTTCAGACACTTACTTCATTTCATGGGTGCAACAGGATGGATGTTTGCACTATTGCCACCAGTTTAAAGCGAGGAATTGCACTGATTTTATCACTGTCTTGCCCTCAGACATGCTGTACATGTTTTTCAACTGGTTTTCCCACTGGGCAAAGTCAGCTCCCTTAAGTTGAGCAGACATCTTGTCACTGGGACTGAATAAAATCAGCATTTCTTTGTCTCTGTACGTGCTGATCTCTCGTCAGTATTTACCTTGGTTCACACAATTTCTTTTTGTTCACATTTTCAGTCATTCAGAGAAATACTGTGGCTGGCTACATTTTGAATGGTTGGTGTACTTCATGGCTCTGGCTAGCGAGGTCTCTTTATGAAAACTAACAAGTGCAGAAGAAATAAAAAAGAACGAGGAAAAGAAAGTAAATAAAAATCTGCCTATTCCAGGGTATGCTTCAGAACTGACTGAGTTGTATCTTTCTACTCTCACCTGTTATGAAGCACAGAAATAATGTGCAACAGACTGGCAAAGGATAACAAAGTTAATCTTTTGTTCTCTAGAAATAGACAGCAGCACTCCATATGCTGCCAGCTACCAGTATCAGCTGTAAATTGCAATGAATATTTTCCTCTGTGTGTGACTTTTTATACATTTGTGAATTTTATATGCATACATGTGCATGCAGTTACACAGTCAAGTACACTCATGTATGCACACACAAACGCCACCAACAGGTCAATATCACTGTGGTAAGAGTTATTTCCAGTTCCTAGCCCATACAGTGTAGCATGAACTAGCTAAATACACTCTGTATGTGTGGGGTTAAGGAGGAAGAGACAGGTTTTATCTTCTGGTAGACAAAAATGTACTTGAATTTCACAATGTACAATTACAGGACAGCAGCGCTAAAATCAGTAACAGAAGCAACGTGCTAAGTATTCCCTTAAACATAAGGAATTACATACTATCTATAGAATTTTTTTGTTCTCATTTAAGAAGACCCTTAATAGAATGAAGAAATAAATCCTTAGCAGAGAAATCAGTCTTAGTGTGTACTCTGATATGGATTATCTTTTTGATTCAAAAAGCAGTTGCTGACTCTGTAGAAAAGCAGAATTGGAAACTGAATGACTCTAAACTGGCAAAAAAGATGTGCAATACTTAATCTACGCTGCAGTTGGCTGCTGACAGGTTCTTGGTAACAAAAAATGTAATTCCCTAGCTATCATTTCCTTCTTGAGGGAATATAGTGCAACCACTAACAATCTCTGTACCCATGTTCTCCAACTGTAAGAAGGGAATAATAACCTCCCCTTTGTTTATAGGGTTTGAAGAGGGACAGTTGAGCTAAAAAAGGTGCTTAAAGAACTCAAAGTCCAAAGTGCATTTGTATTTGCAAAGCAAAGCCAGAAAACCTCTACTCTCTAAAAGGAACATGTAAACAAAATTTCTGCAGTTTGAAAAGATACTGTTTAGCTAAATCAGAAATGTCTGACAGTATTCTGAGGGCTTGAAAACCAAACATGCATGTTTCTAATCCTCATGAGAAATGGAAGGTCTAAATAATGAAATGAAAATGAACACAGCACAGTGCCTTGCTTGTAACCACACTACTGCCTTCTATACACATATAAGCAAAAAACCTCAGAATAAATACAGTGAGGGGAAACATTTAAATCCTCGCCACAAACTTTATGTTTTATTTTTTCATCTTATTGCAACGACTCAAAAAAATGCCAATGAATATGAAGCTTGTTAGCCTGGGGACCTGCAAAACTTAACCCAGCCATAATCACAATTTGCCTTTTGATTCATATTTAAGTAATTGTCACTCTTTATGTAGCCTCTTCAGAGACACCATCATCTAGGAGGAACCCAGCTATTCTGAGATAAGAACATTCTAACTTAAAAAGGCTTATTTCACATACTGTACAGGACCAGAGACTACAAATTCAGCCCCTAGCTCTCTGCTCTCACAGAACATGAAGCCACTTCTGCTTTTGTTCTATGTAGCTGTGTTTTATTCCTTGCTTTATTGATTATGTCACATAGAGACAGGAGGTGCTATTAGCAGGACAGTTCCCTGTAAGTACTAAGGTGTTGTGATGTTTCTCGGGATCTTGGCTTTAGCGTCCCCACCATCATGGATTGTTCTATAGTATGGTATCTCTCTGCCTTCATCTCGTCTGCATTCCCTTTGGGGAAACACCCTTTGGAGGAAATTAGATGCCATCATGAAATACTGTGGTATGGTTTTTACTTCAGCATAGTGCCAATGCCAATGGTCATGGTTTCCAAGGCACAGCTTTTTCCCTATAAGGAGTCAGGCTGTTCTTGTGATGCCTCCTTGGTGCCTGCAAGCGCAGATATAATTTCAGAGTTGTGAGGGACAGGGAGGTAGTGTTGAGGGGCATATCATTATCAGTGCATTAACACAAGTCCATATCTTCATGTGCTGTGTGGAAGTACCTGGAGATTTAGACTGAATCCCATTATAATCTTCTCAGTATCCCAGGTATCTCACTATGCCTCAGTTGGCTCCACTGCACAGCATTGCAGTGTGCCTACAAACATTAATGCATTACACAGTCAAATTTCCATTATCAGGAAAATTAAAAGGAGAGCAAGATGGTGTTTTTGGCTGATTTGTCTCCAATGTTAAAGTAAAACTTTCCATAGAGTAAACTAAGGAGCAGGAGGACATTATAGTTGGTGGGGAAAGGTAAGGAAAGAACCTGACCGTGACTGAAATCCTCTCCATGCAGGTGGAGAAGATCCACCACCAGAGGATTCTCCATCGGCAGGAATTTGGTTGCAGCTAGGGCTCACCATAGCCAGTTCAGGAGTATGGCTCTTTTACTACATAACCTATTAAATGTGCTCAGTGCTGGAAGAACAAAGACATGAAATGCAGTTACAGCTGTGACAGTGCAATACTTGCAAGTAAGGCAAGAGGTATAGAAATATTTTAGGTTACAAGGCAAGAAATATCGAGCCACTGTTCTATTTCTCTACATGCTGCAGAAATTTTCCAGATAGAAAGCATATAGTACATTCACTCCTCATTATGGAGTGAGTAAAATCTGAACTTTATTCAGTTGAAAGAACAGGATCAAATGTTTTTAAAACAGAGTTATGTTCCAAGAGCTGATCTCTGTCAAGAACTGCTGGCGTATGGTGTTTCAATTGCAGCTTTTCTTTGATGAACATGAATAATTACCTGCCTGAGCCTCTGGATAGCTAATTGTGTGAAAAAAATTGCACAGAAAACATGGGCATCCTGCACTTCCTATATATTTCTGAGAAAAGTGTATAACCCTTTTTCAGAGTCTGGGTACTACACAATCACATTTTATTGCAGAGATCTTTCCACTGACCCAAGCAGAGATTCCCTAATTTACACTTGTGTAATTAACCAGTGAAGCTGGTTACCAGATACGTGCTTTCTTGTATCAATGATTACTTCCCCCTTGTAAAGGGGGGAAGGACAGGTGGGCAGTTTGGAGGAAGGGTGAGCTTTTTATCCTGTTGGAAAGACTCACAGTTTAGTGATAATTATAATTTTATTCAGTACAGGGTTGCTGTGGAGCAACACAGATGTTAAACTGTTATTTATCTCTGGTTATTAGCCAAGATAAAATTGCAAAAGGAGAAAAAAATCTTTTGTTATTTTTTTATATATGTAATTAGACATTAAGACTAAAACAGCATATGAAGGGATGTATTTAAGAAGCATTTTTGGAATTGCAATAGTAACAACATTTGTTCTGTGTGGTAAACAGAAGACTTTTGGCAGTGGGATGCTTCAGTTTGAAAACTGCCAAAAATTATTTGCTTATGTACAGAACTGCAACTACTCACTGTGCCTGTGAGTCATACAGAAGCAGGACCAGGGTAAACACGGTGCTGTAGTAAAAAAGTAGGTGTGCAGGAAACTTGCATTATTATGCTGGCAAGCTAAGCTACAGGCAATATCCTGTCATGGAAGAAAGGGGAGGTGGTGGGGGAAGAGTTGAAGTCAAGCCTGGATATTCTAATGTAATTTGGAAGGGACTGCAGAGTATTCTAAATGATAATGGTTTTTGACAGTTTGATACGTATTTATAGCTGTTGCCAGCCCTGCCTGAATATTATATAGGATTATCTGGGATTTTCTGGGTTTATCACCACAGGCATGCAGGATTAACAGCCTGATGAAGTCAAAAAGAATTACTCAGCCAATTCAATCCCTATACTTATATAGCGCCCTTCACACAAGGTCCCAGAGCACTGCACGAGAAATACAGTGACTGCCAGAAAGGATGGTGAAATCAAAATCTGCCACCTAGGCTTGAAATCCACTGCGGAGCTGGGCTACAGGGTATCTCCTAATGAAAGCTTCCAAAGAGTCACTGCCCAGCAAAGCAGAGAGGGGGGACAGGCTCCCCATTGGTAGCATTAAAGACATTTAGGACTTTTTTAGTGCTCAGCAATTTCATAGTGGGAGTGTACAGGATGTTACAAATTCCAAGAGGCAGCTAGAATCTAGGGGAAGGAAGTTTCAATTAAAAGTGGCTATCAGGTACATAGGAAGTCCCTGTGACACAAAACCACTGCTCCATCTTACCTGAAGCTTTTATCTAGTCTTCTCCAATCCCTGTTATTTTTTCATGTGAAGTGTTCCTAAAAATTTTTTCTTCAAACTGTGCTGTAGCATCCATGATGCAGACACTTGAGGTTCTCCTGATTTTGCATGTGTCACAGTGAACTCAGCTCTGCTCTGTTAAAAGATGTGCTAACCCTTCAAATGCACTTAGTTTCTTCAAACAGATAAAAGCATCAAAACAACAATGCAGCAAATAAATTTGAGTCAAAGTACAGACTAACGGCTTATCACTCACAGCAGGACGGTGATGGAGACCCTGCCCACATTCCCCAGCATAGGCCTGGTAGAAGAGTCTTGTATCCCACACTAGCTAGCTATCAGTTTTTCTTGTATAATACAGAGCTTCTGAAGTCATTGGTCATAAATTGTAAGGCTTAGGGGAAGGGTAGACGTCTGCCTATGTTGCAGTTAAAGGTAGGGCTAACTGAAAACCAGCAGTTTCCTTCTGCTGTTATCAGTACTTCAGCTCATTGACTTGAAAGTTATGCAAGTCCATCTGCACACACTTCAGCCATACAGAGAACCAAATAAAGCTCCAGGTTGCTTGAGGTCAAGAGGAACAGGCTCCAAGAAACAGTGTTAAACACTGTGTGGTTTGGGGGAGGATGTCTTGGAGGTCATCCTAAGGGGTAAGGGTACCCATAAAACTTAATAAAAGCAGGTACTTGGCTTAATGTTTGGAGCTTTTCCAGTCACATGGGTCAGGAGCTGCTGGTAGTATACAAAATCTGAAGCGTTTGCCCAGGATTTTGCAGGATGGAGGACAGGTGTAACAACAAGGTGATCTCAGCTCTCTAATTAGAACATGTTTTACAGGAGAGCTGTGGGGACTATAGCCCCTTTACTGAAAAATCATGTTAGGACACTTAATGCTCATCAACATCACTTCTGCCACAGTAGTCTATCTTCAGCTTTTCAATTTTTTTACCTTGACAGAGTTTGGTATGTTTTTAAAGTCAGTAGTACAGAGTACAATGAAAAGAGACAATAGTTGTATACAATGCATGTTTTATGGGATGAAATACAGATGTCACAGTAAAGTCAAGGCTTGAGATGATAGGTTACCAATGGTGGCATTACTGCTGATACAAGAAAACAATTTCTTTGCTGCTCAGTAATTATTGTGATTACTGCATTTGGAGGTGAAGGCTGGCTGGCCAATTGTTCCTGTAAAATAAATTAATTTTTTTTTTTAATAAGCAGGTTTTGACATACAGTTCAAAAGAATAATGGATTAAATGTTTTCCTTAAGAGTTATTATTGACTGCTTTTAATACAAATTTTTCTTTTAGTTTTGTGTAAATGGAAGAATTTGCACACAACTTAGTGGAAGAATGAAACAGCCTCATAAACACATTCATTTACAAAAACAAATTCAAGAGCAGGTTTTCCCCAGGCTGCCAGGTAATGATGTTCTGGGGGTGCAGCATGGTCATGCTGACACAAGGAGATGTGAAAAGTCTTCTTCTATCAAGCACACCTCAGTAACTGGTTTTGGTCATTCTCCTTCTGCCTGCCCTACATGCTATACTGAGAGGAGTTTGCAACCTGGTCAACAGAAGGACAGTATCTCAGGATCTGTATCCACTTGTCCCTCTGTATATATTAGGGCAGACCACATTAGGAATTTTAACTCTAGATATAAATCCACTGAGCAAAATTAAGATTATTCATGGCATGGGTTCAATAATTGTAATCTAGATGCAAAGGGTAAACATAGCTATGAAGCTGGGGGATTGAGAAATTTCCTGTAAAATGAAATAGTAGGGAAAAAAAACACTTCAGTTTAATCAAAATGTTTCATTTAAGTAGTATTGTAACATTTCCTTCTGATTTTTTCCATCTTCACAAGGTCAAGTGAAACAAAAAAGTTGAAAACATCCCATTCAATCATATTTAGACTTTTTAATTTTTCTTGCAAAACATAAAGTTGTTACAATTGAATTATTTCAGCAAGAAACTTTGCTTTTGACAGATTGCCATTTTTGATAGAAAAATACTAGTTGGATACTGAGCAGGTTGTCCTCTGTGTCCATAAAAGGAAACTGTCTCTTATTTCAGCCCAGGACTATTTTTGTAAAGTTTTCATTACTTAAAGAACTTTCAGGAAATTTTTCTCCAGTAACAATTCTTTTTTTGCTTCATTGTCACAATTTTAGTGCACACAACCCAAGGAAGGACTAAGTAATATCCATCTTCCATTTCTCTTTCATCCACTGTCTTTCAGGAAGGCATCTGTTGGATTTGTTCCCATATTTACGCTAGAGTGAGCAAGGATAAGTAGGTGGATTTTGTGCTTCGAGCAGGATGGTCTGGGGCTGAGCCGCTCTTTAGTGCCTGTGTAAAAATGCCAGGCCTTGAGAAAACTTGTTTCATACTGATGAACTTTAGCATTGTGGTCCTTGCTGCTGATGTATCTGTGCGCTCTTCTATCCACAACGTAGTTTTGCGTGTGTACTGTACAGTAAAAATTATTGGACAGCCTTTGTTTTTAAACTGAGTATGCATACAAAATCATACACTGAAATACATGAACACAAAAAACCACACGCGTGCACATGCATACACATGCACACACATGCACACAGTTCTCCAGTGCCTCATGAAAAAGAAAAAAGTATTATCCTCATTTTTATGAGGCCAGCAATAGGGTTACCAGGCTAATAAATGAAGCATGAATTATTCATCAGTCTGCATGTCATATGAATCTTTTAAATCACAGCCAAAGAAATGGTAAAACTGTAAGCTTCTACTGTTCTTACAAAACCAATTTAATTGCAAAGACGCAATAAAGTTTCTCCTTCCCTCCCTTTTAACCATTTGCTATTTAAATGAAACTAGAGGTAGCAGCTTAGGTAAATTTCCATAACATATGGCTAATAAGATACAAGGTACATTAATAATTTACAGGTCTGAAGTGTGCTGGACCTTCGTGAAACGACCTTTTGCAAAGAATATAATCACACAAAATTGTTCTCATATTTCTTGTACACTTTATTTTACAGAGGCATTGCCTGTATTTATGAATTTTGTGTATTAGCAGATGGATTTTGTGAATATTCTGGAGCGTACTAAGCTGAGCTAAGGATATACTTTTTTAATACCTCTAAGAAATGAATTTTATTCGAGGCAAACAAAGGGAGATAGAAGAATCATATTTAGTGGTATGAGATTGTTTTAAAAAGACAGCATTTGGAAATATCTGATGTCACCTTGTGACTCCTACACTTCAACCTTCTCTGTCAGGATATGTATTTTTCTTGATTTTATTGAAAGCATTTATACAATCGCATAAAAGGCTGTATAAACAGTTCTTATACAAAGTAAAGAACTATTTATACAGTTGTTTATTTCAATGTATATAGTAAATTGTTAATGATTTTTCTACCCTTTTCCCCACTGAGCAACAAGATATAATGACAAGACTACGTTGAAAAAGAAAATTAATGAGGCAAATCTCAAATGAGGTAACCAGGTCTTTCATAACAGTGTAAAAGAATTACATTTGTTTATGCCAATAGAGTCTAAGAATTTGTAATGGGGGAAAAACATAATTAGGATAAAATGATGGCATAAATAAAGGTCCTGTTCTGCCTTCTTTCCTCCTTCTGTAAGCTCATATTAAGATTTATATTTATCCTATCACTTTCTCTGCTTTATCAGAGACATGAAAATAATCTTCACAACTAGATATACCAAAGGGAACTATACAAAAAAATACAGAGCGAAAAATTTTCCTCCCATGAATTACTCTCAATGGTTAAGTCCCATGTTTGGGCAGAAAACATGCTGCATTTTTAAAGATATGCCTAAACCCACCCTTTACGCAGACCTCGGAGTTACTGTTGGTGTCCGGGCTCTTTCAGGGTGAATTCTTGGTACATCTCAGTACTACCAGCCAAATTCATTTATTCTGGGAACCCTGGATCAGCAGCAGAAGTATACTCTTAGGAGGCTCAGCTTCCTTTCTGGGCTAATTCTGTCTTTGTCAGGATTCCTTCCTTATGCTTTTTAGCTTCTGGAACACAAGTTTGCTTCTCCATAAAGAAGGACTAATCTGCAATTTCTCCCTGAATTAGCCCACTTTTAACTCTCCTTCTAGCACACCATAAAGTACTCTCCAGAACTAGTGGTATAATGGATGAAACACACCCATTTTGCCTATTCCACCATTTAAAAACAATTCTCAAGCTCCCAACCATAAACAATTTCATAGCCATGTCTGAAATGGCCAGACAATAATCATATCATATACGCAGCTTGAGACGGAAAAAAAATAATGTGCCAAAAGACACCCTGTTGATCAGAACTGATGGAAATTACATCTCCTTTTACATTGGTTACAAGGAGACCATTTGGTCCCAGTGTCCATGCCAGGCACCTTCAGAAGTTGCTGAAGCATCCAGCATGAACAGTAAAACAACAGGGATGTAGGGTATGAACAAGTGGAAACCATCTGACTTCAAAAAGCGGCCATGATACCAAACCACTGCAAGAACAAGTGATACCCTCAGTATTTTTATGCAATTTGTGCTTCTGCAGTGGTTTGCTTATCTCTAAACACTCAAACTAAAAATATATTCTCCAGTCAGCATAAACTCATTATCAAGAAGCACACAGGAAACTGTCATTGGAAGACACTGGTTTAAGATAAACAGAAGAAAAAAATGCATTTTCATAGCTGCCAATCTCTTCAATTTGCTAGTACAAAAATTTCCCCAGAAGAACAGACTAATGAGCTGGGTGTCACCCCACCTTACATATCATCAACCGAATTGTCAGTTGAGTTTAAGCTGCCAAGTTTGTAGCAGCAGATAACTTAAGAGGCAAAAAGATCTCAGCTTGATTTTTCAGGTCCCTGGCTGAGCTTGCTGTCTGGCAGCAGGAAAATGCATCTTCTAGCTTTTAAATTGAGCAAATTAGATATGAAAGAACATTGAAGTAGAACAAATATGGAAGCTGTCACACACAATCATTTATAGGGAGTTATTTTTTGTGACAGTTACTGAATTGAAACCAAGGCCGAAAACACCATAAAACCATCACTCTTTCATGTTATGATTTTTTGAAGTTGCATGTCTCTAGAAAAGGTAAGGAAGTAATGCTAAAGCCTATGGAAATCCATGGGGAAGTGTTAAAAGGCAGCAAAATACTGCAGTGAAAACAGCTGACACTGAAATGGATCATACTAGAGGTCTGTCAGCTGAATGGCTCCTTCATGGAACTGAGAATTAATAGTGGCATCATCAGTGATATTTACTCTTCTTTTGGCCTGATACTTTTTTTTTTCTTCTTGGAATGTCTTCAGCAGATGGAATTAATCAAGAAGCACTTCTTCCTCCACTTTGCATCCCCTCACTTCAAGACCTGACACAAATATAGTCCAACAATTATAGTATTGCTTCATCAGAATACAGTGTTTTTGTGGTATTGTGCACCCAAGATGGTGTAGCACTGTGCTGTTCTCAGAGAAGAATTATTTTGGGACACTAAACTAATCCTGGTGCTATCCAGGTTTGTCTGCACAGCCACAGTGTAAGTATATCTGCACAAACTTTAATCTAGCTGTGGTAATAGCAATAAGTGCAGAATATCAAGGGCTTTGACACAACTCAGAAACCACAGTATTTGGGCATATTTAGAGTCCTCAGGGATTTTGTAGACCAATAGTTGATACAAAGTCCTGTGTTGGTGTTTTCATTACTTTTGTTATCTTGTTCTTTATATTAAGGCAAGGGTTGCTAGGCTTATGTTTGCTGCAAACTTACCTTCATTTTGCTGTCCAGGAACATGTAGCAGACAATCTGTTTTATATAATTCACTCATCTCTCATCTGCAGGCTGTACATCTGGAGTACCAGTGCCAAAGCCGGCATGCACAAATGCCAAAATGGGAAAATGGCATTTCTTGCTGTTCTTTGGTAAGTACCACTTTATCCTGAAGCCTTGGTTATTGAACACCTTTTAAAAGCCATTAAATGGCTCTGAAAATGTAACTAAACTGACTTTTGAATAAGATGGCCAGTTCTGCTTGGTGTGATTCAGGTGGCAAGTGGACTACAGGCAGCCCTTCTAACATTTAATGTTTGAATTGCTCCTTTAAAACAGCACAAACCAGAAATCTCTGTAGAGCTGATGACACCAGTTTTGGTAAGTAAAGATTTGTCTTTTGAGAGAAAAAAGTCTGTGCAGAAAGTCACAATAGAAATGCAAAAAGAATTAGTGAAACTTAAGTTTGAGAACACGTAATCTTTTCAATAAAATTTTTCAGTAAAATAAAAATCCCTTTCCCTATAAGCAATTTAAACTATTATTTCACTGAAAAAATTGGCAACTATTAAACAGGTTGCAATTTCTGTCTTGTGCCTCTCTGCTGCAACATTATTCCTTTTCTTTCTCCTTTCCCCTGAATATGTGTTTGTATACTTGTCATACCCATCTAAACTGAAAGAACTTATGAAAAGAGCTTACCTCATAGGTCTTCTTGAGGCAAATGATCAAGTAAGCCAAACATTACTGCAACTATTTGGGCAAAAGCATCTTTGGTCACTCACAACGTCTTGAGATATATGTGTCAAAGCAGCTGAAGAATGCCAGTAAAGGGAAAAAACAGATTTTTTCCTTGAAGATACCCCAAATCTGCTTCTGGATTTGTTTGTTTTATTAACACAAAAACATATACAGGTAAGTAAAAGCAACTTGGGCTTCACCTTCCCTAGAGAGGTGGCTACTTCACACACACAGCTGTCTGTGCCAATGACTTGGTGGGAATTCCTGGTGTGATCCCATGGCTGAGCCTGGTTTGGGTAGGAGGTTGAACTGCCAGAGGTTGGCTCCAGAGTGAACTATCCTATGACACGAAAGTGAAATGGTGGGAAATTTTACAATAAAGTCCCTCCAGGAATATAATAAATGTGGCGATGACATCCCTAAATGCTCCCTGCCTGTTTCTCCATAGTTTCCTCATCTGGTAATTTCTATTACCATTGTGGCCTCCCAAATTTTCCTTCATAAATGCACTAACCAGCTTTTCCTCCCCCTCCTGCTTTCCTCAGGAAAAAGGTAGACAGGTGAAGACAGAAAACACTTTTACATTGATTATGTCTAGAGATTTGAAGATGATAAAACTGTGCCTTTGGCTGTCTGGGAAAACTTTTTTTTTTTTTTAAGTAGTATCAATGCACAAACATTTAGTTTGCTTTCATATCATGCTTTGTTTTTTTCAGGTATTTGTGCTATTTTTCACACATCTGTTAAACAATTTATTGTTACTGCCTCACATCATTTATGTCACTCTCGTTACTAACCTGAGGCCATGATCATGCCACTCAGTAGTGGCAGGTGATTTATCCAAGATTCCCTATGACATTGGATGGGAGCAAGGAAAAGCAGCTTTGTTCCTTGTTTCTTCTGCAATGTGCATGCAGGTGACATTGCTTTACCTTGAATTTTGCCTCAGTGGTATATTTGCTTGCACAGCTTTGCATCTGCACTCTGTTTCAGCTACGAGTTGTGTGGAATCTGCCAGGGGAGCTGGAGGAAGGGAATGTATACTACCCTTACATGTGAGATGCCAGGGGGAGGAATCTGATTAGAAATACATTACTCTGTCAGGTGTTCCCTCTCTCTCCTATTTTCATCTGTCCTTCTGAGCTGCACCTTACCCCTCTGTACCTCCCACCAATCCAAAAATGAAGAGTAAAACCAAAATGTCCCTCCAAAGGTGCCTGTGGCTTGTCAGCCTGCCCACTGACCCCCAAAATGCATAGAGGGGACCTGGCCCTGCAGTGTTTGGTATGAATCCCACGTCCTCCTCTGAAGAGGACTTTGCTTTTAGGAGCCCCTGGACGAGGTGAAGCCCAAGTTTCTATCCCACATCCAGCAGTTACATTTTTGTCTTTTGATCCTCTGCTTTTGAATCACAAGATTGGCTTCTCAGACCCATTAGCCCTCATGCAACAGGCAACCCTTTCCTAGGAGACTCCTCGCCCATCTGTTATCCCCATCCCATCCTTTGTTCACCCTGTCCACCTCACTTGTATCTTTTTATTGCACCCCATAGAGCTGGAACACTATGTACTGGCTGAGCTACACATCTTTTTTTCCTTCCTTTCCCACATCAGTTGCAGGCACCAGCTACCTGCTTGTGTTTTTGATCCCTGACTGAATACCAACACTGTGAAGCTGGTGTTTGGAAAGTTGGTGTTTGTGAAGTTGGTGTTGGTGAGGTGGTAAATTCCTTGTAATATACATGCAATTTACTTTATATAATGTTTATATTATATTATATTTTAAAATTATATATTTACCATCACCTTTATCACTATCCTTACCCTTCAGAGGCATTTTTCTAACTTTTAAGGTTCACCTTTTTAGGTGAGTCCTCTGATCTGTTTACAAAGTAATCTTGCTTATTACTACCAGCATGTGGATGATGAACTTATTCTCAGCAGCTGTGACCATGTCTGCCCCCTTGCAATCATTCTGAAACAAAGACAGTGTGAAACTTCATGGTCAGCCTTTGCAGCACCAAGAAAGAGTAACTCTGAAGTTTTCTGAGTATTTTAATCTCAATACTGTTACCAGTATTACTTGTGTGCTTCTGCCATTGCCATCGGGACCATGTGCAGAATTTGGATGGAGAAGGGGGAATGAAGAAGAAAGTGGACATACTGAAGAGCTAAGCCAAACACCATCCTCAGCAATCTTGGCCTTCAGCCACACAAAATATTATGTTTGCATTGTAACTGTACTTGAAAGAAAATGTGCTTTCTTCATAAGACCACTCTGCAGTCAAATTCTGTCAATTCTTTATTTGCTTGCTTCTTTGGCAGTAGCAATTACTGGGAATAAGGAGCAATCTGGAATAGGGACTGATCCTTTCTCAAGCTTGCAAATGCAATATCATGCATTTTTTTTATTCCTAGCTGACATTGAGAGGAGACATTGAGAAGGAAGGGACTGAAACAGGTATGTATCTTTCTTATTTGTAAGGAGCTGTTGGGTCTTTTTAGGAGGGTGCATAATAAAAACCGATATCAAAGTATTAGTTGAAAAATAGCCCGTTGCATCTAAAACGGAAATAGAAATCAGTCACTCAAAGGCTGTGAATATAGATTTCTCAAACCAATATATCTTATTTAATACATTTTATAGACAAATAAGAACAGAAATTTCCAATTTTAATGGATCTTTCTGGATATGGATGAACATTACCAGTAAAAGCTAAATGGGCAAGGAAATATTGACAATGCTAAAATGGAGAAATTGACAGATTTTTTCTTCCCCTTTACTGAGAGCTTTACTAGAACAACAAGTGACTGTATACTCTCCCTCCCAGCATTACAAATATCAGCAAACAGCATTTATTGTTAAGAGCTGGGTGTATGATGGAGATTGTGGGAATATTTATAGTCAGGTAGTTGATTTCATTCAAAAATTCTTGTTTTCTGTAATTGTTTCATTGGATTTTGGGGCTGAGCAGGACTTCAAGAGGTCATTTATTCTGTGCCCCTGGCTGCACTTACCTTCTCTGTATCCTTCATGATAGATACTCGTAAAGAACTAAGTTACAAAAACTCTGCAAGTATTTCAGGCAGTCAACTGCAGTGCTTCCTTGTCCTTACCTTTCAAAGGTAATTACAGTGCTCTTACATGTATTCTTATATACAGTACTCTTATGTTTAACCTCAACAGTACTTCATTAGAACTCCACTTGCTTTTTGCCCTATGCACTATAGGTATGAAAAAAGACACTTTTTTTTCCTTCTCCCAAAAGGCTCTACTAAGGAATATGTAGGACATTTCACAATAAAAAAAACTGCTGAGAAGGTCAGCACGTGCATTTTCTAAGGACATACATGACAAAGCACAAAAAAATTCTAGCAAACACATAACAATGCACACATGATTTCATTCATGTTAACACAATTATTTCATTCTTGATACATTGAACATATATGAACATTAAATATTCTTGAACATATGAAAAAAAAAAACTTTTGTAACACTGCAGAATAGTTAAGATGGTGTAAATGAAAGATATGGATGCTCTAATGCACCGTTATAGTTCAATCTCAGTATTAGAAGGAAGTTTCTATAGGCACTCAGCCAGACACATGCAGAAGAGATATTTCTTCCCCCTTCACTCCATGGCAATTAAAAAACACCAGGTGTTGTTACTGAGCTGTTATTTATCAGAAGCTGCAAATAGTTGGACAAAGATTCTTTTCACAAATTACAATTATTTCATTATATAGATTTAAAAGATAAAATAACTCTGTTGCATTTTGGAGGCGGTCCAAAAATGAGACTCAGCAATTTTCATTTTCCCTATCTGAATTTCAGTTTTTGCTGCTTGTTTCCACTACTTTTTTTTCTCTATTGTCACAGAGAGAAAATAGGGGAAGTGGAGAAAAAGCTGAAACCAGGAAAATTTCATTTTATGCAGTGAAATTTTCAATGTAATGGGCAAAATTTCTGTGGGTCCATTCTTGTAGGAAGCTAATTTTTAACCTCCCACTTTTAATTTAAATAAGAAGATTTTATCCAAAACTGTTATTTATAAACACTTACATCTACAAGATGTTTTCAGGTAAAAAGCCTCCTCTCTGCTCCAGTTTTAAGTATTTTAAAGAGACCAGCAAATGGATAGGGTAGAAAGAGAATAACTGGTCATATATGAATGATCCTGGTTCACTGTACATATCTCAGCAAAAGTGGAATTTTGAGAAACACAAGGAATCTGAACAAGGAAGGGGATATGCAGGTGAGCACAGGAAAATTATAACCATGAGGAAGAAAAGTGATTATGTGAAAAATTGATAAATTTATTGTACTTTCACAGGCTGATGGTGATACTTAAATATCTTCAAAAGTGCTAAGTCTAGTTTTGCTAAAGCATTTTGTACTGTAAGAAAACTAGATCACTGCACAAGATTTAAAAATACTCAGCTTTGTCGAGAAATTTGTGAGCAGTTTCAAACTTTCTCACACAGACCATCAGTGTTACTTTGCTCTCCAATGTCACACAATCTTAGTTATATATGAGAACAACAAACCTCTGCATGTTGTGAAATTGCCTGTTATGAAATGCATGCACAGTATTTTAAGAGAAACTGAGAACAGATCAACTGTGCATGAAAATGCAGCCTTTGATATCTTTTTGTGCATTTCTTTTTTTACAGGACCTAAACAACTCTTCAGATAGCTGGAGGTTGGAGCAGGTAGTTATTTGCAAAAAAAAGCATCACATATTTGTGGTGCACCATTCAAGTCCAAACATCTTTTAATTTAAATTCTGAAAGATTTCATAACTTTTGGGGCTGAAAAGAGAGTCTGCAGGAATGTATGGCTCATTCCAGAGACAAATTGTTTTTAATATATGCCAGTCTGCAAGTTTGAGCATTTTCTCACTCCAAGATTTTGATTAAACTCATAAGAAACAAAATACAGAGATCTATGAAGACGTCTAGCAGAAGCACATAATGTTTCTACAAAAATCCTGTCATAACACTACTCTTATTCTACTGTGTTAATTGTCTTTTCTTTAATCCTTTCACCTGGATAGCCAGTCTCACAGACTGTAAAAGAATATTAAATAGCCACTCAGTTTACTCATGTGCCACCAGCACAGTTTTTACAGTATAGTTGAAGGATCCATTAATACTTCAGCAAAAGCTTAAGAATATGATTTCCAAACCTAACTTTTGGTACCATTTAAAAAAAAAAAAAAAAGATTGTGAAGGTTGTCTATAATATAATTTTTCATGATTTGAGCTATTTGTGGACTCCTTCATAAGGAAATGAACCATGAGCTCACTCTGGTAACAAAATTCCCTTTGGCTTAATGGGGAAAGCTGCTGTTAAAAAGCCAGAAGTCACGTGGAACTACCCATTATAAAGTAATTTACTGGGAAGTTACTGGAATTAAATATCTTGTAGTTCTTTCCTGTGGTTAACATGATCCATGAAATGATTGCTGAATCCATATTATGCCTTGGGAAAGAGCCCAGTAGGATAACAAACAATGAGGAAACCCTAAGGAGATCGTTACTTCCTAGTAAGACTGTCAAATGCTCTGTGACTGAAGAGGGACATTACCCCACAGAACAGGTAATAGCATCCTCTCTGTACATGCAGAAAGAATGTGGACAGAACTCCCACAGAATATTAGTTCCTACTGTTCCATGACATGTTTTTTTACTTGTTTCTTCAGCCTTCAAGTATATTTATGATGACAATATTATTTTAATTCTGACAGTGATTAACATAACATTACCGATGCTTTAGTTCCACCTGTAAAATAAATGTTAGGTTCTCTCTGGATTTTTGAGCACTGTGAGAAAGCTCTGCTCACTCCCTTTTTTCCTTTGCTGTGCATCAGCTTTTCTTCATAACCAGTGTATTTCTGACAGCTCAAGGACTCTTACTCTCTGAGGAGATTGCTAAGAATGTTCTGGGTGCTACTACAGTCTTACCGAGAGGCATGTCAGTAAGCCACTTTGTTTTCAGAAATGTTCAAAATATGCTGCATGCCTAACTTTGTGAAGTTACTGAAAATCTCAGGCTGAATTATTAGTGATCTTTTATGATGGTTCTTTCCACATAATTGACCATGTCTCCACGAAGCAGCGTGGCTCTTGCTCATGTTGCTGCCTGTAGCTGCTCTATTTGATACTTCAAAGCAGGCATAATTACCCTATGGATCACCACTGAGTCTCATCACCCAAGTTTAAGGCAGTTGGAAGATCCCTTCTAACATTGTTTTATTTATTTATTTCCTTTTCGGTTTAGATGTGGAACTTTGTACTGACAGATGTGCCACTTCTCAGTTTAATTCCAGGGAAAAGCAGATGAGGCTGTGCCATGCAGGTCAGCAGTTCCCTGTCTTTTAACTGAAATATGCCAGAAATGAGAGAATGAAAGCTGCCAATAAAGTATGGTTCACCTGGAAGCTGCAGGAAATAAGTCATCTCAAAATACGAGAAGAAATCCCGCTTTCTGGCCCACTCATGATACGCGCTAAGGTTTGGAGAAGAAACCCATCAAACCTCCCAAAAATCGAAAAACCCAAAGCCTCAACCTCCCAGTATTAATGAAACAGAATTTTGAAAAAGCATGAATAGTAAAGAGATGGCAAAATAAGATATCCACATCATTTTCTTGTGCATAGCCTTATGAGTGATGGATACCTAAAACGGTCTGACAGTCAATATTGCACATAAAATTTGCAGATAGTGTTTAAAAAGCAAGGCTTCAGTTTAGTTCAGTTATCATTTCTTTTTCCAAGACTTTTTTTATGTTCATACTGTTGACCTATGCTTGTTAGAGCTGGACTTGAAAAGTTAAACAAAAATGATTGTTGCACCCAAATACATGTATTTTTTATGCTCAGTAAATCTAAAGATGATGTTTTGTTGCATTATAATGTTATTTGTGTTATTTTTATTTCTGATTCACAAATAACTTTACTGGGCACCTGTTTTCTTTACTGGAAAGGTCAAAGAAATGAGAAAAATTTATTGCATAGACAATGTCCACACAATTGTTGTGTGGACAAGTGTTACAGTGCCTGTAACACTTCCAGGCAAAAGAAGTGTTTTCATGAGAGAAATTCTGCTACTACACAGTATTCCTGATGAATTCCCTTACATCTTGTTTGATTTTACTGCTTGGGATAAAACAGTTGATCTTGCAACCCTCTTATTCAGTCTTGAGTCTATTCTTTGCTTTGATATCGTCCATTTTGCCAGGCCATTGAGACTGTTGACGTAGCCACTTTTTTGCTTATTGGAAAATAACCCAGTCACAGATCGGAGAGGAGTAAAAGGGAGGAAAAAAAAAAAAAGAAAAAGGGTAAGCAAATTGAATAGCAGGTGGGAGTTATTTTGTTTTGATCATGCCCATAAACAAGTCTCAGCAGCTAGGATGATGCGTAAGGAAAGAGAAACTCCCCAATTTCCTTAGTTAGCCTCTGAAAAAATGAAAGATAGAAACAGTGGATTGCATACCTATAGCAGCTTCTACTACTGCACCTTCCCAGGCTAGTATAGCTCTTCACTTCAAGCTTCTTGTCAAAACAGCCACAGGAATGGTAAAGAAAAAAAATAGGAAATTCTCAGACATATAATTGGATCTGTTTTCTAGACTATATATGTATAAATGCCAGTTTCCTCTTTTAGGTGCATATGTATACTCAAATATATAAATATCTATGCCTGTGTGCGTGCACACATTCATGTGTATGTGTTTATGCACATGTCCTCAGAGTGATTTCCACAAATGCAGAGACCATTTTAAAATGTACTCTGCTGTCTGATTTTCAGACAATCTGCATCTAGTTAAAGGAGTCATGGCCCTTAATCAGTCCATGTTTCAGCACTCCATTCCTATTCACATAAATCTTTTATTTTAAATATAATCTGAACTCCTGCTGAAACCCAAGGGTTTAGAGCAAATGCTAAAATTCACCAACAAGCTTAAATGCTTCACTGAATAGAGAGGAACTTCATCTAAAAAAAATAAATTATATTAATGTAAAGAAAAAGAAAAACAAAATGAACTGTTATTAAAAACAAACAGGGGTGAAATCTATTTACTCTGTGGAATTTACTGTTGCAGAACACATGAAAAAAGAAGTAAAGTCCACAGGCCATTTTTTCCAGTTTTAATTGGATACTTTGCAAGTAGCTTAACAATATCAAAGGGATTGTTCAGTAATTAAATACCATACCCAGCTGGGTACTGAAATACCATCAAAACTGCTAGGGTAATCAGCAAGCTAGATTTAGTACATTAAAATACATTGGTTATGTGTTTAAACCTGAAAGAGAGAAGGGTGAACAAATGTGGTTGTTTTTGCAAAAATACCTACAGCAATAAGACCCTTGGGGAGCAGTCCATTGTTAAAAGTGGCTGGTTGAACATTTTATGACAATATGCACATTGCTCCTCTGAAAAAGGCCTTGTTGCGGTACACCACCATGCAAAACAGCTGCCAGAACTAAAAGCCAGAGAGAGACAGAGAAAAACTTGGCCTGATGCTGATGCAGTGAGTCTGCAGAGCACCTGCCTGCTGCTGCCTGCACCGGCGGGGCCCCGTGTGGAAGGGGATATGTAAAACATAAGTCAAGCCAAAGAATGGGTCTAGCAGTTAAGATACACCAGTTTTTCTTTGAGACTCAAAGAATTCCCACTTTTATGACCATAGGCAGATGTCACTTTCCTTGTTTCAGAATTGCCATCTGTAAGTCTGTAGTCATAAAATACAAACATTTTGCAACTTTTCAATATATGTTTTAGAAAAGAGCCTGAACACATTATTGCCTCTAATTATTGTAGGTACAATGGTGTGCAAACACAACAAGTAAAAAGACCAGGAAGGGACCTTAAGCAGTGGTTCATGACCAGTTACCTGCAGTGGCTTCTCCACACACCATCCCTTTGGGACAAGGAGTGTTTGCCTCCAACCTCCAAAACATGGCAGGATTTTTTCAGTTCTGTTGCCAGCTAATGTATAGTGTTATGCAGACTGCCAGCTTGTACTGTTCTCTGTGGAAGAGATGATCTAGAGAGATGCCATATTTTTTCTTGGGTTTTGGGTTTGGTTTTTTTTTTTTTACTTGCTTTGTTCATCAGTTTTGATTTATTTTACTCTTTTGACACCAAGAGAGCTCAGAAAACTGATTGTGTCCCAGAAACTTTAAATTAAGGAGACAATTGCTGCTCACTCAGAAACAACACAGAAAACACCTTCTTTGTTCTGAGCAGTCTAAAAAAGAATTGAAAGGGAATGAGCCTAAGGAACCAGCAGTATGTACTGATTAAAAATATGATTTCAGATGCTGAGGGAGAGAGCACATTTGTTTCCATTTAGTTAAGTTTCAGGTACCGAAGAAGGTATTGTCCAAAATTTTCAATATTCAAGAATGAGTCAGGTCTTCTGATTAAAAAGAATATGGCAGTATTGCTATATCAAAACTGCTGATCCTCAATTTTTTAAAGAGATGTATTGATTTTAATAAGGTGTTGTTGAACTATTGCAATGATTTTCTTTCAAAAAAAAATCAGTTATAACTTTTAAGTCTTATAAGGTTTGATGGTACATGAGTCTTTTGATTAAATAATGCCAGTAATTTTTAAAGGAAATGTTTCATAAAGACTTTCACAGAAATGTCAACATTTTGCCTTTATATGCTTATTTGGGAGGAAAAAAAATGCTAAATGTCAGAATTGTGGCATAAGGGAAATATATTATTTTGAGCATCCTTACAGTTTACTATCCAACCTGACATGCCTTAAAGAGGCCTGATTACAGATACTGGGTGCTCAAAGTCTGGCCTCTTAGTTACAAAACATGAAGATCCCTGTTTTCCCCTTGAATGCTGTGGTCTCCATGAGGAAAGGCACTAGTGATGGAAACCAGCATAAACTGTTTGATCCTGTTTCACCTTTTGCTTCACGGAGGTGCCTGTGCTCACACGTATCAAGAAAAGCCAGGCAGAGACTCCCTTGTACCAGCTTTTTTTGAAATATTTTGTCTTGGCTGGCCACTGAAGAGTAAAGGAGTGGTGGGATTTCTTCTCTGTGATCTTCAGTCAGATTTTGACCCTTCCCTACAGTGGGACTTGCATTCAAGTCTTTGTAGTCATGCTGCTGTTGTGTTTTCATTTTCTGTTAAGCTACAGGTATTCAAAGCTTTTAATTCACAAAAACCCATCATTTCTGCTTAACAGGCCTTTCCTATTATGCTTTGTGATTACCAGGTCTCATGATGAAGACAAAACATTAGTATCCCCCTTATAGGTGTTTCCAGAGTGACATACTTTGATTCAAAAATACAGCTGCAGCAGTATTGTATTAGCACTCTTCACTGAAAGCAGACACTGCTAAATATTCTGCAAAGGAAGTTTATGACATACAGACTGACTTGTATTTACTTCCCGGCTTCAAGCAAGAACTGAATTAGATCTGTCATGTAGACTTGCCTTATTTGTATCTTACATTGTATGTGTTTGTGTGTGTACATAGCCATCTTATACTAAGACATCTCAGATTTTGACATGAAATATTATGCAAAATGATACAAAAATACTGTACTAATTCCTTTTTCAGCCTAAGAAATAGCTGCTCACAAAATAAATGGGGCAATTAAAAGCAGAAATGAAAAGAAGTTCCCAAACTGCCAGTCCTTATTCTGCACACTTCCCTCCAAGTAGGATAACAAAACAGGAAAGTAAACATGAAGACTGCACAGCCAGAGTGCTGGGTTTGTCTGCTGTCCAATGCAGGAGCTCAGGTCTTCCATGAAGGCTGAGCAGAAACTTCTGCTCTTCCTGGGGAGCTGCAGTGAACTGGCAGAAGAGTGTTTCTTCACAGCATATGGCACTGGTGCCACCCCTAGGCAGAGAGGAGCTGCTCAGCATGTCACACCATGGCTCCAGACAGCCTAGAAGACTGATTAGAGGGAAAAAATAGATTTCTATAACAGTTTAGGCTCGGGATGGAAACAACATCTATTTGCCATCAAGATTGGGCATGTTTGGATGAAGCAAGGTAATATGTTCAGGGACACTTCATAGGGTATTTCTTGACAATAATCTCTCCACTTGCACCTCTTGAGCCCTTCACTCTATTTCAGCAGTGTGATGGACAGTGAATATCTCAAATAAATGAATATTCACCTTCTTAAGGATCATAGTATGCAACAATTATTAGTCCCTGTGCTGCGTAGAGCCCTCTGGGTCAGGAAAAAAAAAATGTTTAACAGCAAGCTGAGGTTGTGTCTTACTGTCTAATAATAAAAGGCAACTCTGTTTTTTGTTATTAGTTTTAATGAAACAGAACTGGAAGCAATGAGTTTGTTGCTTAGTAGCTAGTCAGCATGCACCAAACCAGGAAAAGAACAACAAAATCATAAGCTGTAAGAAAGGATATATGTTTGAAGTATTCTGCTGTTGCCCACTTTGTTAATTTCCCTAAACTTTATTATAATAGATGTTCACTGGCATCACAAATTTAAAAATGGCAAGAATTTTACAAAATTGTGAACTTGAGTGTTACTTCATGCAAAAAACCTCCTTAGATTGAGTGCCAGCAAATACCTAAAAATGGGCAGGAGGAATTTCTTGTTGAAATTAAACTTTTTTCTTTAACTTAATTTTTGAGACTGTTTAGAAGAAGAAACACTATCTGGGGTCTAAAAAGTTGTAACTTCACTGACATTCACAGAATGGTAAAAGATTAGAATTTATACCAGGTTGTTACAGTTTCAAGAACATCATAGCTTTTTCTTCTGTCAAAATTTTCACGTGTTGAATGCAAGTGGCTAGCATACTCTGATAAAGCTTCAGCTTGCTCATAAATCCTGAAGCCTCCAGCAACAATCAGTGTGTACTCATGTGGCAAAGCCTCAGCCTTTTTATCAATTCTCTTGACAGAAATGCTGTCACATCGTATCTGTTCTTTTCTTAATCCTGTGAATTTATTTCAAGAGGCTGGTAGTTATACCTCACATCTGTCTACAATGTGGCATATCAGCCTAAAGGCACCATATCTTCTCTGTCTTCTCCTTGCTTCTACACACTGTGTGAGAGAAGTGTCAGTCACCAGGTCAAGTCATATACACAAAGCAGAAGGATGAGATGACTGAAAACAACTTGTACCCACAAGTTATTTGGAATACCATCAAGTGCCCTGGCACTCCTTGGGCTTTCAGTACAGGAGTCAAGAGACATCTGTTGACCCAGGCTCTCCTTGGCTCATCAGGAGGGCAGTGCAAACCACTGTGTGACCTGTACAGCTTGAATCTCTGCCTGAAATGCCACAGGAATCAGTAGAAGGAACCAGTGTGAAAGGCACATACAATGAAGGTGAATGAGATCCTGCTGAAGATCATCTCTACCTATTAATGTGATTTACAAGCTAGCCAAATTTCTTTCATCACACTTTTTTACCTCCTGTTCCTCCAACAAAGTAATAATTGTTAATCTGATAGCTAGAATGTCTGTTGGTTCCTGGTATCTATCAGAACCTTGGTTTGAACAGCTCCATCTAAATCAGGTTGTTCTCCTAAAAAGAAAGATGAGAGTTTGATCAGAAGCCAGGTAGCTGGCGTCTGGCTTCGGAGTCCACTGTAGTGGGCTGAGTCTGGACTGAGGGACAAGGCAAACCTGCAGCAAGGTGAGAAAGGAGCTGATGTCCAGAGAAGTAGGAATTAAGAATCAGAAGTTGAAAGCAATGACCCAAGGTCCAAGGCATTTTGGAAGTTTCTGTGCTGAGTAAGGCCCTAGATGTGACAGAAGATCTTGTCCTCAGACTATTATGAGACAGGCCTGTGTTGGGTTGATCAATATGTGCTCCCTGTTAATGTTTGGAAACAGAAGTTTCAATACATTGGTCAGACAATGAGGTCTTACAAGATAGCAGCAATTTTTAAAAGAAGGAAGGATGCAGAATGGCTTGATTAATATTAAAACTTGAGGAATAGTCAAGGAATAGAGTGGATTTTTTTTCCTTTCAAGATGGAAACTGTGGTAGGAGCATGGAATTCCTTTTCAGTTGTTTAGAATTCTTATGTTGCTCAATGCAGATGATTGTTGAAAGAGAAACGTGGAATGACAGTATGAAAAAGCAGACATTTTGGTAAAAAATGTAGGATTTTTCACTAAGAAAGCTTCCACCTACCAGCACAGCTCTGAAAAGTTCAAGTAGACATATTTAGGTGTTCATAGAAACAAAACTAGCAGAACTATATGCTACTGTGTAACAGTACATTTTGACCACTGGCTGAACTCACAGCTAGCTTGAGTGTCTGCATGCCTTATCTGCTTGATTTGGCTTGTTTCTTTTTTTATTCATTTTGGGTTTTTTTCATTTAGCTGTTGGAAGTATTACTGCATAATTTAGAACTTTGCCTCTAAAAGTTTCTTCTAGTAGTGGATTTGGTTTGTTATACCTTATGAGTAGATGATGTAAATTTACTTGCTCTTTGTGTCAATCTCATGCTAATAATCTGAAATGGAGAAGTTTGGACTCGAATGGAGCTGAAATTTTATTCACAAAATAGTATTATTTATACAACAACTCCTTCCCTAATTTTAGGTAGGATCCTTTTTCTGTCCTGTGTGTTTCAGTCGGGAAATCGTTAAGATTAGTTACCATGTTTTCAGGGTTACATTGCTTTTGCTATCTCATCATTTGCACTGTTACATTGTTTTCAGCATTACATTACATAGTGCTTTTAACATACATAAGTTATGCAACTCAGTCTTTCTCACTGCTTCCATGACAGCTTGTTGTGGTTTCGGTCTCAGCCCAGCCGGTAACAAAGCACCACGAAGCCTCTCACTCACTCCCCACCCCCTCCCCTGGCCACGCTGGGATGAGGACAAAATCCAAAGGCAGGCTTGTGGGTCGAGACAAGGACTGGGGGGGCGGGGATCACTCCCCACTTATAGTCACGGGCAAAAGACAGGCTCAGCTTGGGGAAGAAAAAAAATCAATTTCATNAAGACAGGCTCAGCTTGGGGAAGAAAAAAAATCAATTTCATTTACTGCAAATCAAGTCAAAACAAGGATAATAAGAAGTAAACCCAAACCTCAGAACACCTTCCCCCCACCCCTCCCTCCATCCCGGCTCAACTCCATTCCCGGTGCTTTCTCCCTCCTCCCCCTGGCGGCACAGGGAAACAGGGGATGGGGGTTGAGGTCAGCTCGCCACACATCGTCTCTGCCGCTCCTTCCTCCTCAGGGGGAGGATTCCTCACTCGTCCCCTGTTCCACCATGGGGTCCCTCCCACGGGAGACAGTCCTTCACCATCTTCTCCAACGTGGGACCTTTCCACAGGCTGCAGTTCCTCACAAACTTCCCTGGCATGGGTCCTTTCCGCGGGCTGCTCTCCAGTCACACACTGCTCCAGGGCAGGCTTTCCCATGGAGTCACGGTCATCTTGGGGGGACTCCGCTCCCCTGGTCACCCCCATGGGCTGCAGGGGGACAGCCTGCCATCTCACCATGGGCTGCAGGGCCATCAGCCTCCTCAGGCGCCCCTCCTCCCCCTCCTTCTTCACTGACCTCGGTATCTGCAGAGGTGTTCCTCTCAGGTTCCAACCCCCACGCTGCAGGTTCCCCTTCTTAAATCTGTTCTCCCAGAGGCGCTCCCACCGTCACTGACGGGGTCGGCCTGGGCCAGAGGTGGGTCCGACTCTTTGGAGCCAGGGGAGCTTCTAGCAGCTTCTTACAGGAGCCACCTCTGCAGCCCCCTCCCCCACTACCAAAGAAAACTGCGCCACACAAACGCATAACACAGGTTTTATTCACATTTGCATGCAGTATCGTATTTCATTTATTCATTAGGAAGAATTAATATATTTTTATTTATTTATTTTATTCCCCTTTCTTTGGGAAAGTAGCAAAGGTAATATCCTGGACCCAATGAATTTAATAAGAAACTAATAACCAGCCTCAAATTTTTGATGAATCCAATGCACATATGTCGTGGTTACAGGTCAGCTCAGCTGGTAACAAAGCACCAC
>VYZV01002008.1:0-16816 GCA_013401275.1 Pandion haliaetus | reverse complement strand
TGAATTGTTCATGGCTAATGCAGTCTCAATGTCATAGCAACAGATGGGATGCAGAATTTTCTAGCAGCTTGAATTCCCAGTCTTGCCAATAAGAGTCAAGAACAAAATACCAAAATAACCTGAGTCTCCTGCTTTTAGAGAAACGAATGAGGACAAAACAGACTGATGTATATTAAGTTTTAGGATCGCTAGCATCCTTTTTGTGAAATTCCTGTAAGCAAACAAAGGAAACATGTGTAGCTGTAACCAGTATAAAGTTGATTTTGCCATTCACTGAAGGGTGAACGTGGGAGGTTCATCGCTGGAGATCTGCCCAATCTGTTTTGAAAAGTGCCCACCAGAAAGAACATGACTTTGTTTTGGAGTGAGTAAATTACCTGAGTTTCCTTTATCCTAATTTTTCCACAATGAACTGTTCTTTGAAAATTACTGTGAACAAATGGATGTTGAATGGAGTGGCAATAAAATCCCCTGACGACAACACTGATGCTATTAAATAACTCCATTAAGTTGGGTAATATAGTAGAGATTAAATTTCAATAGGCTGCAGACTAGCATATGCTAGAAAATACACCAATTAATGGGGGGTGGGGTGGGGGTGGCTGCAGAGAATCAAATTTAAAGGTTACAGTACATCATAAGCAGCCCAAGGCAGTAATGTGACACTGTACCAGCAAGCCTCAGCTAAAGTACTATATACAGTTTTTTAGTAATAAATCAAAAAAAAAAAAACAAACCCAAAAAAAACTGATGAGCTGGATAGAGTCCGTAAGACAACAATGAGACTAGGAGGTTTGCAGAACACCACCACACTAAACAGTTGTGACAAGTAGGTCTGCTTTCTTTCAAAACACTGGATGAATACAACAACTATTGTATTCTCTTACAAATAGTTCCTCATGTTAAACTTTTTTCCCATGTCTAGAGAGGATAGAAGTAAAAACAAAGCTTAGGTTGGTATCAGGAAAAATCCATATAGTTATATATATTATAATTAAATACACTACTTGATAAAACAGGAGAAAGGGAAGAGAAGGAGACAGGACAAGCCCCATCACTAGAAGTTTTTAGGGTTCAGGGACAGTTTCGGTATACCTGGCATGCACCATTGCAAGAAGATGAGTTGAGATGCCTTTCTGGAGGTCCCTCCTAATTCTGTGTTCTTGATTCCTTAAACACTAGAAAACAAACACTATTCTGGATCAGTGCTCTGTTTTGTACGTAATTAACATTGCTATGAACATATTCAGGTTCCAAGGAGACCTGGCAAATTATGTTAAGATACGTGTTAGCTAGTAAGCAGTTTACTCAGGCACATGGCTAAAACCAAAGTTAATTTTCATTAGTGATTTAAGTGAAAATTCAAATGACTGCCACAGAAAAGGCTGAAATATCCCCTTCTCTACCTGCACTGAAATCCGTCTTTCCTTGATCCTAAAAAAGTTAAAGCCTTCATTAGCTACCTCAACTGGGACACAAAATGGGTCTTCAATTCTGTTCAATTTCTATGTTGGTTTTATCTGCTGAAGACCTCTAGTCTGCCTTGGGAGATGGTAGTAAAGGACCATATGTGTTCTCTTCATAAAATGAAAATGTATTCACCCCCAGTGAAATCTGAAGATACAAATGGTATTTATTGTGTAGAACATACAGTTTTTATGGAGTGACCTCATGCTTATTTAAACCTCTGGTTTTACCTGGAAGACCTGCAGTTTCAGCTGTCCTCCCAAGAGCTACCAGCAAAGAGCCTGGACATACCTGGGCAAGATGTTCTAAGTACAAAAAAAAAAAGACTGCAGGAACTACTAGTGCTTTCAAGGAAGGTGTCACCTACATCAATGCTGATGAGAAGAGCTGCAGAATGAAGCCTTTTGTAGTGCATGAGTTGTTTTCCACATTTGTAGCATTATCACCTGTGCTATGAGAGCCTTCTACTGACGTACCCGTGCTCTTAAGATCTCAGTTCTCAGAACTTCTCTCTTCTTCATGACTAACAGATAAAAAGCAACCCACAGACTGTAAACGTCAAGTTACTTCACTATTTCCAAGAGGAGGGAATATTGATCCCTGCTGAGATTTCTTTCATCCCTGCTCCTACTTTTCAGTACTTTCTCTTCTGTGGCTCCTCTCTGGTGTTCCCACCCTCAGAGCCTCTGTGGCTCAGGACATGGAGATGTTTGAGGGTATCGACACCTCTGATGAAGGGAGGGACCCTCCTGAGTCAGGGGATGCCATCACGCAGCTCTAGCTGCATGCTATTTTTCCTCCTCTAAGTTCTGAAGTATCTTCTAAGGCCTATTCCTATTTGCTATAGTTGCTCTGGCCCTTAATCTATATTGTCAGTAACTTCCCTGTTTAATCGACTCACGGAACAGAAAACGCTCAGCTCATAAATCCGGACGTAGCTCAAAATTGGCCAGATCTGGGCAGTAACCCATGAAGAGTTAAATCCTGAAATACTGCCAGTTCTTAAAATTAAAGCTATCTTCAGGTCATACCCAGAATGCTGTCACTTTTCAAAAAACTGGTATCTACCCATGGACAGCCAGACGTATAACAGAATTTAAGAGGGCTGGCACACAATTCAGTGGCTATCAAGTGTGCAAGATGCTCCACCAAAGTGACAGGCTCTTTAGAAGAGAGGGCACATTTCAGGGCCTCATCCAACCCAAGAAGGTATCCTCTCCTGGTTCTCTATAACATATAGAATATCTCCAAGAGGGCCAAAGCTTATTAGTTCTTCTGCAATGACAGCTTTCAGCAGTCAGCAAATAGCATTTAATTTCCAATGTGAAATACTCAACTCAAACAAAAGCTGCTAATACAGCACCTGCAAAATTTTTCCCAGAAGGACCTCTGAAATCCCTCACTGCTCTGGTTGTACTTCCAATATTTCTTTTAACAGGAGTGGAAGCCAAGGCAAACGCACGGCTTGCTATCCTTTCCTGATCCCTAAAGCTGCTGTTACGTGCTCGCAGTTGCGCTGCAAACAGCCACACCAAAATGGACAGGGGGTTCTAACAAGGCCACAACTGTTTCTCTCGCTTCATTTGTGAGGATGTGACATGTTCATGTCTAAGCAGCAAACTGTATAGGTTTGTGCAATGATCGATGCCTCTTCCATACATCCCTAAAAGCAAGCAAGAACAGACTTAATGAACTTGCTCTGTCCTCCTATTCATGAGCTGAAATTAGCTAAGGGAGTAATCATTTTAGTTGGGCATAATATCTATCTGTTCAGAGATCTTTTACATTAAAGCAGAGAATGACTTTGATGTCCACATCAAAAGTAAGAACCGGGTAACTGTAAGACAGGAGTATACAGGCATTAAGAACACTTGGTGTAGTATCAGCCTACAATACACAGATCTGTTCTAAAGGTATTAAATACATTAAGCGCCCAACAACTCTCACGTTTCTATATTCCTAAGCAGTGCCTACAAGGAAAGCACAGCCAGAGATCAGTCCTGCTGCACAAAGGCTGACTTGTCTGTGTAGCCCTGATCAAATCTCAGTTCCACTTCGACCAGCTCTGTGAAGATGGCTCTCTTGGGACCAGCTGACTTCCAAGAGCAAGCGACTACAATAACAGCTTTGTACCAAATCTAATGTCAAGAAGACCCAAGAGATCCATGAAAGTACTCTCCTTCATATTTGGGCAGATCCCAAAGCTAGTCCCGACATAGTCCGAGACAATTACTGCTTTCTCTATCATTCTTGACAAACCACTTACTGTCACACTGCCAAAGCCTTCAAACCATCCAGCCACAAAACGCTCCGAAGCTGCAGCCAGTCACGCTCCACTCAGCGTTGCCTTCACCAGCACTCAGAAAACCCTCCTCGTTCACAGCTATTTTCTTTGTTTGTTGCTTTAAAATGTCAGTCATGACTGCAATAACTATGAGGCACTGAGAGAGGGGAAAAAAAGTTTTACTTGCAACGATGATTGTATGCAAAGTATCTTCTGTCTTGCTTGACAAGCATCACACCTTAAAGCCAATAAAACATGGAATGATTTGTGCAACAGAAGCAAATAATACAGCACAGAGAACAATGAATAAACACCAAAACCCAGCACAACTGCATCTTAAGTAACCCACAAGCACTAAGTAGCAATTGCTAAAACAGAAACTTACGGTCAGTGTGAAATAACGCACAAAGGAAAAAATGCAGCCCTAGTGATACCTACACATTTTTCACATATATGTATCTTTTCAGGTATTAAGCACCATTTCATGAGCAACAATTTTTTTCTCAGGGTAATTTCAATTAGCATAAAAAGAGACTGCAATCAAAACAGCTTGCGACCATCCCATGACCCATACAAAGCTGGAAAGGGAATAATTTCCTGTTCTATTCATTGTAGAAAATAATTATTTCTGTGACAGATAAAGGTAGTTACATGTTCATTTCCAGTAAATCCCATGCCTCCCACACGCTGCTCTGCTATTTGCTTTCTCCAGCTGCCCTTTCTGCAGCTGCTCTCTAGAATCAAAAGCAAGATGTAGATGTGCAGAAGCCTTACCCCTGTTTGGAAAAGAGACAAGTCTAAGAGGACAAGAATTGTGCACTCTTTCACCAAAACCACTGTGGGAAGAGGTGGGCACAGGCTGTAACAAAGGCACTGAGAACACCTCAGCTCAAAAGGCTTGAGATTTTCTACTGGTGACTCACGACTAGACATCACATTACAGCCATTACTTCTGCACACTATAAACTTTGAATTACAAAGTTAAGCTATCAATATTATACCCTGGAGTAGAACCTTGCTTTGTAAAATACCAAACGATTGAGTATCAAAGTGGCTTACACACTTTAAGCCTCAACCTGGCACCTGAAAACCCATTCATTCCTCCAAGATGTTAAGCCAGCAGACAAAGCCGAGCACCGTAATCTGCTAGAGATTAGTCACATTGTCTGTCCCAGTATTCTTCCTTCGTGTCAAAGCTTTGAGAACAGCAATTCATTACTAAGAGCTAAAATACACAGTCTTTTCAAGATGATAAAGGCATTTATTTAGATGCCAGTTGTCCAAACCGATCCTCCGAATAAATTGACTCATCTCAGAAGAGTGCAGATCTTATTTGGTAAAGATCTTCAGCATCCTGTTTTCCCAATAACTTTAATTTAAAAAAAAAAAAAAAAAATCATTTCTCTCATTCTATTTTACATGTTGTCAGTCCTTCACAGTAACTGCTGATAAACACTGTTCACCAAGGAATTCACCAGAATACCAGAAAAGCATATTCCCTTACCTCTACAAATACCTGTACCACTCTACAAACTCTCTTTTGGTGCATTTTGGAAAAAAGGAGAGGAATCCTTTCAATCCCATACATGAGTTGCAACCAAAGCCTGTTTATTCAGGCTGCTGAAAAGAGCAAGGTCCCTTCCCTCTTGCCTACCTCCTTACTGAAATCCCAACCAGCTGCAGGATTTATACAAACACAGCACACCTTGCTTGGCTAAACTGCAGATCATTTCATCTTTTATCATGGAAAAAACAACAACAACAAAAAAAACACCAACACACACACCAAAAAATGGTTGGGAAGCAGANAAAAAAAAAAAAAAAAAAAAAAAGAAAAGCCATATGCTGCTGTTTCAATTCATTTCAAAGCCAGAGTGCTTTGCAGAGTGACAGGCAGCATCCATGAGCAGAATACAGCAGTGCCAGGCCAGCAGACACTCTCTAGAAGACTATAAAAGGCTGTCTGGTAAGAATGATGTTTCTACTTTCTCCAGAATTAAGATGAATATAAGAACATTGGCACACCACTAAGCCCACGCTCACAGCCCTAGCTGATTGAGGCAAATATATCACCTCTTGACATAAAGCAAGCATCTCTGCGCAGCAAAGCATTATTGAAATGTCAATAACAGAGTAAAAACCACCAATTAACCCAAGAATGTTGGAGGAACACAAAGGAAAAACCTCATTCATATTTAACATGTAACACTTAAGACTTTGCCCCCACAGCTGTGCAGCTGGCTGTGAGCTTGGCTTTGAAGGCTATACACATTACTCTATAGGGGACTGAAAAGGGGCCAAAGGAAACATAGGACTCGTGAAAGAAAAGAAAGAGAGCCTCACCATACTGAGCTCTCCAACTCAGGAACTAGCTTTCTGCAAGTTATCTGCGTGAAACATGTTCTTTGGCAGCCCATCTACACCCAGCACAGGACAGGGCGCTCCGATATGCGTTTTCCCAGGGTCTGCACAATCAAAAACGCTGCCGACTTCAGCTCATTTCTGGGCCAAGACACTTGCAGCCTCCCACCCAGGCACACACATGGGCCCAAAAGCCAGCTGCTGAGCAAATTATTGTCTTCCACTTTTGGGAAGGGAAATTGTACAATTCCCAGGAAAGCTTCTAAACAAACTTTCCTTCACCTTTTCAAAATAAAGCTTATATAGCTTAAGTGCATGTAAGTAGCCCAAAGAATACGCAGTTTAGTCTGCTAAATTTAGCCTGGTGAGCACCAAATGGAGCTCATTGTACTTACTCATCTCAAGGTCATTTTTTCTATAGCTTGTTTCTCCAAGCCTCATCCGGAACTTCATCCTTCACTACCACCAAAGTTCATCGACTTGTTAGGTGCGGACTCACAAAAGCCTTCATACAATCTGTTCTTAGTATCCAAAGAAGTTCATTATTCTATTTGGGAGCTTTTGCTCAAGAACTTCTCTGGCCATCTCATCTCAGCGAGAAATTCGTAATTAAATTGGCATAAGCAAAGCAAAGTTTATTACTATAATCCCAACCAAACCTACCATCTGTCAAGCCATTACTTACGCCAATTAACCAAAGCTGTTAAAAATGGCTTTTTATGGAAAATAACATCAATGTAGTATACACCAAGTAAGAGCAAATAAGCTTTTTTCTTTTTTTTTTTAAGTTTTTAAATGCAGCTCAGCTCACAACAATCTCCAAGTCCTTTTCCTATGCTTCTTAAAAGCAAGAAGCAAAAAGTTACATACCATTGATGGCACTCAGCACTTTGATCCCACTTCTGTAAGGCGATTTCTAGCTCTTCTTTCCCTGCAAGTAAGTGGTCAGAGGTAAGAAATTCAGCCGCTTTCTCTCTCAACTTCTTTCTCTGAGCCAGTTACAGTACAATAATAGAATGGCATAAAAGTCATATATTTTTTAGTTTTATAATACATTTGGCTTTAAAGTGTCCTGTAAATAATTTCGTACTCTTGCAGCAATATGGAACATCCAAGACCACTTAGAGAGATCATGCAAATTTGTAGTACGGTAGCAAATTGTGTTGACGTGTCAACATGGTTTCACCTCATCTGGAAGTACAGTTATCTATAATGAAAACATCTTCCACATCATGTTAAGGAAAGTTAATTAGAGCTTTCACTGCTTTTGTTCTGATGCATTTCACAGCCTCAGATCTAGGACCTGCCCCACCTCCCCCTCTCTCCTCCAAGAACCTGCAGTCTCAAAAACCTGAAAACTAAGTGCCTATCGAAGGCTAAAAGGACTGTCAAAATAAAACTTAAAATCTCATGTTTTAAGTGGCTACACTGATTTCCAGAAACAAATAATTATATTAGACAACTATAGTATTAACTAACTATATTTAGTTATATGCATAACAAAGACAACAGGAATTATTTAGAATAGTATCTTTTGTTGCACATCTTAAGTGTAGCAAAGATGATTTTTTTTGTTCTATTCTGACCCACCTACAATCTTGCAAACAAGCCACGTTCAAGATAGCGAAGAAGAATGAAGGAATGAAACTAAACTGATTCCTCCAAGTAAACACACATTTAGCAACACAAAAAATTAAATGCATTACAGCTAAAACTTACTTATCTTAATACCCCACAGGACATGGATGATAGGTTTGAGAAACAAACTTTTACACCTTTAACTAGCCCTTGGTCTACTTATACTATCTTTCAGAAAGCAAAAATGCTAGACACATACCACCGCAGTACTGCTAGCTATTCACCATAAAAAAAGATTACAAGGGGGGAGAAAAAAAAAGCACCACATTGTTTGCAAGTGTAGGGTTTATAAATCTGAAGTGTAATGTCAGCTTTGAACATCCCCCTTCCTTTGCCTCAAACTCAAAATTACTTACCATCAGATGCGTACGATCTCTTCTCATCTGCATCTTCTGTGATTTCGCACATATCACTATGTGCTCGGGCCAGGCGCCAAACAAAGTCTTTCTGGTCTGCATACTGCAGTAAAAACATAAATGTTATATATCGAGACCCATTCTGCCATTGACAAAGAGCATGAGAAAGAAAAATCAAGTGCAGACATACCCTAGAAGTCGCACAGACGGGTTTTTTTTAAACCTTAAAAGGCCCCAACTCTACAAGAACTGCAGCAGAACCACAAAAGAGCAAACTGGACGGCCAACTTTATAACTAAGCTTACAATGCTACACCACTGGTCCGGGTCTAATTGTTGCCGCCTTCTAACAAGGAACCCTCCACTTCAAAGGCCATACTAGGGTCAGTTCTTCAGCAGTCTCCACTAACCCTGAAACACTGACCAAAAAAAAAAAAAAAAAATTACCCTAAACCTCACCACTTCATTCAAATTCACAAATTGAATTTTACTTTTTTCATGCTTCAGTCCACATTCAAAGTTTCACACCCTGCCTCGTTCTTAAACCTGCGACTGTACTGTAGGTGTACTGCTGAATTTGAAGCAGATAAGTTCTGACAAAAACAACCTTAAAAAAGGAAAAAAGTAGAAAATTAAAACACAACCACCTAACAGTCTGGTTTCTTTTGCAACAGTATTGCAAATAAAAGAAAGTGGGAGAATCACCAGAATGAAGCATGCAAGAGAATTTCAGAAGCCAACAGGCCTGTCATTTCTTCCTGGTGGGAAGGAAAAAAAAAAACAATCTACTTGAAATTAGAACTGATCAAGTTACGTTTCTTCTTTCCTTCTATTCCTCCTGGAAATACAGGAGCCAAAAAGGTTTTGCTCTTTAAGAGGCTGATAACCCAAAACGTTTTCTTCGCTGGCTATGCAGTACTCGGGCAAACACTAACAGAGGCTGACAGCGCAACTGCAGCAGGCACAGGTTTGCCCGCAGTGGCTGCCGTAGGTCACAACGGCTGCAGCAAGACACACTGCAACGCTGGGTGCACCCGCCGCCTGTGGGCAGAGGTGTAAGCTAGCTGTAGAGTAAATAGCTAGAGTAAAACTATCACTGCCCCTTGCTATGTTCCCACACCTCAACGGCAGCACCAACGTTCGCTGAATCGGGGGATCAATTCACATCATCGATATGACATAAAAACGACACATTCTTTAAGGTGGCAAAACACCTGCACCATCCAGGTTTCTAATCTCACTAATATACACTTAAGTGTTGCATGTTCAGACAGAAGGGTTAGGCAACTTATTTATTTCATGAACCACCACACGTGCGCTGGGCAGCCCTCAGAAAGACCAAGCTTCCTGAACATAGATCGAGCCATTGCACATGCAACGAGCTAAACATCCTCAAAACGTTTGCCGAGTTTACTGTATACACACAGTACTGTTCTTTTACACATGTAGAGTGTGTTCACTCAGGGAAAGTGATGACATGATGAGACACAGAGTTCCAAGACAGAAAGCAACTGGGAACCGGCTGCTGCTGTAGCCCGAACAATTTTGGCCTTCAGCCCGCTCCCAAGCTGCTCCTGAGGAAGGGGGCCACTGGAAGCTGGCCCAGTTGCTGTGTAGGACCTGGACCCTGCTAAGATATGCAATTTCCTCTTTCCCAGCTATTTAGCTGAAAACACAAATCACTGCTGGAAAATATAAAAAGGCAACCTTTACCGCCAGTTTATTATTCAGCAGCAGCTGGAATCCCTCTCTCTTCTCCTGCTCATCCCCGTTGTGCAAGCGGTCAACTTGCTGCAGTAGCTGACCCAGTCCTTCCTCTAGCGAGGAATCTAAGATTAAAGGCGCTTCATCCTCGTTGACGAGATCCAGGGAGTCCCGTCGGGCAGTTCTCACTGTTTCACAGCTCACTTCATCTTCTCCTTCTTCGCTCTCTCTCTCGGACTCCCGGTCATAATCAGACTCGGCATTGGCTGTGGTGTACCTTTGAGAAAAAAAAAAAAACAAAACCAAAACCCACAAAATTAGTTTGAGGAGATGCTGTTCAGCCTATGACAGTTTTATGCCTATGGCACAGAAAAAACAACTATTCCTAATAGAAAAAGAGGAGTATCTGAGTTTATCCTGGAGAACACTGTACAATCCAAGGGTCTCAAATAACACACCGATCATTACTTCTCATGTAACATAGACAACCTCGAGAAGCTGAAGAAAGAAGGCCCCCCAAAAGTTAAGTAGAACTCAGTCACAAGTGTCCACATCACTTGCACACTGCAACAGCTTCTCTTAGGCCTTTGAACTTCAACGTAAGAGAATTAAACAACTAACAGAGCCAGGACAATTCAGTTAAATGTACGGATTATAAAAGAGAATTTCAACAAAAAGTCCGACACGCTTTTCCATGTGGAAAATATAGCCTGAGTTTTTTTGCCCGTTCCAGGGAATTTCAGACACAATAGCTGTTTTGGCACTATCTAGTACCTCCATCATCTTGTCTGAGTGCTAAATACGGAACAGCTTCTTTATACTGACACGTGAAAAGGTGCAAAACAGTAGGAGAGCGATCAAAACTATCTCCCATGAGCCAGAAGTCCAGCAAGGAGACAGCAGATGAGCCACAAAAAGACACCACAGGTACAAAAACCCGGGCAATGATTAGCTGCTAAATTAGTCCAATGAACCAGGATAAAGTTCAGATCAAAGTTCTGAAAATGGCTAAAATTAAGCTCCCCCAAATCACGTACAGGCACCTAAGCCGGCAATTTTAAACAGGATTATGTATTGACTGATACCACTGCAGCGGGGTGTCTACTTACAGAACTAATTTCTTTTTGAAGAAGACTATTTGCCTCCCTCACATTTATCTGCAAGCTCTTAACTGAAGAATAAGCATCAGTCAGCCACCAATTTAAGAATGTACACACTTATATTTGGATTTTCTTGGTTTACCCGGATAGAAAGCTCTCTTCCTGAAGCAGGCTACTTCAAATCCCATAAACGCTTAATTCTAGGGGATGCTTGCAACTGTTACCCAATTAAACTGTGCCCAGGCCAACTTTACAAGTTCTGCTAGAATTAAAAGTCATTGCAGTCTGCAGGCATTCGGTAACTACAGCTGCACTCCCTTTTGCCCTGGCTGAATTTCTCCTCCGAGGGAGAGCCTAGCGTTCTGTGCGTGAAGCTGCCTTTGTCTGGAGACAAAGATATGTGACCAAAGTCCGTATCTGAAGAAAGCAGTTACAGTAATTTGGCCACACACAGATAACAAGACACATTTGGCTATCAAAGCTTCCATTTTCTGAGGACCATCAATAACGCTCAAGCATTTCCCTCTCTGGTGAAGGGTACACAAATACCCTCGCTCGCTACAGCCTCCAACCCCCATCCATAAATTTAAAAACGCACCACTTTGTACTCAAGCATTTTAAGACAACAAATAAAGTAAGAGGCAGCCTTATCACTGCAAAGCCATGAAAGCAAGCACTACAAGACAACATGCTGGAGATTATGTAGGCAGCACTCAATTAATGGATAATGTAGCAATGCAGTGGTAGGTGACACTGGCACGGCTCCGTTTCAGACTAAAAGCTTCATTTCTTGGTATTTTCTTAAGATTAATGATATTGTTAGTTCTCTAGACTACCTTATTTTTGGTACTTAAACACAAACTCCTCAAATTCTCTTATTTCCCATCCTAACCTACTATGCAGCACAGTTGTGGGCTACACAGCTGTGATACTGTCCCACTACAACATTTTACTGGCAGCTGCAAAGACTTCAGCTGAAAAACGCTTTCCATGTTGAAGGCTCCTGAAACACAATATGGTCTTTAAAAACAGGCAGCAACGGATGGCTCCTACACACTTTTTTTCTCCACCACAAAAATGTGTTTTCTCCAAGACAGCTCATAGAAGATGCTGCCAGTTTAAAAAGACAAGTAATACCATATATAACTTCATAAACTCAAGAGTTTTCAGAAAGATTAAGGGATTTAGATGTTATCAGCCTGTTTTCTCAAGTTTACGATGACGGAAAGTTCTTAAATGCTTTAGTATGTTGAGGCTTCTGGCTAGCACGCGTCCTGAATGAAAACATACTATCTGGAACAAAAAAGCACATGGAAAGAGGAGGCAAAGAAGCCCAAAAGACCAAAGCAGTGCCAAAGCAATATAGAGAAATCAGGCAGCCCAAGACCTCCGAGCTCCTGAAAGCTTGTGATGATTTTTTTAATTGTATATGAAATCGGAGAAGATGCTTATGTCCATGTGGTTTACAAAATAAAGCTGAAATGCGAGTTGTTCTTGCTGAATTTCATTAAAAGAATACAATTGCCAGAAATGAATACACAGCTGAAATCTATCTGTTGAGAACAGTCTCATTCTTCCTCCCAGTGGCTGCTACAAAGCTTGAATAGTCTTTTTCAAGATTTACATTTCCTACCCTGATTTTCTACCAGAAATTTTAGTATTTACGTCTCTTTTAGACAGTATTGCACACTAAAGGCAGCTGGGCCTGAACAGACTAATATACCTATTTGTATAGGAAATACCAAAGTGAGAAGTTATATACTATTCAAATATTTTTAAAATCAGATGAGAGCTTATCCACTAATTCTCCACACTGGTCATTAAACCTAATTACAGATTTTAAATAAAATGTAAGAACTCCCCCAACCACCACGAGGTTCCCAATAAAGTAATGAGGTTTTGCAGTGAAATACACCCCTGCTCACCAGTTCACGTGAGGCCCCCAAGGAGGATGCCTTCTCTGAACCTTAGAACTGTTGTCAGCCTCTATCACGACTTAAAATTTTCTGATGCTCAGGTGACACCTAGGGCTGGTATCTGTTGCAAGAGACCATCCTTTTCAGCACACTTTACAAAATACATTGGCACCCTAATGACTAAATGCATCTGTTATTATCTACATAGCAAGGTCTTGTCTTCAGAACCAACTATATAGTTTTAAAATTTGTTATGCAGCCTTGTTACCAATTACACCACCGTGAATCACTTGCTCCCTATTTTTGCTTTCATATGAACACCCACTTCAGACGAATGAAGCAGTTCTAGAACCTGAATGAGATCACATCAGCTCTTTCCTGCTTCACCAATTCCAGCTACTAGAGATAAAACACTAAAAATGACATGGGTTTAGGCAGTCACAAAGCCTGCTTTCCTGCAGATCCGTGTCCTCTGTTCTCAGAGGCTGCTACAGTAACGGCTGCTTTGTCCCCTCATTACAAACCCGTGCCACCAAGTGCCTGTTTGCACCAGCTGACTGGTCACGGAGCTGCTACAGAACAGCATGGCAGGTCCAAATTCTGCCTGCCTTGCCCTCAGTGCTATAATTAACTTCTCTCTTTAAATTACATTTCATTTCAACTTCCCTGGGAGAACATATACGGCCAGCGCTGCATGTTTTACAACATACTCGCGTACCTCCAAAGCTATAGGATTGTCTGATTAAGGCACGGAAGTGTTTCATCAGAAAGGCGGCAGTCACGTACAAGTATGCAGTAGACCTCTTGTTATCCAATACGACAATACTTGCACCTATGCTGTAATTTTTACCAATGTTCTTAAACTACATGGTACTTTTCACCTGTTTTTAAGCTGTAAGAACTTAAGCAACACAACTGATCAGTGTGACACACTGAGAAAAATCCACAAGAAATACCCTAGCTGAAGACATTTTAGTTAACTGGAATAAATTTTTAACTTTCTAAAGTTTTCCACACATTGTAAAATACATTATTGTATGGAAATTTTATTTATAAACTCTCCCACTCAAGTCCCAGGCTGGACTTCTCTACTTCCCTTCCTCCTGCAAGGTTCCCTAATCAAATTGTTGCTTAAGAAAACCCTCAAAAACTATATATACGGTTTTTTCTTTCCCCCCTTTCTCTAGGAGTCAGAATCGTTGCACTTCGCTCAATCTGGCTGTGGCAGTAGAAGACTTACTGTAATAAAAGCAAATAAAACCAGGATGACAGACACCTAGTGGGGAAAAAAATCCCTTCCTTTGGGTTACACACTGCTCAGATGTAAGTAATTGGGCACCAAAGCCTGTAAAAAGCTGCTTCTAACCTGGTGCTCTGCTTACCCTCCTTCACTTTCTCCATCATCCGTATTGGCTGTTCCTGAGCTGGCTGTGAAATAAATTGAACTAGAGCCCGTGGAATCACTTCTTTCTCTAGGAAATGGGAACCGCCTCCGGCGAGTTACTTTCTGCGTTTCTTCCAGATGGGACCTTTGCGGAAGGCAAAGAGAGAAAAATAGACATTTGAAAGTGAAATGTCTGCTATTTCACTTCCCTTCTCTTCTCTAGCAGATTCCATCAATTGGCTTTACATCCAGAGAATTCATGAGGTGACTTGCTCTGGCTTATACAAACATCCCACTGCCATACACCAAACATTGTATTCTGCAGTTAGAGCAAGTCTGACCAGTCTCAGTCCATACACAATCCATATATGCAATCCATATACAAAGAGGTAATCATATCACATGCATTCCTCTAATTTCCTCAATGAACAAAGACAAAGGAATCCTGAAACATCTTGCAGAATAGAGGACCTTTTATTCTATATCAGAAGTTACCTACGGTTGGCAGCAGTCCGAGGGAAAATAGCAGTAACAAGAGACAAACATTTACAGAACAAACAACCTTCCCAGCCTAGAATATGAAGCAACTGTCACTACTTGATACTCCATAAGGAAAAAAAAAAACCCAAACAACCCTGGCTATACATACAATCCTTTTTACATTAATCTCACTGGAGGTCAAGACATAACGCCAGTGGAAACGAGAGAGACACTTTTTCCACTTTTGGATTTTGAATTTAACATACTGAGTCCCAGCTGTTTTACCACGCTATGGAGTAAATATGTGCAACAGCAGACAGACAGAAAGGGGCAGGGTCGATACCTGACTTCACCAATGATTTCTGCAGCTAACTGCTGCAGGCTGCTCCGTAGCTCCTCCACTTCTCTTCTTAGCTCCGAAATGTTTCTCAACACGAAGTCAAGACGCTCCAGCACATCCACCTGCTCGTCGTGCGTTAGGAGAGGTGTGTACATAGCACCATCTCCCGCCTCTATTGGAACCAGCACTCTGGGCACGACTTAAAAGAAAACAAGAGGAGAAAAAGTTCATTACATGCAAATGGAAAAGGTTTTCACATGGGAAACCTCAGTACAATTTTGTTTTCAGAAGATGAAGGATATGAAGCTTGGTCTCAAGTGTTGCTGCCTGACCTGGCCTGAGGTTTTGGGTTCTTCAACCGGTTTACCGCTCCCTTCTCTGACACCAGTATCTAGCCACACTTAACAGATTGGCAATAGCAACTAGGGGCAAACTAAGTTCTTTTAACCACGCTTCTATAAAAATCCCAGTGTAAATTTTTTTTAAAAAGAGCAAAATCCATACTCAATATCACAAAGACTACTGTAGTTGAAGTAACTGCTGGGTTTGGGGTTTTCTTTTTTTTTTTTTTTTTAAAGTCCTTACTGCAAATTAATTTAATTCCTATTCTCCACACTTCTATACTAACATCACACCGAAAACCTACACTCTGCTTTTCTCCTGAATTGCAATCAACTCAGGAGGCCATCAGCCAGGAAAGCTGGCCAAAAAAGACCTATTCTTTGAAAAAAACCCCACTCTGTTCTTACTCAATGAAAAAAAACCCACAGAAACCCAAAGAGGAGGCATCAGACTTTAAAGAGCAGTTTAGTCACTAAAATGTGTCATTGCCTTCTACTGAGCGTCTAGAACCTTTACCAGTCTGTCTGATCCTTAAATCATCCTGCAGATATAACGTGGTCAACCAGCATGTAAGAGCAGATTTACATCTGTGGATTTTAAATACGTTTTCTTGAAAACTCATAAATATTATAAATAAATGTACTACCGGTTAAGTCCATTATTTAAGAAGGAACACTCTTTTTATATTAACAGCAACGAGAACCACTGCCAAAAAAGCAGCCAGATTTGTGGAAATGAAGGGCTTGTCTTCCAGAGTACCCTGTGTTAACGCATCTAAACTCAGAGAGAAATATCTAAAGTTCTCTTAAATAAAGAAGTACTGTAATCTTTTCCCTACTCTCTTTCTGCTTCTCAGAAATTGCGCTGTTTGCTCTGCTGCTTTCTCTAGAAGGGGCTGTACCGAACCGCGTGTTTTTTCCAAGCACCTGCCCTGCTCCAGCAGCGTTTGTCGCTGCTCCCGTCATCTCATAAACAGAAGCCGATCCTTCCATCCTCCCTATTTCTGCTCAGGACCCGCTGTTTCAGGGTGAAGTCCCAAGCAACTGGATGCACCGATTCCTTCTACGCTATACAGCCTGCAACCAGGGGCAGAGATCCACCGCAGCAATCGTTACCAGCCTGCCAAAGCCACGGGGCTCTATCCGCTCTCCTGTTCCTGCCGCAGCGCTGGGGCGGTACACGCTGCGTGCAGCGCGGCCGGAAAATCTTAAGGTCCAAGTATCTAAAACCTGGTTCTGCAACGTCACAGGTCAAAACGCAGTTTGCAAACCACTGCCGGCCCCCCGCCGTAGTGCGGAACAGCCTCCGGACACCCCCGAAGAGGCATCCGAGTCAAAGTTCCTCCCCGTAAGTAACTCTATTTTTCAATCTGGCCCGCCGAGCTGCACGTATGGCTCCAGGCACACAGCCGGCCCCCCGCCTCGCGCACCCCCGCGCTGCGGCCT
>VYZV01002007.1:47927-65240 GCA_013401275.1 Pandion haliaetus | reverse complement strand
GGGTCGGCCTGGGCCAGAGGCGGGTCCGAGTTGGAGCCGGAGGAGCTTCCAGCAGCTTCTTACAGGAGCCAGCTCTGCAGCCCCTCCCCCACTTCCAAAAAACAACCCCACGCCACATAAACCGATAACACTACTCCAAGAAACTTCTCTTGTCCATGGAGCAATCCCTGAATTCTAAAGAAATGGCAAGCCACAAAATTCTTGGCCAGATATTCTAAGGAAACAAATATTCTAGATATGTCTGATTTTCCCTGATATTCCTGATGTCTCATCAATTACAGCAGAGGGAAGCACAAGGAGAATCTCTGATGCTTTTCATAGTTTTCATAGTCTTTCCGTTTAAAATATAATATTAATTAGCAATTAATACTGGATAATGTGTTCTCATTTGTCTTATTCAAATGTACCCCTGGAAAGAATTGATTTTAATATTTTTTACATGGTGCTAATAGTCTGGCAGCACCATCTGACATTGATTATGCTGTTAGGAGGGGGGGTTGGAAAGTCAAATAATATCAAGCATCAGCTTTTTTTGTCTCAACATTGGCTCTGGAAAAACAACTGTTTCAGTATCAGATTTCTGTGACTGAATTTGGTTATCCCTTCATCAGCAGTTGATTTAACTGTCTTTGTTGTAAGTACAAAGTTTTTTTATATGTATGGAAAAAATCAAATTATGGGATCTAGAAATAGGAGAAAAGATCAATACATTTTTTCTGATGTATGTTTGTTAAGTAACATGCAGTTTGAGATGAGGTGAAGTATATATTGTTGTTCTCCTTGTCACAGCTAAACTATTACACAAAAAAGCAGTGGAAGAGGAAGCAATATGGGGGAAGTATGTTGGTTTTGGGTTTGTTTTTTAAGTAAGAGGCAATATAGAAATTGGATTTTTTTCAGAAAAAGAAAAAAAAAATAAAGAGAAGGAGATCTACACCTTATTTCATTTATTTGGGAATAATAACAAGTCCAATCCTGCTGTAACCTAACATATATGGACAGTCCCACAGAGCAGACATTTGAACTCTTCTATGTGGAATAATTTGTAGTATCAGGGTTTTAGACTTCTGCATTTTCCTTTATGTTGAATACAAGGGTTCAAGGTGAACTTGAAGATTTACATGACTAAATACTATTTTTTGCATTCCTTTATTGTAATACATAGTATAACTTTCTAGTCTCTAGTATGACAGCTGTTTTTTAACATAAACTTATATTTCTAAAATATGCCTGAAAAAGTCTATGGCTTACCTCTGTTTAGCAAGCGTATGGGCGGCAAGGAAGGGATTGTTCAAATATCAAAAGGAGAAGTTGTCCTAGTTTAGTAAAACATTTGGTAAGCTCAACAGAGGCCTTGTCAGCCTTATTCAGAGCAACTGTTCTTACACTGAAAAATGAATGGTTGCACATGACAACATTGGAGATAGTTTATATTTTTAATGGAATAGACTTCTGTCAAGAAACGCTTCTCTGCTGCATTTGAAGGATGTAGGAGAATGTTTGTTTCAACATGATACAGAAGTAAAGTTTATTAATTTCAAATGTATTGAGCTTAAAATACCTTACAGTATGCAAACCACTGTTTCAAGTTGTGAGGTTGGGAAATTGCTATTGCACAAAACAAACCCTTTCTCTCTGGGGACAAAACGTATCTTAAAATGTCATTATTTTCTGCAGATATTAATTTGATAGTCTTTTAGTTTGATATCTCTCCTCAATGTAAAATCTATACCAGTTCCATTTCCACTGGCAAAGTCTCCGAGGAAATTGATCTCACTTTCACTACTTTATGCATGAGACTTGGAGCTCTGTGCCTTTCTTTCTGAACTAATAGTGAAGAAGCTGTGCTATCCTTAACCCCCCCCCCATCACTTCTGCATGGTATTGTTGGGATATTAATCCATCACATACACTTTCCAGAAACAGAACTGATAGAAGATTCTGAGCCCAGCCAACAGATCTCCTTATGCTGTCAAAGGCATGTGAAGAGTTGATTCAGGCTGTTGAAATTCTTCCATTCTTTAGCTATGTGTGTTATTCTTAAGAGAATAGCATATTTTCTTTCTGTTTTAAGAGAGACAAGGAGGTCCTCCTAGATGAGGGATGTGAAACTAATACAATTAACTTTGTGACAAATACTGTTCTTCCCCCAAACCTGTACAAATGTGTTGTTTTGAACTCTATTATGATAAGCATTGTGATGATGACCATGTAATTAATGTATCTTCCTGCCATGAAAAAAGGAAGAAACCTGAGTGAAACAAACAAACCTGAGGATGCAACACAATAGTGTGTGACGGTAGCTGCAGCTAAACACTCCAATAACAAAAGCAAAAGCTTAGTTTATTGGAGTTGACATGTGTATAAGGTTACTGAACAACCCATGAAGCTATTCAGCCGGGTCGCTTGTGTTTCATTTCTATATTGGTTGTATGTCTGTACTGGGAAGATAGGAGTCTTCAGAGGAGACTTTGACAATAATGATTTTCTGGATTTCTGTTTTGTCATGTGCTAAAGGATTCTCATGGGAGAACATAAAGTGGAGTCCTTCAAATAAAACACTTTGAAAATTAGGACAGAATTTTGTGTTTGATGGTGTCAAAGAGAATGCAGTAATGGCAAGCCTGAAGGAGGAGATTATATTATACCAGGGACAAGCTAAGCAGTTTATCTTGTCAGAATCCTTTTAAATGCTTCTGAAAAAAAGTTGAAAAGCATCAATACCAAAGAGGAAGACAGGATCAAGGCATGGACAAAAAAGGTGGATACCTTTTTAAAATTGTGTAAGGGACTTAAACATCAGAAAATTTATCTGAGTTGGGATGATGCGTTTATACATCTTAAGGAGGGAGTGGAAGCTGGAGAACTAAATCATACCAATTTGTAGCAACAGACAATCTAATGTTCAGTTTTCCTAACAACTAATAACCCAGCACATAGACATATATATTTTTGATTGCATATATCTGTCCTATGTTTACCATTTGTCTCTTTCAGTCTCATTTCATGTTCTTCCCCTTTGAAATACACTGTATCCACAGTAACTAATGTCATCAGTTCAGGCAACAATAGGTTACCCTGCTACAAGTGTACTAAGTCAGCTTGTTGAATGGGTCTTAAATATATAAAGTGATTTGTGAACTTAGCATGAAGCTAAAGTGAGAAGCGTTTTAATGATGCTTCTCACATTAATGAAGCATTTTAATACTGAAAAATGACCTTAATGTAAAACTGAAATAAAATTCTGTGTATTGTACAAAAAGGTTCTGAGAAACTATGACCGTCATGCTGGTGCCTTCTGTCACACCCCAATTTCTCAGGACGATGACTCAGGTTTGCTGATTCCCAAGTCAGGATTAAGGTGAAACAACACCAGGGATTCTTTAACTCACAAAACTGAATTTTTATTTGCCACTGCAAAAATTGGCATGAGGCTATGTCAGTAAACTGTGTAACATGTCCTAACCATACATCACCAAACACGTACTACATGTTCCAGTGTGTGTCCTTCAGTTTGTGTCCTTTTATCATCCTTACCCCTCCTGTGGGTGGGCACTTGAACTCATTAGGCTAATTAGGTAGCCTTTGGGCTGTGGACTTAGGGGTAATTTGGGCAGTAGCTTCCCCTTCCCTGTTGTCATACATGTTGAGCTGTCCTTTTCAGCATATCAGAACAGCACAACAGAACAGGGAGCTGTGCACCCTCCAGCATGCCCTCCCCTGCCTGTTGCTGATGGGCGCTGATGGGCTTCTTTTCACCTATGGTTCCTTGCTAGGCAGAATTTGTTTTATGCAAAGTTAGTTGTCAAGCAGAACTTGCCCCACCACAATGTTTGAGACATTAACTCCTTCAGTCTCTCACAAGGTGTCAATCAGGACATAGATACTTGGAGGTACCACAGGCAGCTGATGCTATAGTGGATGTGAGAAAGGGAATTTAGCATATTGTGGTGGAACTTTATGGGACACAAATTCACACAAAATTTGGCTTAATTACTTTCATGATTTTCTGAAACTATCCCTTGTTTCTAAAGCAATTGACCAAATTAACCAAGAGGTATCCCCAGATAAATGAGATAGATAGGACTAAAATTCAAGCCAATGGTTAACTGGCTGACTTGCTATGAGGTTGTTAGAAGAAAGGGTAACAGCACAAAATGCTCTGGATTCAGCTAAGAGGGTTGGGTTTTTTTAATGTTTTGGGGATTTTTGCAGTCATAGTGCAGTAAAAAGTTAATATTCAAAGGACCTAATTCTTTCCCATTTGATTAAAAAATGTACACTTCTGTATTGCTGCTTAAACTAATTGCCCCCTTTCTCTTTTTCTCTTTCATCTAGGGAGAGAAGCAACTTCCCTTGGCCTCACCCAAGTGACTTAAGATACAGCCTCCAGCCCTAGGCTCTTGGGAGTCCCTAGCTAAAGCTAAAACAGGACTAATCTCTCCTTCATTTGCACATGAGATGATCTGAGTCATTTAGCTTCCTGACTTTCTCCTCATGTCCTTAGGGCAGGTAATTTCTTGGTTATTGCTCTAAAACTGGCTTTTCCTCTTCTTTCCCTACTCCCCCAAAATACTGTGGCAGTAAATCTTCCAAGGAACTTTGCTGCATTCTGATTTTTAGGCTGTGATTTACTGTCCTGTGGACTAACATACCTTCTGCAGATTTAGAAATAAATGTCTAAATCATAGACAGACTTTCAGCTACTTTCTTATTTTCAAGTATAGCAAAATTTTTCTACGTTTCTTCTTACCTCTCTATTCCTGCCTCTCTGTTTCTTCCTTCCTTCTGCAAAACAGTAAAATTTACATGCTATGTGAAAGTCTTTATTTTGAGTTTGGTTTTAGAGACCTTAAAAGTCTCTGAGTTTAGGAGCCCTGAGTTTACTGGGGCCAGAAATTTACCTCCAGAATCCAGAACTATACCAAAGTCTTTCTCTCCCAATTTTTTTCACTGTACCTCAGGCTTACTCTCTGCCAGTCAAATCCCAGAGCATGGACTGATGCATTAAGCAAGGATTTTAAGGCACAAGTGATTGCTGCATAAAAAGTGAATAATGGATATGAGATTATTTTGAAAGATTACCTACAATTAAACAAAACCAAGCACAACAGTTTCTGGCAGAAAAGACTGGGGGTTGAGGGGGAAGGAGTAAATTGTCAGGTGTCCTTGAGAAGTTCCTGCATGTTAGCATTCGTAGTTACTGCAGCTAATTAGTTCCCCACTGAAAATATATTTTCTTCTTATAAGAACCTAGGTCATGAACATGAAATATTGGTTTCAGTAAATATAATTCTGCATTGGGAGAAAGCCATTCCTCAAGGACACAACTCAGGTCATTGTTCACAAACTGATCTGAGTTACATTAAACTATTTAAAAAAACAGCATACATTTGGTAGGACTAGTGGTTGTTGGCTTTTTATTAACAGTGCCAGAAATCAAGTGCCTGCATTGTACCCTATTCCTAGTTACAAATATTTTTGAGAAAAGTTACCAAAACAGCAGACAGCATAGAAAGAAAACAAAAACGTACTGGCATGAAACTAAATGTGTTCAAATGTGATTTTGTTCTGTAGAGTTAAAAAGGAAGAAAAGAATTGAGAGGCAAAAAAAATTTTTCATATTCCTGTTATTGAGTTATTTATACTACTCTTTGAATTTTTTTGTTTCCTTTTATTTGGATTCTTTGTAAAGTGACTACATCAGGTATTCTGATCGGTCAGAAGACTTCAAAATTGCAGAGTCATTTGGAAAAGTGACTGTTGGTAATAGACACCTGAAAGCAACTTAAACTAATACAGGCAATGTATATATTAGCCATAGATTTGGGAAACCCTAGATAATGCCTGACTCTGATGTTGCGAACAACTCAGGATTTTAGATTCCTAGTAGATTTTAACAAGATTTTATCTGAATCCTGATGAAAATAAACACTGGAATAATCTTCCATTCCAAAATTATTTTCCATGATCAAATATCAGGCAGGACAGTACACACAGTGGTTTAGGTATATCTATAGATAGATAAATAATAGGTAAATGGTTTATAAATTAAAAGAAACTTGTTTATTCCCTGAGGCTAATTATTTTTTATTAGCCATTTTTCTTGCTAGGTGTGTTACCTAACTCAAGAAAATATCTTTCAGCTAAGAGAAACTGGAGGGGTTCTTGTATAAGTATTATTACCCAGGCTTTGTCAGATACATTTATATCGAGTATAGAACTGTTATGAATGAAAAAATGTGTTTTAACACAAAAACTGAGTGTAAGAGCAAGATCTTTGCAATGCCCAGTCGACAGCTGTAGGGCTGGTTATACAAAACTCTTAGCCATAAGCAGACCCTTTTACGGACCATTCTTGGTCCCCTGCCTGAAGTAATATTACTATACCTCTATTGAAATGAATACTTGTCTTTTAAAATAACCATGGTATTTAGGCATCTGGGCACAAGGGGAATGAGATCTTCCACTTGCTATTCCCACTACAGTCCTCTCTAAACTGCAATTCCTCAGCATGAGCTTTGGGCTTTGGGCTGTACACAGGAACAGTGCCTCTGTGCATTTTTTTTTAAAGCTCTTTTTCAAGAAGTGAATTTACAACACCTGCTCAATAGAGATATTAGTTAATGTTCCATTTACCTCTTTGTGAGGTCTCAGAAGATGTCTCCACTGGGGTGTTGAAATGAGACAGGCTCAGGAAAATGGCAGTTACTAACAGTCCTTTTCTGAAGGACATGCGACATCTGTCAGAAGCCATTCTCACTGAGCAGCTGGACTTTTTATTTTTCCTTCTCTGTCCAAGTACTTTCCAAAGTGTTTTGAATTTATGTATCTTGGCATGCTTCCTTGGACACAGCTAGCTATGTTAAATCATAATGTTAATGTGGAAATGGAACCTACAGTTATGAAAGATCCTGATCAAGGATAAGTAACAGCATAAGGAATAGCATTAGAGGTGCATGATGCAAAACATCCATGAAATGGGCTGCTCGAGTAGTCAGGAAAGCAAAGACTGATGAACATTAGTTCTTGAAGTGAAGGACATAGGTATTATTTAGCCAGCTGTCATAAGAACTACTAAAATTCACTGCAGAAAACTACAATTACCTAAAAGAATATCTTTAAGTCTGTGTTCCTGGGACACCCATATTGTCATCAATTAGAAACAAATTCATATGCACAAATATTACTGCTAGTATGAACTGTGAAAACATGATCACAGTGGCAGATTTCGTGTTGTAATTCTGGAACATTTCCCATTCCCTAATCAAAGAAGTTTACTGACCCAGAATTATGTTAAAAGCAACCAGTTTTCTATATTACTTTCCTACAGTGTGCTAGATAAGTTAATGTTTAAACAATTTCATCCCTAGTGTAAAAACTTGTTTTATATTTTTTCCTCATCAGACAATCAATACAGAGATAGAACCCAAATCTGCAGGGGGAAAGTATAACTTCTATTAGAATGAATGTAGTGTTCTTGGTGCATGCACTGATGATATCACATTGTCATGTTAACACTCTTCCTTTTGTCTCATTTATGTCAGATGTCATGGGTAGTCTTTGTTTTATTGATTTCAACTGCCAGATCTTTATGGCAGGGATTCTCTTACTCAGTAGAGTGCGTAACAAAGGTGTTTAATATAGCTTAGCTCTTGAGTACTATCACAGTTAGCATGGATTAATAGCACAGTTAGGTTGTGTGGTGAGTGGAAGGGTTCCTAGCCTTATCATAGACAAGATTAATCACTAGCATTCACTCTTTAATCTTCTTTATCACCTCTAAATACCTATTACTTTCTCCTTGTACTGCTTTTTCTCACTGTTGTCCTAATCTGATTTTTTGTACACTGTAAACTACCGGATCGCATTTTGGGTGGATCTTACTCCATTCTGCTACTTGGTTTTACCTTTGAAGCCTTACTAGTGGTTTTGTTGACAGAGGACACAACTGGGCTCAAGAAGCTTGTTTGCAGCTTAGTGAATGTCATCACTTAATGCCTCAATCTGCTTAACTGCAAAGTGAGAGCAATGATTTTGCCATTTGTTATGATGAGTCTTGATACCTCTTAATGAAATGTGCTAAATGAGAGTTAAATGTTATAAATTTACTACTAGAAATTGCAAGGAACATTTGGTTGGATTATGTAATATATGTAGTATTAATCTGCATCTTTTCAAAGACTTTAAACTAACAGGAAGATCTTTCTATATGTGTATAAGAAACCTGAAGTAACAAATGGTAACATATGTTGAAATACAGTGTAGCTACAGTACACATAATTCATCCCTGCCATTCAGTTTTCATTCCCTCCATGTAATTAAAAACGTGGATTCATCTGAAGGGCTGAAGGAGCTTCAGTATCTAACATCACATCGATATGCTCTGCACCACATGGTGAGAGGGAAGATTTCAGCACTGTGTTTCTCTAGTGAACAACCAGTAAGAGGTTCCTTTTAAGTACATAATTTTATATTGCTTCCATCCCAACTGTTCTCCCTTTTCCACCCACTCCCATCTGCACCTGAATTAAAAATATTTCACTTCTGTCTATTTTACTGGCTTATATTTGGAAATCATTAGCTAAATCCAAAGTTAAAAGCATCCTCATGTAATCTGTCACCACTACTACTGGTACTAGTGTCTGAGAATAGTTTCTGGAGAGACCAAGGACTAATAGGGATGCTAAAGTAACTGCCCGTACCTATTTTCTTACACATGTATTTTCGTACACTTGCAAAGTTTTCATAGGTCTGAGAATACTTCTGGGGCATAGGAAATAATATTCCAGTCCAGTTTTATGTCTGAAGAAACAAAAGTGCAATCACAGCTAATGATGCTCCAGATCATTCTGCAGCTAAGGGACAGAACTGGGAATAGTTACCATGAAAGCAAACTGTTTGCTATAAATGTACTACCATAGACTTGGCTGTTGCAGTAACAAACTTCTTATAGCAAATCATGTGATAAGAACTTTGAAAGCTGAAGCCCTGTTTTTCAAGTGACTCATAAGTCTATGCTACAATTCATGATGCAAGTGCTTCAAAATCACTGATTCATGTACTGATAGTGATGTAGTGACAAAAACACACAGCAGAATATGTTTTCACATCAGCTACTGGTATACTGCTGTATGCTGTGCTTGGTGATTATAATTACATGGGAATATGCATCTGAGTCATACAGGTTTCAACCTGCATTGGTATGGCTCTCAAAATTGAAAACCCCCTTTTAGGCTTCCCTTTAGGAACTCTGGACACGAAAGGTTTTATTAACTTGATCAATGAACTTAGAATCTTAAATCCCATCATATTTGCGCTTTGACTTTACATCTAATGAGCTCTCCAAGTATCAAAATAGGTGCCTGTGTCTCTTGCACCAACTAAACTGAAAACATTAGTCTACCAAAATGCAGTCAGTTCCCACCTAGAGTACCTAGAGTTCATGGCATGTGTATTTTTTTCCAGCCTTCTGAAGTTTTGATCTGGGTAGCCTGGATATCTCATCATACTAAAGACCAACTTGGAGTCTCTTGCTAGGCTTGGCAGAATCAATCATCTAGGTCTTTCATACCTACACCATTCAAGGAATTTAAATCAGTGGACATGCCCTGAGTGTGAGTTATGGACAAGCCTGTGTGAAATGCAAGGAGAGTGAAAATCTTATATTAATACCTTAGGTATTCACAAACTGATTGGAAGAGCTGTATTCCAGTTACCCCTCAAATGACCATTTAAGTAAAACTTGTATAAATGTCTAAATTTGAGAAATCAATCTGTAACATGTAAGAAATGTAGTCAATAAAACATGAAATGGTTATGTGGTACTTACAAAGTTTAAACAAATATAATTACTAGAACCGATCAATTTAATCTTCTCATGGACAATCCTGGATAAGTCTGATTTTTTCCCTTGGAAGGGTGACATTTCTCCCTTTAGAGCAAAATCTTTATCCTACATAGTCAAAAGGGCTCTTTTGCTCCTTTCTGTTGACCTTAGTGCAGCCTAGCTACTTCTATTCAAATAGGATAGTAAAAGCATTTTGGAAGAGGACATCCAAATCCAGTTATCTTGTGGAATGATTACATTTCCTACAAACTTGCTGTGTCTTCTTTTTTGTATCTTTCTTGATTTTATATTGAGCTACAAATAAACCAAGGTAATGATGTTATCATATTTGATTTAAATACAGAAGTTATTTAATATATTTAGATGAATAAATCAAAGCTGCATTTGCCAGACCAATGATAGCTTTTGTTTTAGGGAGGATTTCTGGTCTAATTGTATTGGGACCCAGTATTCACTAACAAAACATAACACTACAAACATAAAATTATCTGGAAAGCAGTGGACTGCTCTTGTAACTAATTTATATGCATGTAATAATGAAGAAATTTGTTCACCATACAGTCATTTCAGTGCTTCAGAAAATCAAACCTACAAATTAGTACATTTTGTATCCTCCTGCAGAATTTTTGTACGAATTCCAGTGCTCTAACTTTGAAAGATATTTCTGGGGACCAATGCAGCAATAGGAATATTTCATGGTTGGGTCCACAGTTCTTTTCTGGTATTCAAATGTAATTCACACCACAAATTAAAGTAAACAAATGTTATGTAACACTGGTTTTATAGTTCATTTATGATGGATGTTAATGATATTACTTAATACACAACTAAGACGTGCTTAGGTAATCTGGTAAAGAGGGCATAATACAAAACAATTCAGTATAATATGATATTTATAATTCAGCATGATGTCTTCATTATTATTATTTGGTTTTGATACCTAATTCATGATTAGACTTGCTTTCCATCCTTTTGATGATCAGTACTGGAAGGTGCTCTGTGGAACTGCTGTCATTTTGGAAGACATATTGAATTTCTGCAGCACCTCATATTTAGGGTTCCAACCTATCAGTCATGCTGTAAGGCACTGTTGTAGTATAATCAACAGTTTGTTCAGTTTGGAGAAAGACCTGACCAAATGCTCATCTGTAGCTGTCTGTTGAATTTAAGCAGCACTGCAGTGCTTTGAGCTGGCAATCCAAACGTCTTCATTTAGAAACAAAACACCATATGCTATAATCAACTCACCATAGTAATTTTCTCCACTGCAGTATCATTAAAGAAGTATTGTAGCATAAAGACTAAACTAAAATATGCTTGGCCAATGAGAAAGCCAACAGCCTTCTGCAATTCAAGCAATTTTTAATTATTTTGCTACTGTAATGTCTGAATACTTCACAGTCTTAATATATTCTCCTAACAAATCCCTGTCTCCCTTTAAATTTTGAGTGGGATCTGAGTTACAGATATTCATGTTTGGAGAATCAACAATTGCAGACTCTCATCACCATCTCAAAGGGCTGCCTAAATCTCTAGCATCACATGAGTCTCTGGAGGAGCTACAAACTGGACCTGGAAATTCCAGTTAAGTCCAGACAGCCAGAGGATTGCTATCCGTGCTGTTAAAAATCATAGAATCATTTAGGTTGGAAAAGACCTTTACAATCATCAAGTCCAACCATCAACCATGCCCACTAAACCATGTCATGAAGTGCCTTGCATACATGCTTTTTGAATACCTCCAGGGATGATGACTCCACCACTTCCCTGGACAGCCTGTTCCAATGCCTGACAACCCTTTCAGGAAAGAAATTTTTCCTAATATCCAATCTAAACCTCCCCTGACGCAACTTGAGGCCATTTCCTTTCATCCTATCACCAGCCACCTGACAGAAGAGACCAGCACCCACCTCACTACAACCTCCTCTCAGGTAGTTGTAGAGAGCAATAAGGTCTCCCCTCAGCCTCCTTTTCTCCAGGCTAAACAACCCCAGTTCACTCAGCTGCTCCTCACAAGACTTGTGCTCCAGGCCCCTCACCAGCTTCGTTGCCCTTCTCTGGACACACTCCAGCGCCTCAATGTCTTTCCCATAATGAGGGGCCCAAAACTGAACACAGTACTCAAGGTGCGTCCTCACCAGTGACGAGTACAGGGGGACGATCACTTCTTTGCTCCTGCTGGCCACACTGTTTCTGATACAGGCCAGGATGCCGTTGGCCTTCTTGGCCATCTGGGCACACTGCTGGCTCATATCTAGCCGACTTTCAACCAGCGCCCCCAGGTCCTTTTCTGCCAGGTAGCGTTCCATCCACTCATCCCTAGACTGTAGCATTGCACGGGGTTGTTGTGACTGAAGTGTGGGACCCAGCACTTGGCCTTGTTGAACCTCATACAATTGGCTTCAGCCCAATGATCCAGCCTGTCCAGATCCCTCTGTAGAGCCTTCCTACCCTCAAGCAGATCACCTCTTCCTCCTAGCTTGCTGTCATCCGCAAACTTATTGAGGGTGCACTCAATCCCCTCATCCAGATCATTGATAAGGATACTAAACAGAACTGGCCCCACTACTGAGCCCTGGGGAACACCACTTGTGACCGGCCGCCAACTGGATTTAACTCCATTCACCACAACACTCTGGGCTTGTCCATCCAGCCAGTTTTTTACCCAGCAAAGAGTACACTCGTCTAAGCCATGAGCTGCCAGCTTCTCGAGGAGTATGCCGTGAGAGACAGTGTCAAAGGCCTTACTGAAGTCCAGGTAGACAACACCCACAGCCTTCCCCTCATCCACAAGGCGGGTCACCTGGTCAGAGAAGGAGATGAGGTTGGTCAAGCAGGACCTGCCTTTCATGAACCCGTGCTGGCTGGGCCTGATCCCCTGGTTGTCCTGCACCTGCCATGTGAGCACACTCAAGATAAGCCGCTCCATAATCTTCCCTGGTACCGAGGTCAGGCTGACAGGCCTGTAGTTCCCCGGATCCTCCCTCCGCCCCTTGTTGTAAATGGGTGTCACATTGGCAAACCTCCAGTCATCTGGGACCTCTCCCGTTGACCAGGATTGCTGAGAGATGATGGAGACACTGTGGAGTGTCTTCTTCCTTCACGGTACCATTTAGCTTCTGCGAAATTGCTGTTGTGCTAAGATTCAGACAGGAGCCAATGATTCACATGGTGTACAAGTAGGTGGAAGATAGAGCAGATACTTTTCATTTGGGCTTAAACTTGAAAAAATATTATTTGGTGATTAATTCCATATTAATGCTTTCAATATCTCCTCTATACTTGGGAGTTCTTCCCTAACAGAACAGTCTGAAGCATGGAAGCAGCTCAAACTTTTTTTTGTAACTTGTTGCTATTTAATATGTTAAGCAATTTGAGGGTAGGGAAATCCTTAAAGCTCATGCTCAGGATTCAGAATATGGATTTTTTTTCTCTTTGTCTTTTACAAAGTGTTACTGAATCACCCCAGAAGAGGCTTAGGAGGGACCTTCTTTATAAACTGGTTGATACAGACCAGCACAACCAACACTGAAATTACTTGGCAAAAGAAACAGCTATATATAAATAGCAGAGTCCAAAAGTGTTAAGAGTTCTTTGCTTTTTCAGCAATACAGTAAAACAGCTGTTAGTCATGAGTGCTTCTTCCTTCATAACACTGTAAGCCAATGTATGAAAAAATGCACAAAACTGATGTGGAGTATTAACATGCCTTTCTAAACTGTCTTCTACTAATGCAAGAAGACAGTAGCATTAGAAGCAAAGAAAACAGAATGGTATTTCTACTTTGGGAAGCTCAGCTGAGATTCTGGTGAACAGAAGGTACAGAAAATAGTTTTTGAGAGAATTGCATGCTTTTAAATAGCCTGAAAGCTAAATTATTAGGTCAGTTCTATCAATCTTCCCATTAAAACTACCATTTATATTTCCTGCCAGACACTATATAGACAAAGTGAAAATGATCAAAGTCATTCTCGCTGGTGCTAGACTCTGCTGTCCTTGTCATTAATTGTTTCTCAAGACAAAGCATGTCACTGCTGCCGTTAGGGTCAAACTAATAGAAAAAAGCACAATATCAGGGTGGAAAACCCTTTTTATTTGTTGCTGTTCATTTAGTTTTGGCATCTGCAGCAGGACAAAAGCTGTTTAAAAGAAACAACATGCTTAAATGACAGCCTATGAGTGATGCTGCAAGACAAATTGAAAATAGCTGTGATGTAATAATGTGCTTATTACTCAAGTACTGCAGCACTTTGTTGTTTAAAAGTACTTGCTATATATAAAGTAGCTCTCATCCCTACAAGAGAGAAGGGAACACCAGATAGTCTTTATACATGAACCAGGAAAACAAAGAGGTAAAGGTGTTAATCCTCAAAATACTGAAGCTCAAGACAACTGAAAATCAAACTAAACACCACTGAAATCTGTTCGCAATTAAAAATATAAGCCCATTATATAAACAGGCATTGGGGAAAAGAGAAAATACAAGTGGGGTTCAATTTGGGCTTTGTTGTTTTGTTGGTTTGGTTTTTTCTTTCCTAGGGAGTGACAAGTGGACAGAGATTGTTCTGAATAATTTAGTCACTGAACTTGAATTTGAAATTTGAGTGATGTCTGTAAACGAACAATGTTGGATGTCACTGTTTCCCAGTTCAGTATTTAGTCCCACAGTATGAGCACATATCAAAGCACTCTGAAAATATTGATCGGCAAAGAAAATATAAATCAAACATATCAGGTGCATGATATGCATGATGCAGTGAAGTCTTTGAAATAACAGAACAATGTCCTTCCAGCAAACAGAAAGAGAAGTTGCTTTTGCATTCCAGATACTGATGAAAAAATAAAAAAAAGATATAATGATATATTAGGAAAAAGTGTGGTTTCTATTATGTATTTTCAAGCCTACAAAATGAGAATGTAGTTGTGAGACTTCACAGGCTTCTCATAATAGCCATGAAGTTAATTTTCATGGGGAGAAGAGATTATGTGATGTTGAACTACTGTTACATTTTTGTTTGAATCTAGACTGGAGATTTTTGTTTCTTTAGCTAGTCCCTGAGAATACAGTAGCAGCACGGAAAAGCCAAAGCCACAAAAAAATTAAAACTATCCCTCAATAATTGCAGTCACACCAAAAAGTTGAAGGTGTGTTATGTTTATTTTTATACAAATCTTACACAAATATGACCTGGATTTTGCAGCAATGTGTACCCATTCTAAAACCAAAGGAAGGCCTTTGAAGCCCATTCATTCAAAATAAATTTTTTAGCACATCATGGGACAAGGAAAGGTAAAACAAGTGGGGATATTTTTTCTGCTCTTCCTGTCAGTTTGGTGAATCTATTCCACTTTTCCAGCTTTCAAAAAGTATGGCTATGTTTTTTTTCCATCTCAAGAGCATAAGGCCTATGTTTGCTTTATTAATCTGCCTAAGATTTCAGGTATGGATATACAATGAATTCATTACATTAAACTAATCCCAAGTAAATATCACTAATGTGTTTCTGAAAATATTTTCCATGAGGTATTTTCTTCTGACAAAATAACATCCCTTTCATTTCATGTGAAGAGCTGAACAATAGCTCTGTAGTGGCATTAATATTTGTGAAAAATAATTTCTAAATTACAAGCTTCAAGTGTGGCAAAGCACATCCATATAATCCACCAGTGGGGATGTTGGCACAACCAAGTTGCTTACCTGGCAAATCAAAGACAGAAGGAATGTGTAAGTTTTAAATATCAACTGACATTCACTTAGAAGTAATTCATTTTCTGATTCATATAACAAATTGTAGAACAAATTCAAGTAATCATGAATATGTTTGAGAAAATATGACTGCTTACAGGAAAAGCTTTTTAATTATGTAAATGATTCTTTGCAGTTATTCACAAAGATACGCTCAGAATGTTAGCATCCAAACTTGATTCCCAAAGCTATGCTTCCAGTTCAGCTTTCCACTGAAAAGAGATATGGATCAAAGATAGCAGATTTTTATAGTGAATTGTACCTTCTTCTACAATTATTCATCTGCCTTTAGTAAAGAGATGCAAAGCCTGGGAGTCTATTCTTAATGATTGAAAAATCTCCCAGTAGGTTGAGGAAGACTTGAAATTAGATCTAAAATTTATTTATGAAGCAACACAGTGCAAGTTACTAAACACAGGTCTCATTTATGGAAATCAAGAAAATAGACCTGAATGAAAATGTTGGGGCAGATATTTAAAACTACTGAAAATACTTTCAAGACAGTGTCTGTATAGCTTTGTGTCAAAGATGACAGTCAATTTAAATAGTGGCTGAAAGGGCATGGTATTTTACATGCAGATTTGTTGAAATGACCGTGAGCCACGTTCCAGCTGGGAGTTATTTAGTACAAATGCAGTCCTACAGTCAATCACATTTAAATTTAAAATCTGGCTCATCATCTTCAACTTTTGAATTTGGAACTGTACTTGGATTCCTTTGTACTGAAGAAAAAAAGGTTACAGAGTTCCCAAGCTGCTCACCTGTAAATCTAAAAAGGTTTTATAGGCCTAGCCCTTCCAAGAGGCAGGGATAAAAACTGCAGTTAGAGTAGATAATCCTGCATAATTTCTGGCTAAAACAGCTGGGATTCAGTTTTCTCTTCTCACTCCCTTTTAGAAGAAAGGCAGGCAGGGATGCAGGCAGAAGAGAGTTTCCATGGATGATCCATGGATTAAGAGTGATAACAGGGCTCCAGAGTGGCTCTTCTAAACAAAAGCAATTAAAAAGTTGACATCTTCTGGGAAGGCATGCCAGCAAGAAGAGGTATCTTCTTCCTTCCTTCTAGACAATAACTGCTTACAAAATCATATGAATCTTAAGTACGGAAGGAAGCATGGGTATCATATATGAGTAAAAACATTCATGCTCGCATGAAGCTCAGCAATTTACTAAAGATATTAAATGGGGCAGCCCTAGAATGGAAGGAAACAAAAGCTGTATGGGAGACATTTAGGCTATGCTAGGGAGAAAACATGCAATATGCTGACCAGTAAAAGATCTTCCTATGCAGCTACGTTTCTTTCAAAAACAAAGCAGATATTGATAAAATAGCTGCTCTCAGACACAAAAAGTAAGATGTCTCCCCTTTCAAGCAAAAAGTTGCACTGAAAAATTGCTAGATTATTTAATTGAAAATGGCCCCCTTTTATTTTGGTATTCTGGAAACATTTTGTTCATTCATATGCAGCTCACTGGAAGACCANNTCACTGGAAGACCATAGAAGAGTATGATACTCTCTCACATTGCAGATGTTACATATGCTAGAGGTCTGGGGCGTTTTTCCATTTATTACAAACATGTTCCACTTCTGCTTGGACAGATTTTGATGATGATGTGAAAAACCTGCTTTACACAGATCTGAGATAAAAACTTCAGATGCATGTTTAAATGTCTAGATTTTCAGGACATTTTTGTACTGGGGATTTTAGTCTATGT
>VYZV01002007.1:31028-42736 GCA_013401275.1 Pandion haliaetus | reverse complement strand
CCCAGTCCTTGTTCCCATAAAACACCAGCAGTGCTGGCAACAGTAGGAAAACCCTCCTGAGGCCAGCAAGTTAGGGCAACAGTGGCAAAAATGGTATGCTTGAGACCAGCATAAGGCCTTATTGAATGAGAGGTGATTGGAAAAATGCTGCAGACTGGTCTCAGGGAGTGGTTTCAGAGACTGAAAAAGGAAAAACAGTCGTGGCAGCAAATTAGCATTTGATATATGTTAGTAAACACAGATTAAATACCTCCTACTAAGCAAAAATCTATTTAACCCCCCCCAAAGGACTTATGACTGTATTTTGATACACACATTCAGGTGTAAGCCACAGTACAGAAAAGGGCCCTATGGTGGAAGTTTCAGGAGAATATTTCTAGTCAAATATCATAAAGCTTGCCAAGATGCACTGGGTAGTGCTTTTACAGGTATACAGCTATAGTTTAGGGGACAATGTTCTTTTTTAAAGCTTGGATATTTCAATACAGGACTTGGAACTCTTTCCAAAATCTTTTCCTGAATGCGTCACTGCAGAGACATTCGCTGAAAGAAGACAAATACGTGATTAAGTAACAGGAAAACAAGCTTGATTGCAGAGTAAAGCACTTCGATAACTTCAGAGAGTGTGTCAGAAGAAATCACTGTGCATTAAGCTATGGCAGAACTGTGTTGGGTCTTCACTAAGATCCTGTTCCTTTAAGAATTAGACCCTGTGTTAATTAGAGGGCTGTATTAATTTAGCGTCTCTTACATAGATAGCTATGCTGCTATAAATGTACCCTATCTTGGTATGCTTATCTGTGTGCGTTAAAAAGGAAATAATTACACTCTATGAAATGTTCTTGCGGTGGTTTAATGACATTCAGGAATAATTGCTGACCTGACATTGCTTTAAAAATAAAAAAATATAATTGACCCAATAAATATAATCTCACCAATAAACATTTCCACTCTAGACTAGATATCACTTAGTCATCCCCCTGTCCCCTTCCCCCACCTGTACACTTAAAAATATCTAAAATCTCTGTTTCCTGAAACTTTCCAATTATTTTCTTTATATTCTATATGTGGAACAACATCTGTTCATTTTATTTCTTCTCCCATCTCAAGAAGTGCATTTGATTTGCAACCAGAGAATTAAATCTGCTTTTACTTTCACAAATATCACTCATGACATCTTTTGACGTCAAACCAGTGGCTTTCATACATGACTGACTTGGAAGCTAGAAAGTGGATTGAATTTTTACATTTCTTAACCAATCCTATCTTAATTTTTTTCATTTTGTCAAATAATTACACCTATTGAGTGTTCAACTGATATAAACCCATACCATTCCATTCTTCTTCCATGTGTCTTCATTGTTTTATAACGAATGAAGATTTAGCCCTGCTGTTCTGGAAGAACAAAAGCTAATCTGATTCTGTTTGTTAAGCTGCGTAAGTATGCAGCAGCAGTACTGATGATATTAGCAGAAATGAGCACACCTTGGGAATAGCAGTTTTTACTTAATTACTGCTATGCAACCATCTGGGGAAACTCTGTTTTTAATATACTACTAAAAGTTCTGTGCATGTAAGGAATGCTTAGGTATTTGGTAACAAACAGTGCAAATAGTAAGTTATATAAAGTGGAGGAATAAATATACAAATATGAAAGCACACCAAAAAAAGGTGAAAACCAGTCTACCAGAACCAATATTATGACACCAATGCAATGGGGTACCCCATACTTTGTACCCAACTAAGAAGAGTTAAATGAATTAGTGACAACTTCACAGAATAAAGTGAGCTAATCCTCTAATATAAGTAACAGCCAGTAACCAATTGGCCGTTGTCTCTGTCTGAGAGTTTGTTTTGTTAGGATTTCTACAAATTTTTTAGGCTGTCTTATAAAATACTCTTCCTTAGAGAATACTTTTTGCAAAGATCTACATTTACCTGAACCATATTTACGTACTGTGTGTCCTGGGGAGATCAACTTTACATGGGGCTTGTTGAGTTCATCCAGACATCTGGGGAATACTATGTGCACTGGCAATTTTTCAGGACATCTAAACACCCAGAAGCTTGCCAAAAGTAGCCTCCTCATCTAGCAGTAGCTCTTACAAAGCTGGGGATACTTATCTGGGTGTCTGTATGATCTATAGGCCACACAAAAATAGAAGTCACCTTTAAATAGAACCAATCCTTTTTTGTTAGTGCGGCCAACTCACATGATCTTCAATGTGCTATTCAGACAAGGGAGTACTACTTTCCATGGACAAATGGATGAATAGCTTCTGCTTCAGAATAATATGAGCTGAGTTGCAGTGTCTTTGATGTGTAATATTTACTATTTAATGCCTCCTAAGTCCAATATGACATATATGGTAACAGAGAAAAAGTCTGTATTTACAGGTATCTACATTAATTCCTAAAGCTTTACAGTATGTACATTTTATATAAATAACTATTACTATTACTACCATCGTTATTACCTTTATCCTTTTCATTGGTTTTCTGAAACTTGGGGAGAAAGTAAATTTCTCAAATTGATGGACATTCAGTAGCAGTTCATTTTGGTGACAGTCCTATTTTCTAGTTTTTTAAACCCCATTTTCTTTCTCCTACCATCATCATCAAAGCATTTATTTGTATTTTATTTTCATTTAAGTCCCAGTCTTCAAAAAGCTGAATCAGCAACTTCCTACAACTGTATTAAGAAAAATGAAGCTATTATTCCCTTTCTTACATTCACTACAAAATTTTGTGAAATGTTTTCATGACCAGGATTGATGAAATTCAAAAGCAATCTTCCTTGTGGTCTTTCATGTGAAGAACAATGATCTGTCTCTGCTGATAAAGAAGTTAAATGAATTGAATGTAAAGCAGGCTCAGCTCTGGCCATGACTTATGGTAATTGTTTTCAAACATCCTGATTCAAGATTACTTGCCCGTGAGCAATGCAATATAAATGGCATTACTTTATTTTTGCATAGTAAGTTCACTTTATCTTATAACTATCTGAATGAGCTAGGTATGGTTTTATATGATCAGCTGAAATATAAGTGCTTAGGTGCAAGGTCATAAACGTGAGAATACACCTAGTGTTAGAAGCAGAGCTATACTGAGGTCAGGGAGTTTCCATCACCCTGCCAGAGGTCTCACTCTGGATGGCTTTTGCTGTGTGCAAAAAGATTACAGTATTGTTTCTTTCTTTGTTTTGCATAATGTAGCCAGGATTTTTAAAAGATTTCAAAAAACAAGACATAAATTAACCAGATTGATTTCTGGTGCAGGAGGTGAATAATAAGTAACTTTTAAAGTGACTTGAAAGTACCTTAAAAATCATGTTCTGCAGAGTCCATTGGAAAAGGTTCAAGTGGAGACAGCTAGACTATCTCTACTTTGTTATCTGAGATTCTGAGGGGAAAACAGACTTGGACTTTGTGTATCTTGGAAAGCTGTAAATTCTTGACACTGATGTACCGTATCAGACTTACTTGGAATGAATTTGTCACTTGTCAGTAATGCCAGCTTCTCTAAGGCTACAGCTACATAGGGGGCAATAAAAATCTGTCTCATTGTCCACTGTTACTTCAGAGTAGTTGTAGATGCATCCTGGGACATGCTGCAGCTCCCACAGATAGTTGTTCCTTAACTCAGAGGTTTTGCCATATATTCAGTTATTTGGAGTGAATAGGTCCACTGGTCCAATGAAATAAATCCATTGGAATACAGATCTAAATCCTTCACTTTCTATTCTTCTTGAATGATCCGAGGTAAAGCATAGGATTCCATTCATGGACAGTCCTTGTTAGACTGCCTCATACTCAAGAGAATACAAATAGGGAGAAAACTTGGAACCTTTGAATTAAAATTGTGTTCATTTTGCCTGCAAAATAAGTGAGGAAATTAATCTGGAATTTGTTAAGACATAACAGTGTGTGGAAAAATAAAATTATCGTCTTCTGAAAGAACTGTGGTTCACCTTGTACAAGGGAATACTAACGCGGTACTTTATTATGTAAGTGGCTAACTGATATATTGTTTCCTTGTTAGTCAGTACGATTATTTTCAGTACAAAAATGCATTGAACCCTGTCGTGGTTTAACCCCAGCCAGCAACTAAGCACCACGCAGCTGCTCACTCACTTCCCCCCCACACCCAGTGGGATGGGGGAGAAAATCGGGAAAAGAACTAAAACTCGTGGGTTGAGATAAGAACGGTTTAATAGAACAGAAAAGAAGAAACTAATACTGATAGTGATGACACTACTGAAATGATAACAGCAATAATAAAAGGGTTGGAATATACAAGTGATGCACAACGCAATTGCTCACCCCCCGCCGACCGACGCACCCAGAAGAACCCCGAGCCGCGACACGCCCGTCTTAGTTCCTAAAACGTCATATGGTATGGAATACTCCTTTGGTCACTTTGGGTCAGCTGCCCTGACTGTGTTCCCTCCCAGCTTCTTGTGCCCCTCCAGCTTTCTTGCTGGCTGGGCATCAAAGGCTGAAAAACCTTGACTTTAGACTGAACATTACTTAGCAACAACTGAAAACATCAGTGAGTTATCAACATTCTTCTCATACCTAGCTCAAAAACATAGCACTGTACCAGCTACTAGGAAGACAATTAACTCTATCCCAGCTGAAACCAGGACAAACCCACTGGAAAAAAATATGGATCTAAGTTCCCATAAAACTCTTTTGGCTGGATTCTGTTATCTTTTCAATATTTCAATAAGCACAAACAACATTAACAAGGTGAAATTAGTAATGTTCCTCCCACCAGCCCACTCTAATCAGTAAGCAGAACTGATCAATTAATGCTTTAACAAGGAAAATTTTATTTTGTAATGATGGTAGTTACCAAGTTGGCTACAGCCTGGTGATAGTTACTTGTTAGATATGAGAGTTGCTTTCGTGATATCGGGAAGCTAAGAAATTGTTGGGTGCCAGTTCTTCAGTCTTCTCTGTGTAGGTAAGTGTAAGTGCAGAATCTCTTTTATTTGAAGCCTTTAGAAAGAATAAATTGCAGGATTGGCACTAATGTTGTATGCAGACTTTGTGCTTTTATAGCACAAGCCCTATGGTAATTTCAGATATAATTGTTCAGAGGTATTCAGAACTCTATCTGTTGTTGGCAGTTTCACTGCTGGCATTTAAAATGCATTTTAAGAATGTTACTACTTTGACAAATCAGGTATTTCAAAAGATGTTTTAAAGCAGTGTTAGAAGGATTCTTCATTTAAAAAACTAGCAATAGAATTTCTTGCTTACTTTTACATTCTGAAGTTTGTGATCAGTTATGGTATCTGAAAAGTTAAGTTTGTCTTCAAACTAGGACTGTTTGGGGGGCTCGATGACCTGAGTAGTGAGTAACATGTTCCACATTCATTACTGCCATGAAGAAAATGTTCTCTTGCAATATTTTACGACACAAAATTAAGTCAGGGACAGTTAACAGTGCCAAGTTTAATAGTTGACTCTATAGAAAAACCAAAGTTACAGCTATGTCAAAATTATTAATAGACTTACACACACCTCCATGCATCTGGTTCAGGTAAAGCAGTGGCAGAATAAATAATTGAGGTTTTGTCTACCATAAAAAGTTCAATATATTTAAATTGCTGACTCTTCATTTTCCTGCACACATCACATTTCATCTTAGGTGATGTAATTTGTCATTAAAGAAGAAAAAAGAAACAAAGAACAAAATAGACATGATGTATTTCTTCTGTTGTAGGCCTGCTCATTCACATCATTGAAAGATTTAATATTTTCGTTTTTAGTGGAATGCCACCCTTGACATTTTTAAACAAAGGATGAAGATTAACAGAATCAGGGCATCAGAATAATACATTTATAATATTTTGAACCACTTTTTTGAATTATTTTTTGCTTAGTTACAGTATGACAGAATACTAATCTTGGCTATTCTTATTGACTGAGTTTTATTTATGACTTATATGCTTTAGTGTTGTTTATTTCTATCTGTCTGTAAGCACTTTGCACATTTTAAGCACTTAACCATCTTAAAATTTGCATCCCTGCCTCCTCAAAGTATAAATCAGAAAAGGATACTGTTCTTTGTGAATTTAACTAAGCTGCTACTTCACACTGAATTACTTCTTCTTGAGCTGGCATTCATAGTTTTTTACGCATATTCAATAGGGAACATTCTGAGGATGAATCTGTTGAACAGTAATAAATGTGCTTATTTACTTATTGCGGTATGCCCTACTGACTCTGAAAGTCTTCTGTAACTTTAAGTATCTTTATTTTTGTTATTGCTGAAATCCTAATAATTGCTTTCACAGATTCTTAGAAGTTACAAGAACGGGATCTATTTAAGAGTCTCGATCACTGTGCTCTTTTAAACCAGGCACTTCAAAACTCTTACTTGGCTTTGTTAAGCTTGGGGTTGGTTATTTTTTTCTTATTATTTCCATTGCTCCTTTTTTTTCAAATAACCATTTCTACTACTTGCTAGTATTAATGTCATAGATGGTTAAGTCATCAAAGTATGATTTTGCTCCTGGAAGAGCTTTCTGACATTTGCAGGTTGGAATGTTGAACTGATTTTGATGCTGAGCATGTTCTGAAAGCAATCACAAGAAGAATATTTGCCAAATGGTGTGTTGGAACTACAAATCTTAAAGCACTTTGTGTCCATGAGAACTTGCCAAAACCTTTCTGATTAATCTAATTTGCTGAAGAATTTTATTCCTGCTATCTCAGCAAATATGTATGTACCTTCTCGCAGAACTTCCCTGGTGTTCTTGCATGGCTGTTGGGGATCACTATGAAGTTTGAATCTATTTTCCCTTTTTCTCTTTGCAAAGGCTGCAGAGTAAGCAGGCACTTAGATACATTCTAAGGTTATGTATTTTTGAAAGGTTTTCTCTGTTTCTGCAAGTGTTGCAAGGCTTGTTGTTCAGGTCATGCATAAACTGGTTGCAGGTTCAGTTTTGCACTAGCAGAGCTGAATTTCTGATTCAGCATGGTTCCATACTCACTGAGTGGTGGTACCTTGAAAATTAATGATGAAGAATGGTCATTTACAATAGTGGTAGCTAGTAACTTGTTATTAATTGTTGGTTTACCTTTAGTTCTGAGAAAACTTGCTTATCCCTTGTTGTCACCTTAAAAAAGACTAGCCTGGGTAGTGAATGAAATTAGCTAACAACTAGATCTCCCATGGCATAAACTAATTAGCATTGTAATTGATTGCTTGAATTCTCTTAAAGAATTTATTATACTGAGGTACACATTCTGTGCATTTTGGCGCAGGTATGTGATTAGCATTGTTACTAGTGTGTGAACTGTGTTCTATTCCCTGGGCATTGTATTTCCATTGTATACTGTGCCCTTGCTACTGTGAGGGTTTAATTTCATAGTGATACTCTGAAATACTTGTAACAGTGTGTAAGCCATTGTTTATTAATATCATAGTATCATGAGAATATTTGAATGAATAGTGTGGAAGTATTTTTCTTATTCTCCTTTGACACTACACATTCACAAGGAACATTGGGAAGTTGATTGTTATAAACCAGGAATGACATAAGAGCCGGCCAAATTGCTTTTAAGATTTCACTTTAGATTTCAGAAAACAAATTAAAAAATCCATATGGCAACATAATCTAAAGGAAATATCGGAAGTTGTCCTTCAAAGACACAAAAAAAACAAAGTGGGTTTTTTTTTTACACACCTTCAAAAATAATTTTTTTAAGTGGGGAATAATTTTTAAAATCAGGACTTCCTACTTTGGCCAGACTGTCTCAGAAGACCTCAGCATTGCAGTGTTCTTTTATTAACAAAACCTGTGACTCCACATGTGCCTCTGACATGAGAATCTACCTTTGATTCCACAGAACCATGCTATCTTTGAAGGCATTTCATTAAAGTATATATATATAATCATAATTGTATATGCAACTGTAAAAATCTTCAATTAGCATTAATTAATATTATTGCCTACTTTTGTATTGTCTGTCCTTGATAGCAGGAGGTTTTTTATGTTGTTTTTATCATCTTTATGTTGTATAGCCTTTCTGCTGTGTTAAAGGGTAGCTGTGTGTTTGATCCATGTGATGTAGCTTCAGGATGTATAAAATAATGGTTATGTGTAGTATAGCATTACCAGAATGATGCTAGAATTAAAGCTATGTGGATGCTCTTTGCTGACTCATTAAAAAAAAGAAAAAAATTTAGAAGTAACTTTGTGACTGTGTGTGCATACATACAAATTCATGTGACCTAATTACAATCCAGGTAAAAAGAATGGAATTTTGAGGGATTAAGCTTCTTGGGACAGTAGCCAGCTAGAGATGTTGAGCACTCTGACTACATTAATGATAAGACCAAGGTCTGAAATGAGATCACAATCAAAAACATGTTTGTACTTTGAGAATTTTACTAGGTTTTTCAGTCGTTTGCGGGTTTCATCCCTAAAGTCATAAAATTAATTTCTGAGTTTATTCTTGCCAAAACATAGTCTTGTCCTAATTACAGGCTGAGATCTCCACCGTCTTACTTTAACAGTTGCCACTGGGACATAACTTTGAGATCAATTTTATGTCAAGACTTTTAATCTTTTTCAATGTGGTCAACCCCCAAGTAAAAATCCTCATTCCTGTTAACAAGCAAAACACCACAATGAGAGTACACTTTCTGTGTTTTAGGGTTTTCCAAACTATGTTTAATATGTATTGTGGAAAGACACTTTGCAGCACCTTCTCTGACTTTAGCAAATTATTACCATTCCATTTTTTAAAGGATGGGAGAGAGTTGTGGTACTGTGATGTTACATGATTTCTCAAAGTCATACAAAATGGCAGAACTCAATTTCCATATTCCTACAATTTTGCAGAGATAAGACTTTTCTTGTCTGTGTGCTGGATGTGTAAGAGATGCATGATGTAGATTCGTGATTTTTCTTAATCCTTACAAAAATGAAACACCAAGTTCTGTGTGCTAAACACTAGAGAGGAAAGCCTTCACAGACATTTCTCCAAGAAAATGATAATCGATTGCAAACTGTAACAGCTCAGATTGGGTGACCATTAGTTTTGAAATGGCTCATTTGGTGGATTTTTCTAAGTCTTTATGTCCTAAGAAATTTGAAGGGTTGACAGACTTATAAACTGCCAGGATGCAACTGATGCTACAATTTTGTTCAATTCATAGCAAGCCCATGCTTGGATATGGCAGCAAGTCAAAGGGATAGAAGAATCTGGTAATGTTTATTATTTGTATTACAGGAGTGCCTGGAGGCTTCGATTGGGAATGGCATCCTTTATGCTAGTGGCTATGCATACCTACATGAAGCTAATCTCTACTTGAAAAAGCATACATTATGAGGCGATAAATATAATTAGAAAGAAGGGTAGAAAGAGATTTGAAGGGTTAGGAACTGGGAAACAATAAGTACATGTGCCTGTATAGGACCTCTATACAATTACTAAGTTTTTTTCCTAAAATCAATTATAAAGCAACATGCTGTAAAAAAAGATTGTTTCTGAACCAACATGTTTGGAAGAAATCATCTAATTCCTCATTCTGCTACAGTCTCCCTGTTAGATTTTGGAAGACAATTTGAATTGGAGTGGGAAGAAAATATAGATAAATATCCCATGAGAAGTAAAAATTACTTTCAGAATGTCATATTCTTCTGGAGTCAGATAGTAAAGAATTATAGAAACTTTGATGTAGTTCCTTATGAATAATAAGTCTATTGAATTTTAAATCAGTCTTCAATGGATGAATTGTAAAGTATGGTGCATGATGGGATTAGCAAAACTGGATTTGAAAATGAAATTCCATACACTGTGTGAGTGAAGTTACAGGCATAGGAAGAAATGAAAAATAGCAATGACCAGAAGACCAATAATATAACATTAATTAAAAGTGAGTGAAAACTAAATGTATTCAATATGAATTTTCTGAGTTTATGCAATTCCCTTTTAAAAAAAGAGTTCTGTACCTCCAGCAATAATGATTTCTATAGATTGGAAGATACTAGAGTTCTTCTAAAAATAAAATGTATAGCGAGATCAGATGACAGAGTGAAGGGATACAGAAATTGCCTCATGACACTAAAGGAGAAAGAAACTAGTCATTTACAGAGAAGGGGTGGTATAATACATAATGAAAATCTGGTAGAATCAATAGGAATCTTTCATTTCAAAGCACGTATTTATAATTGCTTTCCATCGGGTGGTGAGTGTGTACATATGTATGAATGTATCTATCTATACAGTATAGGTAAAATTCAAAAATATCACCCTAGTTGATAAAAATAACTGTTGGGAATAGCTGCCAAGCTGACAAATGTTTCTGCTGAAGAGGCCAAAAATATTTCCCCACAACACTCTCTACTGGGAGGAATAATGAGGTAGTAAAGCATGGTATAAAATAGAAAATCATGGCACTCTCTTACTCTCTTCGTAGAAACTTTATTCTCATTTCAGGGATGCCCAAGGAGATCCAAAGAGAAATATAACTTTGGAAACACATGAAGAATGTTAGAAAAAAAATAAATAACTTCTTTGAATTCTGTAGCTTAGAATTAAACACATGATTCTTGACATAGTTCTGCCAGTAGATGTGGGAAGCTGTCATTTCTACCATTGACTTTATAACATAGACCTTTGTGCAATAATGTTAAGTGGTTTGTCCTAAATCTGAGAGAGATACCAGTGTTCTACATGCCTTAAAGTTCACACTTCCTTAATAGTCAGAATAGATATCTAGTTGCATTTAAGGGCAACTGCCTGATTTTGAAAAATCAGACCTCTTCAAAAGGCAGTTACATTCCTGAATCACCTAGCTGGTATTACTGAAATGAAGGGATGAATCAAAGTGGAAGTGTGTAATTTTTAAGTCAAGTATGGTGATTTGCAGGTCACATTTCACAACAGACTGGCACAGTGATTTTATCTTTACCTGCTACCCCGAGTCAGAATTTAAGTTGTCATTTATTTACTACTTGTTATGGGTTTGTGTGGCGCAGGGTTTGGTTTTTTTTTGGTAGTGGGGGATGGGGCTGCAGAAAGAAGCTGCTAGAAGCTTCCCCAGCTCCAAGTCAGACCTGCCTCTGGCCCAGGCTGACCCAGTCGGGGACGGTGAGAGTGCCTCTGGGAGAACATATTTAAGAAGAAGAACCAGCAGTGGGTGGGGAAATTGCAACGTGAGAGGAACACTTCTGCAGATATTGAGGTCAACGAAGAAGGAGAGGGAGGAGGGGCGCCTGAGGAGGCTGATGGCCCCACAGCCCGTGGTGAGATGGCAGGCTGTCCCCCTGCAGCCCATGGAGGTCCATGGTGGAGCGGAGGCTCCCGAAGATGGCAGTAACTCCATGGTAGAAACCGCGCTGGAGCAGTGTGACAGCCTGACAAATTATAGGCATTGTCTCAAACATTCATTAAAGAACTTTGGTGGAAAAGATGCCTCTGTAAAAACGCTGAGTTGTGTGAACAGGACAATGTGGCCGGAGAGGAGGGCCCCGCGGAGGGTGGGACCGCACTTCTCCAAGGCTGCAGTTCCTTATCTTAAGTGACCACAGCATATGCACCTGGAAGCCAAGGCTGGGATTCCTTATCTTAAGTGACCACGAGAAGGAGCACAATGTATGCGCCCAGAAGAGAGGGCTCTGCAGAGGATGGGACTGTGCTTCTATCTTAAGCGGTCATGCCAGCAAGTAAAGAGAGGCAACT
>VYZV01002007.1:0-22184 GCA_013401275.1 Pandion haliaetus | reverse complement strand
TTTTCCTGATTTCATTAGTGTGGCAGTGGTCATAGTGCTTTTTATAATATTGTGTAGGGTTAGAGTCTGTGTAGTTTCTGAAAGGGAAGGAAATTCTCTATAATTGAGTCCTGCCCCTCTTAGCAAGATGCACTTAGGGCACCTTTTCTGCAGACACAGAAAGGTGCTTGGGTTTTATAGACTCATCTGAGGAGACACAGAGAATCAATACGATTCTTCAAGGCCAGCCTGAAAGAGCACACAGGGGAAAAAGCTGTCAACCACCACAAGGAGATGGACAAGGAGAACTAGAGTATAAAAATGTCTTCTGATGGGCCTAAGAATGATTGGGGGCTGATTAATTTTAAGGATTCTGAGTGAGGTTTTTCCATCTCCTGGACATCAAAGGGGAACAGACAAATATATGAAAGGTTGTCTCAGGCCTTTCCAGAGGATGCCATGGAACAGCCCCAATTTTCTTCTACCAAAAACATGAACAGAAATGTGATTAGTACTTGTCACTGAGCTAACCCCAGAATCACTGATGTGATGGGCCCACAGCAGAATGAGCAAATTTTCCTAGTCTGTCAATAGCTTAAGTATGACCAGTTATTAATAAAAATATTTGTTAATATAAAGAACAAAAAATCCCACTCTGAAGTATTTGTTGTTTTCCTTATTCACTTGTCTTACTCAATAAGTCCTTGGTGGCTATTTCCAGATTATATTTCAGTGACTGGAACAGTATAATAAGCATATTTGTGGAATGGCAAGTTATGGAAAATAAGGCACTCATAGCATGGTGACAGATTATTGTCAATTTAAAGTGATCTGGATGAGGAGTATTTTTTTTATAGTTGCTCTGTAATATTCTGATCTCCAACTCCATGCTTAAGTACAAACTTATGTCAAGCCTACACAATGTCCTACCGAACTCGGCTTGTTAAGGTCAGGCTCATGAATTGTAGGTATTACTGAATTTTTATGCTGTTGTTGTTGTGACTTCTGCAGCAAGATAACAGTACTAGCATGATTCCTGGGAGCTGGAATCTGCAAGAGAACAGATAGTAGCGTGATTTTTTTTCCCCAGAAGTGATGGTTACAGATGTCTTCAGTCACATTTGCCTGAATTTTCACAGGGAGAACTGATCTGTCCATATAAGTGCCCTTCATGATGTGCTGTGATCTGTTCCCTGGGAAGCAGATTTGGTGATTTCACTACATGCCTCTTTCCCTCATCTGTAATGAAACAATAATCCAACAGGATGCTAGTGGCCATTCTACTGGTCTGAGTGTCATCTCTCAAGTGAGATACAAATTCTGGATTACTTAAAGAATTTGTGTCCCTTTTGGAAAAAAGGGAGAACTGACTGTATTGTTCTAGGTTATCATATTCTGTCTTCCAAATTTTCATGCTGGTATTAGTTGAAATTTTATGCTAAACTCTTCTGATTTTTTGTTACAGATACGGCAAAACAGCTGCAGTGTTGCTTTCTGGAGGCAAGTGCATTTCATTAGTGACAGAATGACCCAAATACATCCACTAGCTGTAACACAGGAGACTAAACAAGTTTCTTTCATTAGTGAGTAAGAAACTCTGCCTGCACCTTCATCTACAACTTACAGTCTTTTTATTCTAAAGAGTTTAAAAATAATATAGTCCACAAAAACATGTGTTCTTCAGTAACAGGTTTATAACAACTTGAAGAAAATGTGAGATCTTTGAGCAATCACTGAAACCTTTTATAACTTACATGAATTATTTCACCAATTAAAAATACAGAACATTCTACTTCCAATTTTGCTGGTTTGACAGTGCTGACAATCAATTGCTCTCAATAATTTCTAATTTACACTTAAAAGCAATTAAACCTCTCTTGTGAGGCAAAACATTTTTTTCCACATAATGTTACCTTGTAAGATGTTATAAGTGTATTGTCTGTTTACACAGCCAGCCTATTGTTCAAGTATACATCTACTAGATGCATGTGTGGGCCTTACTGCTGAAATATCCAGTAGAGCTCTCAATGAGTTATTTTCTCCAAACACCAATATAGGTCATAGATTTTTCATACAGTGGAAAGTCAAGGTCAACAAAGCTAAACAGGAGTCTGCAGCAAATCAAGAAATTAATCAAAATGTCCCAGTGTCCAGTCTTACCCTTTAAATACTAGATAGTCTTGCTTTAAATAATTATGTGTTTTCTTTGTTGCAAGGTACAATTATATTGTCTAAAGACTTACAAGATTCTTCAAAGAGCACCCACGTGGTGATTGGAGAGTAGCAACTCAAAACATACTAGTGTAGTAACATAACTGTAATTCAAAACATATTTGAGTAGTAACTCAAAACCTATCAGAACTGGCTTTTAAGGAAGTTAAGCATTTACTGAATGTCTTCTATTTCGAGGAATTACCAATACAGAGCATCGAATGTATTTGCCTTCTGGTGACTTGAAGTGATATTGTTTGTGCATGCAGAATTTAATGATCACATCTCATTCAAATTAGAATATGATTTAAAAAGGACATAGAGTGAACATATATGCAGAGATACGGATTGTGACAAAGAAACCTTGGTAGAACAGCTACTAAATACTAAATTTAGGGAAGACCAACAAATTATGTTAATAAACCGCTGAGGAGCATCCTGATATCAGAAACCCTGCAGAGAAATACTGCTTCCCATCTAACACACTGGAACCTGATATTGTATGACACAAAAATAGCCTCTAAGGAATGTTGCATTCTAAATATATTCTTGACACTAATGCACAACTAGTTCAATCTGTAAATTAGTTACTTTTTTTCTGTGCTAGAGGACATCATTGTGCTTGAATGGGAATTGAAGTCATTTCCGATGTTTCAATTCATGTGTGCAGTTGATATCTTTTTTTATTACTATGATCTAGTAATAGACTTTTATCTTGTATTGGTTATGTTTATAGTAGCTTCATATTTGCATTTTGTATTTTCACTTGGAACAATCAAAACCAATAGGAAAAATCTTGCATCTGAATTTCATTTCCTCTTCTCACCTATTAATATTCATGTTTTGTGCCATGCATAAGCATTAAAGACAAAATGCTCTTGGCTATGTGCAGTGAGACTTAGAGAAAGAGCAAGGAAGATTCACTTTATGGCGTTCTGCCTGGGTCATACAGAAGAGCAAAGTTAAGAACACAGTAACATAGCTTTTCGGCAGGAAATCTGTTTTAAATTGTGTCAAATGCTATTCCAATACAAAGTGCCTCAAATTTTCAAAGGGGAAAACCAGACAGGACTGCAAGGAGCAAAGGAGTTATTTAAGGAGTTCCATGCTTAGGAAAATAATGCTGGCACTTAGGTAACGCAGGAGCCAGCACCTCAGCAAAGGCTGGAAGAAGGAGGAGGGAGCAGGCTGGGAGGGGATGGAAGGAATGGCCAAAGGGACTAGCCAGTTTGCTGCAGCTCAGAGCTGCAGTCACTGAGTTGGCTGAAGCATCTGCAGTGCACAGATGTGCGGGCAGCAGAAGCATTTTATATAACTGTATTATTTTTATTCTGTCTTCCCCAGAAATCATCTGTTGTCCATTTAAAAAGTTAATTATCCATGTTCATATTTGAATAAAAACTGTTGGTGGTTTCTTTTTAATGCAAAAGCCTTTCGGCCTCTGTGGAGTTCCTGTGCCTAAAGTTTCAGGAGAAGGTCTAGGCAGATCCACTGCAAAGCTCTGCCTGCTTCTAAGTCTTACCAAAGAGATTTTACAGATCTGATGAGCGAGGCAGCAGCAATGCGATCTCTCGGATATATTACCATGGAGGTTTCATCTCTGTTTCTGGTCTAAATATATTAATGATTAAGATGACACTTATCTGTCAGAACACCTGGATTAATAACACAATTATTAAGTTTTGTAAGGACTTCAATATTGTATTTGAACAGCAGAATCTTGAACAAAATGTTTGTGGGGAGATTAAAGCTTTCCCTGCTCTGCCCTTCCTGAATATGTTTCCATTCTGTTCTTATTCAACATGATGCCTGCTACTATTACTTCATTTAAACTCTCTTTACCAAATTCTGTTATTTTCACCAGCCCTGACAAAGCCAAGGTGAAGCGCAAACATTTTTTTGACATCCTATTTCAAGCAATTGCCTATTTATCATCTTTTTTTCTTATTCATGTGGGGTTTTTTTGAGAGATGCACACTCTTGTAAGCCAGTCATTGTATAATACTTAGTATAACCAACATTTATACATGAGCTGCTTAATCTAAGGGCTTGTTTCTTTTGAAAGAAGTGTGCTCATTTTATGTAGAATTTTCTGACAGTGAAATGAAGGGACAACTTTTTTTCCCCCTTATTATCTGCTCCCTCTAGTGTGCCCATAGCCTTCCTTTGTTTTGCGCATTGTGAATTTGTGTGTGTGCATGCCGTGCATCATTGTGTTAGGCAATGCAGAAAATAGTGCAGTTCCCTAAAAGTACAAAAGAGAAACATTCATCTAGGAAAACCTGAATAGTTGAAAAATCAGGACAATCATTTAGTCAGCTTTTTTAGATTAATAGCAGATAAGATGTCAGTTTACATACATAAAGATCCACAATAAAAGTCTATAATTCACATACTGGACTTCTAGTTGACTTGGTAAAAAATCAATCTTTTCCTTGCAGCTTTCCTGATGCTATGTCAAGAAAACGAGAGGTATTTCTTATTAAGTATTGCCCCCTGCAGGTAAACTTGAACATGACAGTAAACTGAGTATAAGGAGCGAATATGTGACTGTACTGCTGACCGTTCCAAGTCCAATTTTTACTGATTTAAAAGTTAACTTCTGAGGCTGAGAAATCATGTTGCCAATGTTAATGAGGTTTTAGCGTAACTGTTTATTTGTAAATTCAGCCGTGGTCATACAAAAAGCAAAAATCGAAAACAAAGAAAAGCAAGCAAAACAACACATCAGAGTGTACTGATTTGCAGTCTAACAATGGCAAGACGTCTGGAATGCTGCCATTTTTCTTCAAACCTTTTCCTCTACTGCAAATAGAAAATATTAAATCATCTTTTTAACTTCTCATGAAATCTATGCAAACCAATACCTATCAACATTTTATTCTAACATAAAGGAGAGCTAATAAATAAATAAATATAACTTGTTTGACAGGAAAAAATGTCATGCAGAGAGAAACTTATTTATCAGTGAGACACCTTTAAAAACTGATGTTCTATATTCATGAATATAGAAAGTAAATTAAAAGTGAGACTGGGGGCACTCACAGACTCTCACGTACACAGAAAAGCACTTTTTTTAACCTTCAATTACAAAGGAAACTAGCACAATAGTTCCAGAAAGTAATGATCTCATAATGGAATAAGCATATACCATATCAGTGATTTTTATGTTAATTGTTCAGTATGAAATACCGTACTTAGGAGACAAGCAAAGATTAATTGTAACTTGCTTTTCTAAATGCATAATGAGGTAAACGTGGTTCCACAGGATGATTACAATGTTCATTAAAATATCAGTGCTCATTCTATTTCAATTTGCATTAATGGTTCTGCAGTCAGGTAACTGGTCCTGCAAAAACTTTCCATGGATCTGTACTTTTTGGGTCACTCATAGGGTGGTAGGAAACATCTTAGGAGACTAGAAATTTTGTCTGCCCTTCAGGGAACTGTGCCATGGATGTGGTCTTGAGCTGCGTTCCAGGGTGTGACAGAAATTCTTCAAATGGAAAGGAATTTTAATTCCATGGGAGAGTGCTAAAATGTGATGACATTACCCCTGTCAGTCTGCCTTTATGCGGTAGCCAGCTGCAGCTGTGAAGATATGTCACCCTGAACCAAAAATCCTGGATAGCAAAATTTTCTAATAAACAAGAAGAGATTGCCTGTGTTATTTGACAAATCCAATCCAGAATCTCTCATAACAGTCTCATGGGCAGCCAGCTGCCAGGAAAGCTCAGGAAGCCACCTCTCTGCTTAATGACTACAGATTGCTTAGTCATTACATGATGCTCCTTATGGCTTTAGTACATGTCATAGTTTGACCCCAGCAAGGACCTAAGGACCACACAGCCACTCACCCATTCCTCCCCTCCTACCTGCAATAGGATGGGGAGGAGAATCGAAAGCAAGTAAAACCTGTGGGTTGAGATAAGAACAGTTTAATAATTGAAATAAAAAATAAAATATAAAAATCGTAATTGTAATGAAAAGGAAGATAACAAAAAGAGAGTGAAATATAACTCAAGAAAGAAAGTGATGCACAATGCAATTGCTCACCACCTGCCGACTGGTGCCTAGTCAGCTCCCATGCAGCGCTCCACCCCGCCAGCCAACTCCCCCCAGTTTATATATTGGGCATGACATCATATGGTATGGCCACTTTGTGTCAGCTGCCCTGGCTGTGTCCCATCACAACTTTTTGTGCTCATCCAGCCTTCTTGCTCTCTGGGCGTGAGAAACTGAAAAAATCCTTGATTTAGCATAAACACCACTTAGCAACAACTGAACACATCAGTGTGATATCAACATTATTCTAATACTGAATCCAAAACATAACACTATACTAGCTACTAGAAAGACAATTAACTCTATCCAGCTGAAACCAGGATGGTAGAACAGCAAAGACCTGGTATTGAAGCCTTACTAGTGATATTTTGCAAACTGACACATTTTTTCCTGCATTTCCAGGATATATTTATTATAATAATAAATTATTGTCACAACAAATAAAAAGNAATAACACTAATGAAATGACAACCGTAATAATAAAAGGATTGGAATATACAAGTGATGCACAATGCAATTGGTCACCACCTGCCGACCGACGCACCCGGAAGACCCCAACCGGCAATGCCCCTGCCCCAGTTCCTAAAACGTCACATGATATGGAATACTCCGTTGTCCACTTTGGGTCAGCTGCCCTGACTGTGTTCCCTCCCAGCTTCTTGTGCCCCTCCAGCTTTCTTGCTGGCTGGGCATCAGAGGCCGAAAACCCTTGACTTTAGACTGAACATTACTTAGCAACAACTGAAAACATCAGTGTGTTATCAACATTCTTCTCATACCTAGCTCAAAAACATAGCACTGTACCAGCTACTAGGAAGACAATTAACTCTATCCCAGCTGAAACCAGGACAATTAGTATAACTGCTTAGGATTTCTTCACTGTTATTTTGATTTTTGTACCAAGTATCATTTTGTCAAAGCAGTAGTTTTTTGCAGAAATGTGGGATTTTTAAATAATATTTTCACTGTAGATGCTTCATAGACCAAAGTGTAATGCTTTTATCAAAGAGGAAGATCTTACACTGCCCAACTTTTACTAATCAGGCACCTGCATAGGACGTGAGAGATCCAAATTCAGATCCCTGCGCTCATTTAAGCACCTTCTGTCAGCCACCTCTGAACTGATCCAACTACTTGTCTGAGGAAAAAAATGATGAAGGCAATAGAAAATGGTTTTCTTAGGTCCATGTATCCAAGATAAATTCACTCGTTAGAGCTTCACCACAGAAGTGACATTTTTCTGAACTGAGAGAACCTGGAAACCAGACATACCCACAGGAATATGCCAGACAGTTCTACTTAAATCTTCAAAAAGCTTTTATAAAGGCATTTGAGGAAGGAGACCTGCTGTGAAAAGAAAAGCTGTTCTGGTCTGGGCAATATTAATATCCAGACAACATTTCAGAAGCATTGGTCCAGCTTCTCAAAATGCTTTGGACTCAGTTAAAAAACTCCTCTTTGGGCATAGTCTTTCAGTGTTTCAATTTCTTGGATGGACATCTGGTTAGGAAAATGTGCAATTAAATCTGTTGACTTCATAGAGGTTTTTTTTCCCAAGCTACTTCTTTTCTTTCTCTGATCATAATATGAAGATTTTACCATAATAAAAATATGTTTAAGTATATATACATGTACATGATATACATGTACATAGTACCCATGTACATACATATACACAAATATATAAGATGTATATACATTATATATCATTAATATACGCTATATATGCATGTATAGGCCTATATAAAATCTCACTGCTCAACATACTAAAAGGCCAAATTTATGGATTTTTTTAGTGCATTTCTTATCATATGGCATCATTTCATTTCACTTTCTATATAAGAATGGGTTTTATTTGCTATTCAGATTATTGAAATTTAAGAATGTGATGTTGGACGTTGCTCAGTATTTATCTAATATCCTTAGCTAATATCCTGCAATAGATGGAGGGTGGTAATGAGAGTTCTACTGGACCCAAACTCTTTTCATGTGATTTTCTGGTAATCAGAAGAATAATAGTGAGCTCAAATACAGTTATAATTTTAAAAAATACTGATCTGCTGGGAATAGGAGATAATAAGCTATTCCTAAAAAGCCACCAATTCTAGGTGAGTTGTTTGGAGTGATTTTTTTTCCTTTTTTGTTCAATCTTCATTTAAGCGTAATTTTAAAATTACCTGACATTCATGACATGATTATCATGACATAATATTAGCTAGCATATTTATGGCAATTTATTATAATTACCTATATGCCGACTCAATATTTTGAATCACTACTAGGAAGAATAATTTCTGTGTCTGTTTTTATGTTATGTTCTCTTTTTGCTTTCATTCTCAAAAAACTACCATGCTACATAACAAACATGGTGTACCCTTTAAATGACAACTATGTGAGTAAACAATAAAATGCAATGACAAATTCTCTGTCTCTCTCACCCAGTTTATTAACCTTGACTTTAATATTTTTAGTGAAAAAGACAAGATTTTTAACAGTGACACTTCTTAACCATTTTAACTTTACTAAAATTTCTAATAATTAAAAAAATATTTAGAAAGCAGAAACTATTTGTACAATCTATTTTCTCTTTAGAGATAATGTAGTTTTCTTCATAAAGAACATTGGTATGGTTTTAGATGCTCGCTTCACAAGCTATGCTAGTGTAAATAATCATCATAATCAAAATATGTCACTGTGCAGCTAGAAAGGCCTCTTAATTTTTGCCCTAACATCATCTATATATGGCAGGAAGAGCTGGTGATAGTGTATGAGTGCCTAAGCTAAACACTCAGCTACAGTTAGAAAACAATACCATCTCCTTTAGTTTAAGAGAACACATACAGTAAGTTATGTGGTTGTGGAGACAGAATGGATAAAATAGCCCATACTAAGCATACTTGGCTCCATTGAATGTTCTTTGATTTTCCAAAGCTCAACTGCAACTTTTTGAGCTATTTATATCATTTGATGAAGTCTTCAGAGAAATTCATAGGTAGAAGTAGAAAGGAGCACTACAACACCTTGCAACAAGGTTATTCTCTTAAATTATCCCAAAGAAGTTACTCATCCTAACATTGGTTGTGACTGTGCTACATGTTTTGGCATAATTTATGTTCCTGCATAAGTAATAGAAATGTTACTCTGGGAACATATTAAGCTACTTTAGGCTTTATTTATTGGGCATTTCAATTTTAAGCAGTCACTATATTTATGCAGTGTTCTGTGAAGACGCAAAGAAAATAGCTTGTTTTCCATGAGCTAAAAATTTGATGAAATAACATCAAAGAATTGCTTGCTTCTTTCCTGTTTCCATATTAACAGATTGTATTACCTATTTATGAGACCTTCAGCTCACAGTGGAGTGAGTTCTGTGTGCTTATGCCAGCGTCACTTTCAAACAGATAATACTGAATGACAGAAACTGCTCTGTAAACTACAATAGTTAAGGGGAACGATCAGCTTCCCTTAAGAGTCCTTGGCAGTTTGGAGGATGAGGACTCAGAAAACCATATGAAATGCCTGCAAATATTAAGTGGCCCAGGTGAGACCATAAAGGAAGAAGAGTTAATAGCTGGGTTTGAAAATCCCACCCTCGAAGCAATCTACAATTATAAGAACTTTATTTGTCTACATTAAAGCCCTAATTATGCAGTTTCCTGTTCATGGAAATTGCTATATGCACATGATTTCCTGCCTGGAACATGTTGAAGGGAGCCTGACAAATACAGATTGCTGAAATGGAATAAGGGGGGGAGTTAACAAAAGACTGAGAAAATATAACAAATTAACTAATTTTTCTATTTTATGTTCCTGACAATCTGTTACCAGATTAGCAATTACCAATAAATACAAATCTAGTCCCTGATTATTAAAAGACAGTTTAAAAGACACATATCACTTGAAATTCATGGGAGGAATTTCATATCACAGTAGAAATAGAAAAAATATCTTTAATGTATTCATCATATACCCATCAATAAAATATAAAATCACAGGAAAGATTACTCAGTGTTTTACTTAGTCTGTACTCTGTTAAGGAGTTAAGAGGATTATGCTTAATTCCATTGGGATCTGTTTCTCTCTGAAAGAATACACTTCAGTACTTCTATTAACATGAATAACACTCTTTCCATTACACAGAGAGAGCAGATAAAGGGTATGGGTGGAAACCTTGCAACTGAGGAGGCAAGAAACACTGCCACTATTTTCCTTTAATGGAGGCAACAATCTTCTGAGGCCCTGTCCTCCTGGATTATCTACAGTGACTACGAAATAGAATCACTCCAGTTCTATTTACCTTTTTCTGTAACTTCCAGAAGATTTCACAGGCTGCAAATGACATAAATGATGAGGCAGCATGACATAGGATAAATATGACATACACAACTTTATGCTGGCAAAGTTTAAAATATTTTTATTTTTTTTAATCTGGTGATTTTTGTGCCTGTGAAAAGAATTAGTCTCTTAGACAGTAAGATGGCATGCTTATCTTTAGAATGAGGATTCTGTAAGGCTGATGTTAATGGTTTAATTTAGTGATTCAGAAAGGAAAATTTTATCTGGCATAATTAAAGTAAAATCGTGCTGTAGAAGTGATCATGCTTTTTCTTTCCAGGTTGAAAATGCTTGCAAGGTTGAGAGTGAGGGAGCATATCACTCTGCCAGAGGGAAAATTCTGCACTACTCCATGATGAAGTGGGAGTAAGAAATAGTTGCACAAAGTTTTTTCATATGGCATGGCATGACATGAGACATGCAAAAAGGACTGGAGATCAAATCCATTTTAGATCTAAAGTCATCTCTGCACCAATTTGAGTGGCTATTTATTTTGTACTGGAGAAATGTCATGACTAAGGAAACTTGGCTTCTATTCTCTTTGAGTTTGGCTTTTTTTTCTGAAGGAACCCTATTTTTCCCACCTGTGGGCTCTATTTCCTTTCTCATGCTGTGTCTGTCTTATCTATGCAAATGTAAAAAGCTCCAAAAGTTTATCTTCCCACTTCTCACATAAATAGCACAGAGAACAAGAGAGCCTCTAGGTGGTACTGTGCTATAAAAAATAATTAGAAATAGCAAGAGAATGCATGCTATTTATCCACAGTTCAAGATTTCACTTAGATTGAAAAGATAATATTTACAAAAGAGAGACCTTTTTCCTTTCGGGTGAAATTCACTCCAACAAGCTAATATTCTAAATGTCTCAAGTGTTTTAGCTGTGTCAAACTTCATTATTTTGCATTTTCCACGTTTCTAACAGAGGTCTGCAGGATCCTGTTTTGTAATAATTTTCACGGAGTTTATATATTTAACACTACTAGCTCATAATGTCATTGCAGATTGATTCTTGTTTAGATATAGCAGAAAGTCCCTCTGACAAACAAATTTGATAAATTGCTTTCACAATAACTAGGATATAACCAAACATTTTGCATGAGAAGCAGAACACTGGCTTTCATGTAGGACTCTTCCCAGAACATATATATCAGAGCCAAAATCCGTGCAAGTGGAGGCGCAAATATGTAGTATAGAACAAGATAAATCTTTGAAGTGACATGCAATTTGTGGTTAACACCAAAGGAAAGAACAAGTCATTTCACAAGAACTTTCCTCAGGAAAGAGTTAGAAATTAAAACAGGTAAAACTACTATTACTTTCTTTTTTTAACGAAAAAGAGCCCAAGACAAGAAATGGTATCCCTTAGCTGCCTTGTGCATGTACACAGGCTCAGATTCCACCCTCAGACAATGAAAATTTGTGAAAAGTCCCTTAAAATATAAATTCTGCTTGGGAGTGTTATTTCAAATAACTTTGATCAGTGTAACACAGAGATAATTTGAGCTTGGTAAAAACATTAAAATCTCACTGTATTTTCTGCTGCCACACTGAGGAGGAAATATGTATATGGGTGTATGGATTGGATAGTGGATGGTAGTTATATCTCTTTTATGCCTAGTATTAGCATTTAACATATCAGAGGTTGTTAACTTAGCCTTAAGCTGCAGGTAGCCCAGGGGAAAGACAGAGTCATTCCAAGAAGCTGGGCTCTCTAACTCAGTAGCATAGTTTTACTCCCACAAATGCCAGCCTTCCAATCTGTGTGAAAACAAATCCTCACAACTTGGTATCTCAACTGCTGTGGAAGGCTGATGAGCTACAGAAAGGAGCAGAAAGTCCGTGTCATGAAGCTGTAGGACAAGCTGCATGCATGTACCACGCGCACAGCAGTGAGCAACTCTCAGCAGAGAGCCTGAGATGTCCTGAGATGAGGGGTAGTTCTCTGCAGGAACAGGGGATGGAACAGTGCCCTGACACCTGCCTTCTCCTAAGCCTCACCCTGGGAAACAGGTCTGGACTAGTTATCTGTTGAGCTGTTCTTAACTATTGCAAGGAAAGCTTATTCATTTCTCCTTGGGCTCCTTTCACCTTTGTCAACTTTAACATCAGTCCAAGAACAGAAGTTACTCAAAAAACTACCTATGGCACTTACCTCTGCGAGTGCAGGTCTTTCTGATTCTATGGGAATGGGCCAGCTCGGGGCAGCACAGTAGCATAGCAATGGCAAGCATCTGCTGCTTCTGACAGAGTGCCTTTTTCAGCTCCTTCCATTTCTCTTCCTTTGCAGTGTGTAATCTCTCCTCCACCCCTTCTTTTCACTCCTTCAACACGTTCTGCCTCTTTTGACCCTAATCTCACTCTGTTCTTTGTTCCAGAGGCTGCAATGATTGAGTTGATGATAGATTGATTTTTGGATCCTATCTTCTCCGTTCAGTGGTTTGTGTCAGAAAACTTGTCAGAAATAGTGGCAGAATTGTCAGGGTGGATTAAGATAATGGGACATACAATGCAGGTAGAGATGTACCACAAAAACATTTCCTCTTTTGGCTTGTGCCTGCTGTGGGATTAAATTTGAAACAGCGACCAGCCTTGTACTGTCCTACCCAGAGAGCGATTAACTGCTCACTTCAAGCACACAAAGTAAAAAGACCAGATGGGGAGCATGACCAGTGGGAATTTCTAGCCTGTTCACAAAGAGTCCCCAGCAGATACACTGTAGTAAAGCCTTCTTTTACTTTCTGAACTTTGGTTTTACGAGTAAAATTCAACAGACGTAAAAACCATTCTTCATACTGCAGCCTTTTTGTCAGTATGATTATTTTCAATACAAAACTTTGTAGTCCTAGATTCTATATCCCTCTGCATAGAATATTGGTTCTGGTAAATAATCTGATCTGATTTATTATTATAATTATACTTATTAATATATTCTCTGCCTAGGCACTTCAGGCTAAATTGGTTAGCATGTGATTCCTGGTATAGAGTCTGTTTCACATCAGTAGTGTATTATGTGACCTATTTTTTTTAATCACAATTTTAGTGATCCCATCTATCAGGTAAAATATGGCTTTGGAAGTTGTGAAATGGAATACAAAAAACACCATTTAGATTATATAATTCATTCTGGCAAGGCCAAAGAATCTATGTACAAATGTCATTTCAAAGCAAGTAACTAGCTTAATCCAATCATCCTATTTCATTACTTAACAACTTATCCTCAGTACAACAGGTCATTGCATTAACTAAATGGCAAATGAGCAATTAATGAAGTGTACTTATGCTGTGCCTTGATGAATTGCTGATGAGTTTTTGGTGTCTAATTTTAAAAAGTGTAGATCAAAATTTACAAAGACAAGAGATCTACCTCACCTGGTGAGCGTATAGTCTATTACAGAGATCTTATCAATGAAAATAGCATGTTGTCTCCTAAATGCCTTATTTTTGTAACTTTTATTCTCGTATGCCTGTAACTGAAGTAGATGTACATATTTTGTCTGATGGATATTGGTGATGTAAAGTGACAGTTACTCAGTCAAGCGTTATTAATAGAATGCTTTTTAATTTGTACAAAGAACAGATCTAAAGACTGACTGGCCCATCAGAAAGCAGTTACCACAAAAAGTGTTTTAATTTTAAAAAACAAATTTTATTTATGTGAACTTCTGACCTTGTTTCTCAATTGGTTAAAAGTTTTCACAAATGCTGGTAAACTGACAATTTCAAATTAAGTTACCTTATTTGCTTTTAGGCTTTCAAACAGCTCTGAATTGATTTGGGGTTGTTTTTCCCCAAAATGGCATGGAAGCATACAGCAGCTTTGGAAACAGTAGATTATTTTAGGTTCCTAAAATGTATTTCAGACTTATTTTTTAAGCATTCTAATTTTAAAATGCTAACCTTTACTTTCCTTGAACTGTTACATGTAATGATGGCCAGCAATCAGTGATTAATCTGAAATTACCTAACAATGCCCCTTTCTATTGAAAAGTAACTACAAAGAAGGAAATATGTCAGTCAAAACTAACTCATAAATTATATAATAAACATACAGTTTTGGATTTAAAAAAAAAATCTGTCTACAAATCCACATAAATATAAATCTACTAGTTTGTTTGGGTTTTTTTAAGTTCAAAATTTAAAAGAAAATATTCAGGTAATAGAAATTTTTTCTTTTAAGTTACCATGCATTTTTTTAATTTTTTTTAGAAAAATGTTGCACTTTTCTTCTAAATTTATTTATCAGAATGAGACAGTAAATAGCAAATGTGTACTCGAATTGTCTTGCTTTTTAGCCTGTTTGTTCTCCTCCTTGATATTTAGGAAAATGCAGTGATTCACAGCGAGTCTTTCAGTCATGTGTGCAAAGTAGTACGTTTGTAGTGTACCGTTGGCTTTGTCCATGTCATCCCCTGCTGTGGGCTAGCGAAGCAGTATGCTGGCTGTCCCAGGAGAGGGCAGAGCAGCAATACGGAAAAATGCAGTGTGCAACCGTCACAGCCTATTCCTATACATACAGCGCTGCCTCCTTTTAAGACTGTTTTGTAAATAATAGAAACATCAGATTATTTTGGAGTTTTTGAGTCAATTCTAAGTGACTGGGGTGCAGACAGCTTCCCTGTATTTTCACATGGAACCACTGGACAAGTTTGGATTCCTAGTGGTTTTCTGTGTAGGGAAGTTGCAAGAAGCAGCACTGGTTTGATGTGGCTTGTTCATGAATAACTCATGTTTTGGGTGTACTTGTTAAGTTTCAGTACTTTAGTGAAATAGTAACTGCAGTGAAAAAAAGAAGACAAATTGCTGAAACTTAAAGGCTACGGTTTAAAAGTTTGATCTCCCAGTTATGTCTAGAACTGTAGCACACTAGACAATTCACATGTTGTTCTAGCTATATAATAAGTGTGATCTGGATGGCTCTAGGCTTGTCTGGGAATAATGAAGTCTCTCATTTGCATGATTTTCTGTTTTCCGAGTTAAAGCCTCACCTATTTCCATAGAACAGCCATGTTTAATGGGTTTAGTACGGGCACAAATGTACTGAAGAAAATTGGGACCCATAGCCAAGGCAGTGTTCCTTCTGCTTCGTGTGTGGCAGACAATGGCAGCAAGAAAATAAATAAGTGGACTTGACAGAGCAGAAGGAGAAAGTCTACTAGAGAGTGTCCAGAACTTGTTGTATATCTGGGATCCCCCTGCTTATGTGTAGCAGTGGGTGCAAACCGACGCAGATCCAGAAAGGTTGGATCTCTCCTTAGGTAGTCTGTTTAGTTTCTCTCTCGCAGAAAAAGAAGCGAGACTTTGCTCTTGCAAGATGCAGAAATGCTTATGACATTATACTAAGTCTCTGAGACAGGAATGTATCATTTGGCTAGGCCTTCAGCATTGGGACACGAACGTACTGTCCATTAATTTGTCTCATGCATGTTTTTTTCTACCTCAAGCACTTCAACATCCATTCAGCCAAGATACCTTGAGTAGAATTCCTCTTTCTCTTCATTTTTTCAATGAATAAAGTCCTATGAACTCAATGTATTTATTTTATATCTACACCTGGTAGCAAAACTAGTTGACTAGTTGACTAGCCTTTGAATTTACAGTCAATATTCATAGATGGAAAGCTAGACAGAATTATTGTTACAATAGAATCTACTGCAAGCCATGGACTTTGTTCACATTCGTTGTATCTAAGCCAATGTGCTGAACTGGAAAAACACCCTATAAAAGCAATACAGTCTTTACTGATGAAACCCATATAGTTGGTATTGGTTTTTTGGTCATTTGTTTTAATTACTCTTACCCTTGCTTCACCAAGTCCAAGTTCCTTTGTTTAAATCTCAGATATATCTACACTACACAGTAAAGTACATCATAAAGTTGCCTGAGAGAGCGCTGACTGAGGTAGTTCAGGAAAGATAGAGCCTGTGATAGGGGTACAGCTTGAACATTTCTGTGATACTTCATTGAATCATTTTCTCTGACATTTATCTCCTACATGATTATGAGTTAAGGGGTCCCATTGCAGTATTTTTTCACACTTGAGAAAAAAAAATTAAGTCCACTGTACATTTCCTAACATGACTTTTTTAAAGTCTATCTGCTAGACGCTGAGTACTATTCTCTAACATCCTAAAGAATTTATGCACAGATTAAACTTCATACAGTAAATAGCCCATTACTTGTTTAACTGTCTTGAGGCTGGTATGATCAGTCATTTGCAGGATAAAGCATTACTGATTAATGTCACCTTGCTATATAACTTGGTCTAATTTACAGACATTTGCAGGCCATTTATCTTACCAAGAGAGATATTTTTCTTCTGGATACCAAACAAATAGGTTTTAAATGCAACTTTGCTGCACTAAACTCTTGGTATTTTTTTAATGAAACCTGCAAAGGATAAATAACATTTAAATATTATCCTATAAATTGAATCACCAAAAATAGTTGGGAATTTTGCTTTCAGAAAAAGTTAGCTCATAAAAAGCTTGGAAATACATAATTTTCAGTGTATTTAAATGGAAAATGTTTGAAGATATAAAAATATTTTATTTCGGTATTTTTGAAAAGTCAAGGCCCATGTTTTTGGATTTGAAATTATTTTTTATTTTGAACTGAGAAACAAGTATAGATAAGACAAAATGTTTCATATTGTAGTGAAACATATCAGAATTAAAGTATATGGCTATTTCTAGTGTAACAGATGAGGTTTCAGGGGGAGTTGTTTTTCCATCTATGAATGCTTTGGAGTTTAAAATTCTACTGTAATTTTACATAACCTTTTCAGACCAAAATGCTCAAAAAGCCAATGTCATAAGAAAACAATTTCCTGATAAGATCCACCTAAGTTCTTCTTTTCAAGTGTTGCAAGAAGAGCACTCTAGAATATAGAATATAACATTATAGACAATGGTGATAATTTAAAAGAATCTTGAACATTATAAAGATGGGAATAGTTAAAGGATATATTATAAATAAAAAGAAATATGATTTTTTAAATTAAAGTTCATGCTTTTTAGAAAAAACTATTCCATCCACTTCAGTATAATTTGCAGTTATTTCCACCTGATTTTTCTTTAAGAGTTATGAACGTGAAAACTATTTCAAACATATTTATCAATTCATTTAACCCACAGAAGTATCATAGTAACACTTAATCTTGCTTTTTCACTAAAAAAACTATCAAAGCCAAGGTAAACATTTAAAATTGATCTTCTATAACACAGTCCTACCATAAAGGTATCCATTAAATAATAAAAAGTACAATCAATACCGATATAACAAGAAAGGTCAATCTAGTTGTCAATATTTCTAAGTTTTATGGGGCATTCAGTAAAGAAAGTCAGCTTGGTACATCTGTGTCCCTATATTACCTATCATAAGGTTAGATCCTGCAATACATAAGGTGTGCTTACAATATGCCTCCATAGAAGGGCCTGAGGAACCCAATCCTGTTCAAGTACTGCGAGAACTTGTGATGGGACCTATTTATTTTGAAAAGTTCCAGGCTTAGTACTACCTGGTAAAGACTTTCCCTGCATGCTGTAAACAGAATGTGAATGTAAACTCATGCAGAGCAGTAGTTCTCAATATTGGTGGAAGATCCGAGCATTAATGAGTCATTCAGCAGTACTGGGCATAAATTGGGTGTAATTTGCAAAACAGTGATTATTCTGCTAAACAAAATGTCTTTAGTATAACTGAACTGCACAATGCACAAGAATAACTGATGGCTTAAGGGCATTTTCCAGTCAAACTTTAAAAACTACCTAATACTCGTTATACAGTAAAAGCAATGCAGGTTAGCCAGATCCCTTTAAAAAAAAATTACACTAATTCTATTTCAGGCTGAAATTTTTACTTGCTTCCCAAGAGGACTAGCCAATTTGTGACCTGTCATCAATTGTTAAGAGTTCACTAGGGAGAAATAGACTTTATAATGAAATCATGAACAGTCACTCAATGATAGAAGTCATAAAAAACGGGGATGGGAAGTTACATGACAAACTGTTAAGGCCAAGCTATAATCAATATGCAAACAGTGAGCTTGAGTACGTGAATTACATAGCTGCATCACTGTAGACTGCAATCATCTGGATGATGATTTGCTGTTCTCTAATGACTCTCTTCAATATACTTGGAACACAGTCATGACAAATCTTCAGGGCTAATGCTCTGAAGTAGCCCATGCAAGAAGAATCAATGAAACTTTTATTGACATAGACCAATTTGCTGTGGCTGTGCTGCTGGTGCTACATAAAAGCATCTACTGCGTGGCCTTCAGCAGCTGTGAAGATGACCTTCACTCATAGAAATCCTCTTGTTATATAGATACTAGGTTACAAAGAAAAAATAGTTATGGTCAAACTCTTCCTTTTGATTTGTGCATCTAGTTACTTCTCAGGCTGCACGATTCTCTGGAACTGCAGTTCTGGCTGCAAAACTAGAATAAGTGACTAGTGACACAAATGAAATGGTAACTTTTTGCAAGCAGTATTCTGGACAATAAGTGGGTATTTTGTTTGGGCCTGTTTCAGGAAAGTCTGTCAGTACTCTGATTTTTGAGCATCTGCCTAAATTTCTTTTCATGAAGCATGTATTTAAGTGCTTTGCTCATCTGGCATGTCGACAGCAAAATAGGATGCTTTCTTGGGAGTGCAAACCAAGGAGGCAAAATTCCCTAGGAACCACAAGCAGAATTCCCACTGCCTACCTGCCTTGGACAGGCCACTTGAGCTCTCTGTTTTAGGGGTCCTGGCTTCCAATTATGTGATACTGGATTTTGCACTGCTAGGGGGGCAGACAAATGGCCAAATTTCTGAGTATTTTGCATACCTTAGAGCACTGGAAAGCTATCTGGCTGCTGCCATATCATCACTGATGGACAAATAAGTCTGTATGGGGCTGCAGCAGCTGTAATTACTAGGAGTATCTAGTGTCAGCAGCAATTACCAGTCACATCTTCAAGGATCTCCCCCTGGCTCCATTACTGTTCCCCTGGCTTCTTCTTACAGCTATTCGATTAATTTCTTAGTCTGTCTCCTTTTATCTTTGGAGAAGTAAAACTTTCTCTTGCCCGCATATCTGAGTTGCCTTGAGGTGAATATGACCTGACAACTATTACCTGAGTGTTGTAAAACCTAGATGTACAGCGCCCAAGATGACTGAGTATTATAAGCTGATGAGTACTGTGCGTGGAAGTGCTAATAGTTGGTGTCAGTATTTTAAAATCATAACTAGGGATGAAACACTGGATTCAGGAGCATAATTTACTGCTGCACTCAACATAATCTCGTTTCCATCCTAATTAGCTGGATTAGACAACTGCAGTTTACATGGTAAGGATGAAATACTGCTAACATGAATCCTATGAAAACCTTCAATACAGTCACTACTCATGAAAGTCAAATAAGTGGAATTCATAAACTTACCGAGGTTGTTGATTTTCTTTTTAGGTGTTTTGATGAGAAGAGATGCGTGGAAAGGACTACAAGTTGTAACTTGATTTTTAGAATCCTTTTACACTTCTCCAGTCTCAACTAGTGACCCCTGCCCTGATATTTACCCCTCATTCCTGTGTGCTATGCAGACTGAACCACATGGGCATACCAATACAAAGGTATTCAAGAGGCCATTGCTCAAAATAAGTGTAAGTGGGTGACACAGTCCATGCAATAGATGAACATGTCCCAGGAGCATTACTGCTAAGATTGTGCAATGAAAAGAAAATCAGAATGTCTGCTTAACTTCCCTGTTTATTCATGCTGAGCATTTATGTAGTAAAATGCCAATACACTCCCACAGCTATAAGTGGCAGGAATAAGAAGCTCTCTGGTAGTCACTGCATCTTATAACCAGAACAACCATCTAAACATAAGATAATAAGTCATAAAAACTCTAAAGGTGTGTAAGAGCAGAGTAGTTTGGAGATCATAGTCATTGAACTGTACAAAGCCACTGGTTCTGCCCATAAGAAAACTACCATAAGTATTAGCCTAAAATAAATTTGTAAAACAGGGAAGTTAAAGCCAGTTTCTGACTGATTTCCTGCTGTTTATCTGCACACTTACTCTGGCTGTGTCAAGCACATCTTTAGATTTGTGCACAGGTTTAGATGTTCCTGTGTTTTCTTTTCCAGAATCTTCATTCCCAATTTCTTCTTTCTTGTTCAGTTTTTCTTCTGCCTAAAAACCTCATCCAGCTTTATTTTTTTTCATTTTAAAGGTGTAAGTTTGATCTTTATCCCTTAAAGACTTGTAAATCAAAGGAACTTGTATTCAGTTTGATATATAAGAAAAAGACCAAGATGCCTGCTAGGCAAGTCGTCATATCAGAAAGCTATCAGAGCCGAGCTCTTCATAGCAGGCAGTATGTTTGAAAGAAAATCTTCCCCCATGGATTTCACTAGCTCTGTAAACTAGCTCTGTCATGGATTTCTAGCTTCTGTAAACTAAGGTAGTATGAGCACAAAAAGAGAACAAGCCATGGGCTCAAACATGTAATGTCTGCAAGTGTCAGTTGCAGTAATGCTATTAATTGCATCCTTTAACAAACTGGGCAATAAACTTACTATTTTTTTAATAGTCATAACTTCTTTACTAGATTTCCTAGGCTTTATTTGTTAGCATTTATTGCAATTTATTTTAGACACACTGCGCTTTACACAAAGGTCAGTGGAAAAATCAGAAATGTATTAGGTCCCTAACAATCAAGTTTCACACACTTGTTCTTAGCCTATATCTCACGTTCATCCACAGATTTGAATTACTCATCTTTTGCACTTTCAGTTATAATCAGGTCAGGAAGGAACCGGAGTGATGAAATCAATGGAAATGCACAATCTAACTTGTATGATTTGGGATAAAATTACAAAGTGGCTGTTTTTCTTACACCATTTGAAGAGTCCAAGCCTTGCTCTGCATTTGCAGTGAAATTCATTTCAATAAGAAAACTAGATAGTAGCTTGTTTTGCCTATATGAAAGGTGGCCAGACATGTTGGTGCTTGTGAGATACTGTCTATGGAACTGGTGTGTTGCCTTGGGTCACTTACGCAACAACAGTTTTGGACTATTTTTATGTGTGCTATCAACTTACTAATTTCTTCTTTATACTTAGACTCACAGTTTGCTTCCACTTTTACTGCCTGCTTCAAAAGTCACTCCTTACTTTGAAAGCACTATGAGTTTTCCCCTCCTCAGAAGGACCACACAATAGCTCAGGGTTGACTGTTGAATACATTTTCAACAGAAATCACACAGAGAATCCTGTTACTGGCTTTGATCTCCAGGCTGGCCATTGAACCCAACATTGCACCCTAGTGAGAAGAGGATACTTTTTTAGTAAAAGTTCAAAATCCATTAGTTTTATATAACAGCCAAACACAGAGCATCCAACATTGCTAACTCTGAGTGACAGTGAATAAAAAAAGTCACAAATACATTATTTGTAGACATGAGTTTTCTCATGCTGGTACCCACAAAAAGAAAAAAAAAAAAAAACAAGAAAGACAACTCTTTCTAAACTTTTTTACCATAACAAAATATTGGCATTTTGTTTCTTGTCATTTGTCGTGGTTTAACTCCAGCCAGCAGCTAAG
>VYZV01002005.1:20112-32578 GCA_013401275.1 Pandion haliaetus | reverse complement strand
GGGGCTGAGCGGCGGCGTTGCCTTGGCGCGCCCCGCAGGAAGGTCCGCCCGCCGACCCGGAAGGCCCGGCGGTAGGCGGCCGGCTGAGGGCCCGTGTGGGTGAGGGGAGCCGGTGGCTCCCTCTCCGCCGCCGCCGGTGCCGCCGCCATGGGGAAGTCGTTCGCCAACTTCATGTGTAAGAAGGATTTTCACCCCGCCTCCAAGTCCAACATCAAAAAGGTGAGGGGTCCGGGCCGGCGGTGGGAGCTGTTGGGGCCTTTGCTGGGCGGCTGGGCTGGGGCGAGGCGCCGCGGCCCCGCAGCCGGTCGGTCGGTCAGTCAGGCCGCGTCTGCCGCCCACTGGGGGAGGTCGGGACGGGGCCGGGCGGCGTGCTGCGGGGGGATGACGGGCTCCCGACACCGCAACGGCATGAGCAGGGCATGTCGGCCTTCCTGTGGTGGGACTGGGGTTGGGGGAAGGAAGAGGCAGGAAAAAAAGAAGTACTTGAAGCTTCAGGTTTGCTTGCTCACAAGTGTGTAGAACTATCGCCTTTTCCTGAACACCTGGCTCTCTGGATACATAGGCACCATACACTGTCCAAGAAAACCCCCACCTGTCACGATGTGCCCATGTTTTCCCAATATTTCACACCTGCCTTGACCTGGTTCCAGGTCTCTCATCCCCAGAACTGTACCGTTCCAGGAGGTCCCGAGAGACCTTGGGATTTGGGGTCTGGTGAGACTTAGGTGAGGAAGCGTCACTGTGGGGTAGACAGTGGCACACCCAGGGTGTTTTCTGAGTCTACTTTTCCCTTTGAAATACTAAACTTTCTCATGTGTTTTCTGTTCTTAAATGCTGTTGGAGTTGTAGCTTATCAAAATCACTGCTTGTGTGAAGTTCATTTGTTGAAATGCTGGATGAAAATAATATATTTTACATGATTAGAATGGGAATTTTCGCTTGTTAAGTATTTTTAGTAGAGTAAGCCAGTTAAGTATTTATATGTGAATACATTTTGTGGTAGTTTTTGTATTTGTTTAAAGCAGAAACTTACTTGTTTTAACTAGGTATGGATGGCAGAACAGAAAATATCATATGATAAGAAGAAACAAGAAGAACTAATGCAACAGTATCTGAAAGAACAAGAATCTTATGATAATAGGTGAGAATTGGCATAAGATCACACGCTTCTTCCTACTGTCTCTTGTTTTCATGGCAGTGAATGACATATCATCATGAATTATTTGAAATACTGTCTCCCATTGACTGTAGTAGTAGAAGAGGATTCAACTCGTAAATTGGTGTCTCATTAAGCAGAGGTCACAATAACTTCTTTAAAGTGGCTTGTGTGTGTCTTCTAATTAATTTCAAAATATGTTACATTGCACAGAACAGCAGGTAACCTTGTATAACAATATGTTTGGATCACACAGAAATCTGTCTTTCATAATTCTCTGGACACAGAGTTATGTTTCAGTTGTGGTTGAAATGTGTGATTTTTGGTATACAATGGAGCATGCAAAAGTATTGACTACTCTCGGGTTTTTTGATACTCAACTTTTGTTACTCAACAAATGAAAAATTGCCAGTTCTTATAACAATTTCCTGCTGCACATTTCTTCTTTTTTTTTTCTTTTTTTTTAATAAGTAATACCAGTGTGGCTGTTTTGTCACCCCAAACTCTGTCCTTTTTATTTAGATTGCTTATGGGTGATGAGCGTGTGAAGAATGGTCTTAATTTTATGTATGAGGCCCCACCTGGAGCAAAGAAAGGTACTGCGGTTTCCTGATTGTGAGCAGACAGTACTGCAAAGCTAAAAACCTTCTGAAGAAATAAGCACAATGTCTTTTATTTTAAAATAATGTGTTCATAGTGAGGTAATGCTAGAAGGTGTAATTTTTAGTTCTTCCTGTGGGAATATGCAGACATACATAGTATGTAATAATTTTGATCCCACAATACTTTAATTTCTTTCAAACTGAGAGTGGTTGGGGTTTTTTTTTTAAGCAACAGTTCAATGTGAAGGGTTAAAAACAAATAAAATATCTTTCCTGGCAACAGCAGAAATTGTGTCCTTGACCAAAGGTGTTTCTTTAGGCAATTATAAAGTCATTGGATGGAGAGGACTGGACCTTACCAAGGCGATGACTCAGACAACACAAACCAGTATTTTGGCCTACTCTCCTTTTTAGAAATAGCAGGGTCACCTTTGCTTAAAAGTTCTGCTCATAATTCAGCTCGGTGCGTGTCAAGCGTAGGAAATACCAAAGCAAGAAGTTAATTAGTGGAAGTTTTATAAATAATAAATACTGAGATTCTGTGGTCAAAAGTGCTGGCTGACCTGACTCTGGTGGGTCTGACTATGACTGTATTGAGTAGATTCATAAACAGAAGTTACTAAGTACCTGGTGGATACTCACATCAGTCACCTAATTTTACCAAATCTGAATAGAATACATTGTCTCAGTTCTGCACTTATCTTTAAAAGAAAACACATTCCCCTTAAAATGCATCTTTCCCATTTGCACAAAGACCCTTGGAAATGCTTGGATGGGCTCATTCTTGTAGAGCAAATTTTGCAGTTATTTACCTTTAAAAGCTCTTAAAGTAATCCCTTAATAGAGGAAACGCAATTTTAAAGTAGTGATTTTTGCTTAAAAATCCTTTTTTAAAGATTTTAAAATTAAGTATTGTTGCTACATTTGCAAAAAAAGTTTAAAGGTTTTTTTTACTTGTATATCAAATCAATATAGTTTTAAAAGATGATTCTGGTTTTACAGGATTTGTAACCATATAGTAGAGGCTGGTTATTTATAAGTGCACTCTGTTTAAGTAAAGTTACTTTTTGAGTATTTGCAGTATTGTATTAGTATAAACCATAAGATGTTTTGTCTCCAGCTTAGACACTAGCTGCATTTCACACGTGTAATTAATGTATCATGTCTTTCCTTTCCATGATTTCTGAAACTTCAAAGAGGAAGCTAAAGAGGTATTTCATTGCATCATTTCTTTGTTATTCTTCCTACTTACTTAAAATGTATTTAAAAAAAAAAAAAAGTTTCAAACTTACCATGTTTTCTGTTTTATAGCAAGAGGGGGAGACTGAATACAAATTTGAATGGCAAAAAGTCGCCCCTCGAGAAAAGTAAGATGCCTGGATTTTATCTGAATACATTTTTTTTTTCTTCTTATTCTTTTCTTCNCCCCCCCTTTTTTTAACTGTTTTATATTTGAGCGGGTCACTTGTGTAATCCTGTCATGCCCTGGCAGTTAATTAGTTAAACCTGTAAAACTGGAACTATTTCCTTGATCAGCTTAGTTTTTGTTTGAATTTTACATCCATATTTGAAAACACGTTAAAACTAACGTTTATGAGAAGTATATCTGAAATGGATATACACTTAACAATAAAGGTTGTTTTGTATATGATGGTTTAAAAAAAAAAAAAATAGCGAATTGAGTATTTGTTTTCTTTTGCGTTTGTGTAACAGGTATGCTAAGGATGATATGAATATCAGAGATCAGCCATTTGGTATCCAGGCAAGTCACATAAATTTCACTCTGTGGATGTCTTGGGTATATTTAAAATATTATCTAACTGCAGAACATTCACATGGCCCCTCTTAATTTTATCATCTGTTTCTCAGTGAGTTTAAAAGCTTCCCTTATGCCTAGTAACATAGATATTTCTGTAGATGTTAAGCTGTATTGTTAACTAAGCTGTGTCAATTTTTTTTTTTTTTCCTTTTAGGTGCGGAATGTGAGATGTATTAAATGCCACAAGTGGGGTCATGTAAACACTGATCGAGAATGTCCCTTATTTGGCCTTTCTGGAATTAATGCGAGTTCAGTCTCCAGTGATGGTTCAGGTAGGCAGTGAATGTCTTTTAAAGGTGCTGGTTAGAAATTTTGGGGGAACACATCATGTTTAATTTTAGAAGGCTTAAGTTTATCGTATTTCAAAGAGTTGATGAAATGGGGAAAACGCTTCTTTATTCCTGTCGTGGTTTAACCCCAGCCAGCAACTAAGCACCACACAGCGCTCACTCAGTCCCCTCACAGTGGGATGGGGGAGAGAGTCAGAAGGGTAAAAGCAAGTAAACTCATGGGTTGAGATAAAGACAGTTTAACAGGCAAAGCAAAAGCTGTGCACAAAGCGAAGCTAAACAAGGAATTCATTTACCACTTCCCATCGGCAGGCAGGTGTTCAGCCATCTCCAGGAAAGCAGGGCTCCACCACACGTAATGGTTACTCGGGAAGACAAACACTAGAACTCCAAACGCCCCCTGGGACTTCTTCCCCCAGCTTTCTATGCTGAGCATGGAATATCCCTTTGGTCAGGTGGGCTCAGCTGTCCCGGCTGTGTCCCCTCCCAACTGCTTGTGCCCCCTCCCAGCCTCCTCACTGGTGGGGTGGGGTGGGGTGAGAAGCAGAAAAGGCCTTGGCTCTGTGTAAGCACTGCTCAGCAGTAACGAAAACATCTCAGCATTATCAACACTGTTTTGGTCACAGACCCAAAACATAGCCACATACCAGCTACTATGAAGAAAATGAACTCTACCCCAGCCAAAACCAGCACAATTCCAAATGTAGGTTCCACAATTTCAAGTTAATTATTTCAAATGACAGGGACCTAATTTTCTAATTAGTAACACATTTTAAAAAGATTCCGCAATGACTGTTGCTTTGATTTTATCTGTGGCAGAAATTGCAAAGCTGCAATGAGATTGTCTACATCAGAATGACATTTGTGTCACCAAAAAAAAAATTATGTAATGGAATGTCAAAGACTGTCCCAGTTCAGATTCAGGCAAACTGCTTGGAAAAGCTGGAATATATCATTATATCTTTGTTGATCACTTGGAAAAAAGGAGAGGTTTGGGTTTTTTAATATACATAATTGTGCTTCTGTAAGTGGACAAGCAATTGAAACGTAGATTTCCAAATGCCTGGTTTCTTTTCAGCTGGCTTCTTGTTGCTTCCTGAACTACAAATTTTTTTTCCTGTATTAGCTTTCCTGTTACTTGAAGTCACACAGCATTTGGTGTAAGATGAGGTTTAAGGAAGTGGATACAAACATTCAAATTGAATAATTTTTTTGCCTACGATACTTTGTTTTCTGTAAGTTGACCCAAGTTTGTAACACTTCTAAGATTCTTAAAATTGTGGCTCGTTAAAGAAACACCTGGTAACATGGGTGAGTCTTCAGCCTTGCTGTAGTGCGCTTTAAGATCACATGCCATGTTGTGTATTCAATTTCGCAGGGATACCATTACAGTTCTGCACTTGATAACATCTGGTTTTCTTCTGTCTTTCCTCAGGCTATCTATTTTATGTAGCAGCTCTTAGTTTTAGTACATATTTAGCCTACCAACAATCTTTTTTTTCAGAATTAGATCACCTAGGTATGTCATTTCTTTGAGATGAGGCCTGGAAGGCTTAAGTTAAAGGAAAATAGTGCCTTCTTACACTCCTCTGCTTTTAGGCAGTGTCTGATGATTATACCATTGTATTAGCCATGCTGTAGTTGACAGTCTCAGCCTTTCTGTTCAGTAGGTTATAACATTAAATCATTTTCTTGCCTCATTCCTACGTTAGAAGAAACTGTGCTTGGAGCATTTGGTGGTGATAGAATTATTCTGTGCAGCTCTTACATGTCGGATATGCTTTTGTGCTGCAGAAATTACTCCCCCCCACCCCAGCCCATTTCAAATGATGCGGGTAAATTTTAGGAGTGTTTGGCTGGGAAAGTGGAAAATATTTGTACGTGCTTGCACAAACTTGAAAAATGGACTCATTATTCATAATGGTGTAATATGGACACTTTGCAGTGTCAATATAAGACTAACTGCTTGTTTCAGACCTAACTGAACTATCTAGGTGTAGGCAAAATTTGACTGCTGTGGATGTTTCCAAACTCTCTTTCTAAGCCTAAAGATGGGATTTAGCACATATGATTAATTTTGCATGAAGGAAAGTGCTGTAAACTACTTAGATATTCTCAGACTCCACCAATGCCCTCTTGTTTTCGTCTCTGGAACTTAGAAGACAGTGTGCTATGCTGAGCATAGACTTTTTTTATAGGCTGAGGAAGGATTTCAGGGAGTAGGGGTGAGCGACAGATCAGGGTTTGTATATGTAATTTGTAAGACACTGTTCTTGGATTTGAATAGTCAGCTGTAATGGAACTGCTACTTTTTCTTTCAGGGAAACTGCGTAAAAACACTGTAGGTAAAATTGAAAACAATTTTTAAGTTCTTGATTTAATAGCAGATACAAGGCTTATAGGAAGTGTTAATACAATTAAATGGATCATCAGATAAAAGGTTGTCTGCTTTTTCTCCCCTCAGGAACACAATCTTTTCATCAACTTCTCTAAAACTTTATCTGGTCTAATAACAAGCCAAATTATGCTCCTTTGACTTCTGGAATTTCCACATATGTAAATGAAGCACTACAGTTAAGTGAGAACACAAGTTATTGAATTCACTGATTCTCTTAAGACGCATAATTCATCCATGTGGTGTGTTAAACCTTGTCACACATTCAAAATTTTTTTTTTTTTTTAACTAAGCTGTGACACCAGTCCTGTGTTGTCTGGGCTGGGAGTAAGTCATTATCTTTACATTGCTGAGAGTTCTACCCAGTTGTTACAGTGCTGTAGATCTGCAGTTAGCTCTGTAAAATTAACTTAAACTGAGGGTAAACACTGAGGGGTTTTTACATTTCCTAACAAGACACTGCCACATTAAAAAGACAAATTCTATCATGTTCTGATCAACACCCCCCAACAATATAATCTTGTTGTGGCCATTTCTCTTTTTTGCTGTTTGTTTCCTATCATTACTTCTACTTAATGCTTTGTTCCTAGCCCTAATGCTGAATCGGTGTCCACCTCTAAGAACCTTCTTCTGTTCCTCTGTACAACGCATCTTTTCAATCTCTGTTTCTTCCTGCTTCTCTTTATGAGTAATTGCATGCACTCCTAAGCTGGTTTTATGTCTATAGACTAAATTCCCAATTATTTTCTGATTATTTTATAGTACTGCAAAAATATCTGTTGCCACACTGTTCTTATTTAGATTGCCTAGAACTGCAGAAAATACTGGTTTGTAAGGGACAGAGACTTTTTATGATACTGTCTTTTTATGAAACCTTTCTGTGTTTCATGAACTGATGATTAGGTTTAAAAAAAAAAAAACAAACCCAAAAGTACTTGAATTGCTTCTCACCCACCCTTTCACCCCCCTGCCATAAGTCACAAATAAGTGTCTCCTCATGCTTAGAAAACTGGTAAAAAACATGCAACTAGTCCAGCGTTTTCATTTATTGATTATCAGCACCAAAAAAAAAAAGTACAAAACCACTTGGCTTCTAAGGTCTGAACTCCAAAGAATAATTTTCAGAAGCTGTTTGTTTCTAGAATGTAGAAGAAAATATGCGCCTGTGAAGTGAACAATGAATAGTGATTTCAAGTATAGGGAGTGATTGCTTACAGTACACAGCAAGTCTGGAATGTGTATTTAATTTATTTGACTGGGCTTTTTAATAGATAAATCTGTAAAAATATGTTCGCAACCAGCTCTCAAGAAAGAGTTGAAAAATGTTGGGCTAAATTATTAGAGCAAATAATACTTTTAAAGGTCAAGAGGTAATTCCATATGTAGAAAGTCAACTTTTGAAAGCTTATTCTTAGTTTACATGTCAGGAAATTGAAATATAAATGTTTTCTCATAAATGAAAGAGTACATCTGAGAAATACAGATATAATAAGGAATAAAGGTAAAACCAGAAAAAAATTTTAGTACAGTAGTCAATATAGCAGGACTCCCAATTAGTTTATGAAATTAATTGTATTAGAAGGACCAAATTTAGGCTATAAGTCATTGAAACTTTTTTTTTAAAGAGCAAATCTTTGGAGTTTTTTTGTAAAGTCTTTGAAAAGAGCTCTATTACTTTGAAGTGATTTACTTGATAGCACTTTATTTCCTCTGATTTATAGTCTTTTCGTCCTAATAAAAGATGATCTCACATCCTTTTCTTGCAATCTGAACTCAGTAATTTTTTTTTCTAGGCAGTGCATGGTAGTTACACTACCTAAATTTAGTTAGGATTCTTGAAACTTTGAAAATACTCTCCCTTGTTAGAGCATACCATGCATCAGCACAGTGTTGAAAGATGCTAATCCGTGTACTGCAAAGCATCCTGGCTGGTAATGAATCTCTAAGCAATCAGTGCTTGGGAACCCACGGCCTCATAGTTCTGAATCTGATATTCTAAGGACGTTGGCATTACTAATTACTGCAGAAGTAGCTTTTAAGAAATGGTCTGGCTTCCCTGTAGGAGACTTTTAACAGGCCTTCTTCTTCTGAACGTTGTTCTTTTGCTTTAGAGAAGCACACTTAACACGCAGGAAAATAGATTACTCTGTTTTTTTCATTGCTGTTGTCATGCATTTAAACAAATGTGTTTCTAACCACAGAACAATGATGGTAGAAACTTCGGACGCTCTCTTGTAAAGAACGACTGAAACATCTCGTACATACAAGTTTAGGAACCACAGAAGTTTATTATGTACTAATTAGACTCATGATTGAATTCCATCATGTAATAACTTTGAAGTCTTTAGAAATCTCTAGTGTAGAAGGGTAACTGCTCTCAGAAACATTACTGAACAGAGTTAATTAACCTGGAAAGGAAATAGGGTGGTTTAGTCCAGGTAGGCAGCTCAGCCCCACACAGTGCTTGCTCACTCCACCCTGGTGGGGTGGGGGAGAGAATTGGAAGGGTAAAAGTGAGAAAACTCATGGGCTGAGATAAAGATGGTTTAGTAGGTAAAGCAAAAGCTCCGTGCACAAGCAAAGCAAAATCAGGAATTCATTCACCACTTCCCATCGGCAGGCAGGTGTTCAGCCATCTCCCGGAAAGCAGGGCTCCACCACATGTAACTGTTAGTTGAGAAGACAAACACCATAACTCTGAAAATCCCAGCTTCCTCCTTCTTCCGCCAACTTTCTATGCTAAGCATGACATCATATGGTCTGGAATATCCCTTTGGTCAGGTGGGCTCAGCTGTCCCGGCTGTGTCCCCTCCCAACTGCTTGTGCCCCCTCCCAGCCTCCTCACTGGTGGGGTGGGGTGAGAAGCAGAAAAGGCCTTGGCTCTGTGTAAGCACTGCTCAGCAGTAACGAAAACATCTCAGCATTATCAACACTGTTTTGGTCACAGACCCAAAACATAGCCACATACCAGCTACTATGAACAATTAACTGTATCCCAGCTAAAACCAGTACAAACAGTGGTAACTACAGTATTGCTAGCAAATCTTTATGCACGTATAAAGGATTGGCACTTACCTAATTGGAGGGACATTTTCATCTTTCTCCCTGGTCAAAAGCAAAACCTCTTGACAGTAAATGAGGCTAAAAAAATTGTTTTATTAGAATAACCAAATTATTGAGTTAAAACCAGCAAAAGCAGCCTTTCCCCGTCCTTCCCTTTCTTCCTCCAAAAAAATGGGCCTTCCAAGGTTTTCATTGAATGGTGACTTCAATTTAATAAAAGCCCAGGTAATGTTTTCGTTTTTTTTTTTTTAAATGCCTGAATTGGTGAGTTTCAGAAGAATGTAGACTCCTTATTTGAATGAAAAACCTTTTAAGTAATGCAGAAGCCAAATTCAAGAGCACTTGATACAAGTTCAGTTTGTGGTTTGTTCTAATTTTCCCTGCTTCAGAGAGAGAGTAAAACAAAATGTCTTATTTGGACTCAGACTATTTTTTCAGCCTCAGAGGAAATGTTTGAGTTCAAATGAATGCAAATAAAACTCCTATGTCTGATTTAGTTGCATTATCTAAAGTTCCTGCTCTGTTTCTCTATGGGGAAAAAGAAGAGTTATTGATCGTCTATGTACATTTTTTTTTCACATCATAAAATAACCGCCAATATAGGCTTTTTCTTTCCCATAAATTCTATGAGCTGTGATTCTCTTATTTCAGCAGAAGGACACCTGTCTTTGAATCTTACATGAAGACTGCATTGTAATCTTCCTCTTTGCCCATAAACCAATTGGGAATGGCTGTTTTGGATTCAGTGTTGAATATCTTGTATGCAAAGACCAGTCATGGACTTCAGTTTACTCTGGTGGAACTGCTGCAGGGTGAAAGCATGTTTGTGGCACAGAACTGAAAGACTGCTGTCTTTCAAGATCTGACAAACTGCAGCACTCCAGCAAACAAAAATAATTACAATCGGTACCTTAATTTAGGCATGGTAGCTTAGCTATTTTGCTTCTGGGACTAATCTAGCTGGTAATTCGTACAAAAAAAATAATAATCTTACCATTAAAAAAAGCACCCATTGAATAATATCTCACCAGTGAATAGAGATTATTTTGCAATAAGGCAATTTCAGTGGATGTGGTTATCATGGGATAATCACACCCCTGGGGTACAGCCTTGTCTGTAATCTCCCAGGAGTGTAATTATTTCATGATAACTGCACCCCCTGGTGTTGCATTATTTCCGTTATGAAATTCTTAGTTTTAGATATAGAGTAACTTACTTTGATCATTGGAAACTGCAAAGTAGTGTTAGAATGTTCCAGCTGTGAGGCTTACAGAGACCAACTTATAAGATTTACTTCTCCTTTACAAAGCTAAATTAGGCAATCAAAATGCTTCTTTGGGCTAAAGTGATTTACAGGGGTTTTTACTGATAAGATCCTAACTTTCAAAGTTCAGACAAGATGAAAATATCAGTTGTGGTTCTGACTTTGTGTGTCACTGTGTATACATGCATGTATAAAATACGTAATATATACCAGTAAAAAAAACCCCTGGTCACTAGCATCTAAAAGGTTGCCTGTTTTTACAATCCTTTTTTATCATTAACCAGCAGCATCTGTTGATTTTTGTCCTTTTCAGTGCTTTATTGGTGAAGCCTGAAAAGCCTTTGACTTTACTAGCAGCAACTGGTAGGTTTTCTGTGCAAAATGTTTTGAAATAATACTGTTATTTCACTTCAAAATTGCCTGCAACTTTCTTGGTCAAGTAAAGTTAGGACAAACTAAATACCTTCTCCCACCCTCCTTCTGCCAGGAAATCTGTCTTACTCAGTGAGGGAGGGGATTGCTAAAAAACTACGAAACCTCAAATGCTTACAACTTTTGTCTTATGTTTTTTAGAACAAATAACCTGTTAGGAATCTATTACTATCTTATGAAGAAAGGTATTACTACCCTAAGAAATAAGGCTAGTGCCTCAAATGGGGAGGTAATTTTATGAATGGAGTAGTTAGAAGAAGTTGGATGCTAAGACTAGAAATGGTTCTTATGCTCTTGACCCATGAAACCGAAATCTGGAGAGTGCTGGGCATCCTTCTCTGCTATGGACTGCTTTGAATGTTTTACAGCTGACTGGCTCCATATGTGATCCATCCAGTGAAATTACTGAGAAGAAAGAGTAGTGTAAAGTGATTAGCATGTTGTAGAAAATTCAGGCAAATAATGGTAAAAATGTAATGGAGCAACATGTATATGTATCTAGTGTCTTATCGTCTACAAAGATAAAGAAACTCAAGGTATGTCTATGCAAATGCAGCCTTCTAAAGACTCATTATCAGCTCCTGGAGTTTGTGCCCTCTCTTTTCATTGCCTGGGTGCCAGTAAACTAATTGTGGTTGTGGTTTCCATCAGTCTATCACTTAGTGTGTTCTACTGATCTTTTGCTTTTGGGTGAAATTCCTTTCCATAGTAATTGTTGAAATTATCAGTCACATGGAGACAGCAAGAAAGGAAATCTATGTCTATGTTATGTCAATATCTCACTGCATTTTTTCAGTGACAAATACGGTACTTTTTTGTTTCCCAACAGATAAAAATCTGCATTCTATCAGGAATGCAGAAATTTATTTAAGCGTTCTCTTGAATCTATAATAACAAATAAAAGGTATTTGAATATGTTAACTGAATATTTGTATGAATGGTCACCTGTAGAAGCATACAGCGTATGAAACCTTCCTCCTTTGATCATGAACAGTAAGAACCTTAAGTAAATCTTCACATGGTTTAAGAACTGTCACATTTTAGAATAATCCTCCATTTACGTTTCAGAAGCCTTTGTATTTGGTCTGAATGCATAAAATACAGATCTCTTAGAAGTCTTGTGCTTGGCATTTAGGCAATAAATATGAATTCCTATAGCAGTTTGATAATGTTAAATGGTTTTTACTACTCAAAAAAAGTAAAAAAGAAGCTCAGGATTCTCTGAAATACCCTATGACAAAAGCATGGCAAATTATACTGAAATTCTGTGCTGAAGTATTAAATTCAGTTAAACTGCAGACCTTCTGAGGAAGAGCTAATTAAAAGCCAGAGTTATTTTATTCATTGATTTCTCTCAATGCCAACTACAGCACTTGCTTTGAAGTGTAGATATGGTCTGAATGCAGTCGTCTCTGAAATAAATGAAAAAAATATTAGTAAAAAAT
>VYZV01002004.1:67012-110798 GCA_013401275.1 Pandion haliaetus | reverse complement strand
GGGGCGCGGGTCCGCCCGCCACAGTGGCCCCCTCCGCCGCGGCAACGCGCGCCCGGAAACTGGGTTCCGCCGTGGCGCCTGCGTCCCGCGCTCCCTTGCGTGCTCCCGTGGGATGTTTGGGAGAAGGAGCTGGCTTGGGCAGAGCGGACCTCGGCATCCAACCGGCCACCCTCTGCGCTCTTACCCCGCGCTTCTCCAGGCGTAGCTGATCGCCTGTTGAAATAATCCACGTGAAATAGCGCGGTCAGACTCGCTCAGCGAGCCAGGCGCCTTGCCTGACATGGCTGCTGCGGCCAAGTGACCGCTTATAAAGCTACAGGGTGCTTCTAGGTTATACGTACACACACACGCGTATCACAAAGGCTCTTTGCGTTAACAGGCGCTTGTTGAACGTACACAACCGGTACGCTGGTACCAGGCCGGCCTGTGAACGGTTTCATCTACCCCGCTGGCTTCCCTGAGGAGAAATGTTCGTTGGGGAGCACATTGCCGTGGCCCACACCAGCTGTAGCCAGGTTGCTTAGATTTTTTTATGGCTTCCACTGTATCTATGAGAAGAAAAGGATGGGGCTGGAGCCATGCCGTCACCTGCACAAGTGTGGAGCTAGGAGTGAAGGACGCTTGAAATGATCTGGCTCCATGGCTGCCAAACCTGGGCTGTCCTGAAGCCCCTCTGAGGCCTCTGCCCCGGTTTTTTCATCCGCCAGCTATGGCACGTAGAACGAAATCTCCCCATCCGTTACTCCTCCTGGAAACTTTTTTTTGTGCAAATGTGCTATTTTTGTTAGGTGTTCGTACCACACCTAGCACAGTGGCATTCTAATTTTTTTATTAGGGCTGCTACACATTATGCTCTTATTCTCAGTGTTGATTACTTTTGGTACCTGTGAATGCCCATTCACTAATATCACAAAACGTTGCACGAGTATACTGTGCTATTATATTAAGGTAATTAATATAACTATTAAGGTAATTAACTGCCTATGAGTGGCAGTTCAGCCTGTCTATATGACAGGACTGAAAATTCAAGTTAGTCACTACAGCATAGTCCCTAATGGTGAGATGAAAGCACCGTCCACAAAACTGCAGTAACCCAGGCCTGACCCGGAATTACCGTCCTAAGATAAAATTCTCTTTGCCTGTGTATGGGGAAGAGGAGTTCACCTTCAGTGAGGTCACCTCTGAAGTCACAGAAATGAGAAAACAACAAAAGACTACAAAGAAGACTCTTAAGATAAACCCGAGGCTGATGAGGAGCTCAGTGCTACCATGTGGCCAGGTGGTTTGGCACAGGAAGCCCCTCAGGAGAAGTTCCCTTCAAGAACCTCAAAGGCAAAAGAAAGAACATGTTTCCCCAGACAAGTCCATTCCAGCAGACAGAGGAAAAGCCTGCAGCGAATAGTTTGGGAAGAAACGAAGGCTCATGCTGTGCATAATGAAGAAAAATCCATGTGAGAACCAGTAGCTGCTGCAGTGTTCCCAGCAGTGAAGAGAGTGCTCTTCTACCTGTCAGTGAGGTGAGAATTGCCTTTTCTTGCTTGAGGAACTCTAGGTACTGCAATCCGGAGCCTAGAGAAGACTTAGCACTGCATACACCTACTTTGTAAGAACTGCCAGCAACAGAGATGTATTTCACATATGTAGGATTACTAGCCTCTGAGCATACCTATCTCTGTTGTGTTGGAACTTTTACAAAGACTTACAAGTGAGAGGACTTGAGTCAGATTCCTGACATTTTTCTGCATTCTGAACTTTCTTTTGTGCTTCTGTGAGGTATTTGGCAAAAGGACTTGGCTTGGGTAAAGCGGACCTCAGAGGCAAAAATCTGCCACTCCACAAAATCATAATCAAATGATGACTAGTTCAAATGACTGACTAGTTCACTGAATCTCAACAGAGCTAGGGATTTCACCTCCCCACACATCAGAAAAGCCAGCCTGCAGAACTGAGGTCAGGGAAGTTTCAGGAAAGCAAGTGGCAGTGAGAGGCTAATTGCTTCTGCCACTTACACCTGGGATACCTTGGCAGGGTGGGAGGGAGAGCAGGGCTGGAATAGCAGGAAACATTGCCATTCAGGATCAGTAAGCATGGAGGGCACCACTGGAGAGAAACATATGCAGCCTCTGCCATCTCCAGTGAGAGCTGAAGGCTGTGTTAGTATTCACCCAGTGGATGACCAGAACTTAGCCAGCTGAATCTTTATTGTAACAAGAGACAAGCCAGCTCAACGCTTAAGCCACACATGCAGTCCCCAGCAGCTTTTTTGTGGGTGAACACACATCTTTACTGAGGGCCGCCTTGTGTAATTTTGAACTTTCCATCAAAGCTCATTGACTAAAGCAGTCATCAAGATCTGGCCACTAGCCAAGTCTTTCATTCTGTAGCCTGGGTTCCTAAGGAGACAAGATTCCCCTGGTCATACTGCCTGTTTTCCTGACTTGTTATTCCTTATCCTAATGCCATTGGACCCCCATAAACTTTTATAGCCTTTTCAAAACAAAGCTGGCTACAACCACACTAACAGACAGTCTTACTCTGAGATTTAGAGCCATTAGTTATTCGTTGCTGGTAGTAATTAAATGTGCCATCATCCACTCAAACACCCCTTGGCTACAGCCACATGCACAACGGTGGAGCGCTGACGGGTTGGAGATAAGAGCACATATTCTCCAGGCACAGGTTATGATGTTTTCATGTATTACTGCAGCCAAAGGCTCTGCCATGTTCTGGTAGCTTTTGGCAACGGTAGAGCGGAGCTGGCATCATGAAAGTTCCTCTTTTAAATACGTCCTTACACAGCTTTTCCACAACCCAAATCATTACCTGATGGTGAGCACAGCAGGGGCAAAGTGGAACAGGACACCTGCTGCCTCAACTCAAAGAGTAATTTAAAACCATTTGAAAATGAAACACTGATGATTACTTCCTTTGGTCTTCTCCATTAATCACATCAAGGAATTGGAGGAGGTACTTTACGTAGTTTTCTGAACATGTCAGTAAGCCACCACATACATACAAACTAAAATGAGAAGAAAGTCAAACACATATAATAAGAAGATAAGCTAACATTATTGCCACTAACTTGTTCTGAGAGCCTCCTCAGCCTGGAGACAAATAAACAGAACTGGATAATAAAAAAAGTAACATAGCAGGAAATGACTGTTTCTTCAGTACCTCAATAACACAAAAGCAACATGGGTCTCAATTCCAGAAATGCAAACTCTCAGCTAGGAGCGATGAGAGCAAGAGAACAGGTCTGTGTCTATTCCTGCACTGTGCTGAGACGAGGATGAACTCATCACAGAGCACAGGCTCAGTGCTGGCGGACCAGCTCACCCAGGGCCTCTGAAAGCACAGCAGTCCCTTTTAAAACGTTGTAAGAGTTTGAAAGATATAGGCCTCAAATCACAGACTCGGGAAGAGGAAGCCAACTGACAAAAAAAAAAAAAGATCAGTAAGAATAACCTCCTGAAATTAAGAGAGTTGCTATTGTAGATACAGACATGCTGAGAAGAGAAGTTATTACTTACCTCTTTCCTCTGACCCTAACTTTCCCCAGAAACAGTTTGTATTGTAACTCTAATATTCCAGCATTAGGCTAACCTCACCTTCAGTCTTACTGTCCCACCTGAGTACTATTAGCTCTCTACTGGAGAGGTAACCCACAGCTGCTGATGCCCATTTAAAGAGTTGATGCCCTCTCACTCCAGCTTTTAAAAGGGCACCAAAAGTCCTGGCAGTAAGAAGAAGGGTTAAGAGTTTGTGCCAGTGTCATGGGGGCTCTTGTTAAGATTCATAAGTTGCTCTTTTGTTTTCATTGATAACTGTTGGTGTCTAAAATTTTCTGATGGTGTTATGCTCTAAAACAACAAGAGAAAGAAAATGTGTAACTAAATACAAATATGATAGAATTACATAATAACAACAATAATTTTGTGATAATTGGAGGGATAAGAAAAGTGCCTAAAATAAATATGCTGTGCCAGAGATTAACAGTAAATTAGACTTTTAAAATGTCTTCCTGTTTAATTATCTAAAATGCTGTTAAATTACATAGGTAAAGCTATCATCAATATATATTTTATTTCCACAGTGTCCCTTTGTTCTTGTCATTGTTGGTTGGTCACCTTGGACAGAGAGGGGTGGGGAGATAAGCTTTTGAAGATTGGAATATATTCTAGTTTTGATTTACAACAGAGGTTTGATGCCTCCTTGATGTGACCCATACTGTCATAAACAAATGGACAAACATAAAAGTAGATAAACATCTGGGTTTTATGACATTGACAGCTTCCCCAAGTGTTGTTCACAATACTTCAAGCACATCATATTCATATCCTCGAGGAGGCTGAATGTAGCTTTCTTGTCTGGGTTACCATACAGCCAGTCAAGCCTTTTTTACTTTGTGAAATACTGTGAGAGGGTTTTCCATGTAAAACATGCCTCTGGAGCCCTAGTTCTCTCCTAGATGTATACATGGTGCTTTATCTGGAGTTCAGGTGCAGAGCGGAAACACGAGGGTGATGGCTGGCTGGCTTTTGTCACATCAGGAACTACGTGTTTCTGACTGCAGTTTCCCTGGCCTAGACAAAAGCTCTGGGAAAGCCCCTTCTCACTTTCCTCCAGAGAAGGACTTAAAAAGAGATTTTAAAATTCACTGCATATAATGTGCTGCTGGCTATTGGCAGGCGCCCTGGGAACTTGAGACAAATGAAGCTTGCACTGCTGGTTTAGGCTGCAGTGACCATGACTGCAGGGGAATAGGGAGTGCAACAGTACATTGTGTAACATGGTTTCCGGGCAGTGGGATGGAGAACCATATGGAAATCTTATTAAACATCCCTGGACAAGACAGGGTAATCAAGATTCATGCTGGACTGGATACCAGGAGCTGCAGAATTGCTCACAATGCAGTATTGGCTGTGAGTGGCCAAGGTTAATAAGGAACGTGACTTTAGTTCAGTACAGAACTTGCAGCAATTTGCTCAGAGGATGAAAACGAGAGGTGTTTTGTAAAGGTTTTGTTGTCCAAACGTGCATCACTTCAGGAGGTGGTGGAATGAGGCCATCCTGTGAGTTATATTTCCATCCAATAGATCTCTCCAAAGCCTCCTGATTCACTAAGAGCATGCACGTGTAACAAACTATTAAGCGCTGTCTGTGCAGACATGATCTGCATCATAGCCAAGACCTTCAGCCCTGAATGCACACACTTCTGAATACCTGAGCTAAAGAAACAGCTGGTTGGACTTAGCATGCTATTGCGACCAATAAAAGGAAACAACCAGCCATCTTAAGGGCTGCTTGTAGTTGTTTCTGGGTGGAGGGTGGAAGTCCTGACTTGGTAGTAGCTGCTGAGAACTGCATTTCTAAAATGGCAACCCCTTCTCAACACTGTGCCTGTTCCTTTTTCATCCTCCTTAGTGTAGCCAAGAGGAGTTGCAAGGAAGAGAGGGGGCCTGGATTTTCCCTTTAATTCTCTCCTACCTCTTCTGACTAGAACTCCTAGTGAGGTAATTGAGTGGAAGACTTGGTGTACTTGTCCTTTCCTCCTCCTCTGCTTTCTCACCAGCTGTCAGAATGAGCATAAATACGTCCAAGAACCCGATTCTTGTCAAGACCCAGCCTGGAGAGGCCAGTGAGCCAGCTATGCCCATTTTTCATGCCACTGAAATAGTGCACGCAACGGAAGGCACCATGGTGGCCCGTGCATTGGAAGGGTCATCCGTGCTTTCCAGATGTGGCCCTAAGTTTCCCCCTCCACCTCCAAAAAGGGAGGAGAAGGAAACATGTTGACGTTCTTTGGGTTCACCACTTATTTATTACCTTTTTGGGTTGGCTCAAAAGTAGGCTGGGGGAGGGTGACTCTGGAGCCACATTTCAGGTCTAGGAGTACACGAGGAAAAGCTGAAGGAAATACTGACCTTCCCAACAGATTCTCTCTCCTCCTCCTTGTGCTCAGGAGGGCCATTCCCCCCAAAGCAGCCAGCAAATGTCAGCTAGGAGAGAGATTCCTCAGGGAATCTGGGGGAAAAAAAAAAGGAAACCAGGAATGCTGCCTAGAATTATGGGAACTGACAGGGGTCTGTGCCAAAAAGCACCAATATGTTCAACAGTCATCTGCACCTACTTAGCAGCTGCCTCTAGGCACTAGCCTCATCCTCTTTTTGATCCCAAAGAAAAGCCACGGTAACACATTCATTTTCTAGGTTCTCTGTTATTATTTTCAAGAGCAGGACAGTCATATGAGCTCTTAAATTTGAGTCCTGAAAACTGGTGGTTGTAGAACAGCAGCACCTTTCATTTGTCCTTCACATGAGTTAGAAACCTGATTATTACAAAAGGGATGGGGCTGAGTGGAGCTTGTTGCTGGTCTGAGAGATGAGAAGGTTGAGTTCTGGCTCTGCTTCCTTCACTGGGTGTGGGCAGGAGATTTGTCACAGGGGAATGGCAAACCCAGCCAAAATAGAGAGGAGGCTGCTGGGCTCACATGGGTGGGGGAAGAGATAAAAAGATAAAACGGTTCCAGAGAAGGAGCATCACAGTATGGAACCTCCCTGCCCGTACGTATGCTCTCATGCCTGAGAGAGCCAGCAGTTCTCCATGGATCGAGGAGCATGGGGGCCCTGGGAGGAGAATCCAGTTTAGTTGCCACACTCCTCAGTTCAGCATTGGGGTTCACAGTCATTTTGCTGAGCAACTGTAGTGGCAGCCCTTGGAAAAGGGACTGAATCTTCACCTCCTTAGTAAAATGGTCTTCCCTCCCCTGTGTTGTCCACTGAAGAAGAGAGAAACCAAGGTGTGTGAAAGGGTGTGAGAAATAAATCGCACAAGAGAGGGGGGGATGTTATTTGAGGGCATGCTGGACACAGTTTAGACCCGGGTATGTCTACAGGTTCGCGATGTGCCTGAGGCTGAGGGGGCTGTGGAGGTGGAGGGGGACTCCTCATCCGTTGTGTCCCCCTGCTCCTCCTTGTGGAGGCCGAGGCTGATGTGGCTCTGCAGGGCTGCTGGGGTCAGCCACTCCTTGGGGAGACAGCTCTGGAGGAAGGGGATGCACGAGCTGAAGTAGGCCAGGCGGTTCACCCAGCGGGGGATCTCTTTCCCACATAGTATCTGTGGAGCAAACCGAAAAGGAGCATGGTTAATAGTACCAAACACGTGCGTGGTGGCAACATCATCCCCATCTGCACCACCACCTCAGCAGGGTGAATTCCCTGTTGCCCAGAAAAGAGCTGTTTGAAACGCAGGGAGCATCTTCTGCAGTCAGAAACAGCTATAAATGCAAATGACTACACAACTGCTCGACACGCACAGAGAGCCCTGCCAGCCATAGCCCTTGTGGGCATCATAGCAGAGACTGGGGAAAACAGTTCATGGCCCTCAGCGGCTTTGGCCATTCTGTTCTGCAGGCAGTCCATGGGTAAGAGGACAGGCCTGCTGGTGCTTCTCAACCAAGACAATGACACTCATTTTCCAAGTAGCTCAAAAATTTTGGAAAAATATTTAGGCTGCTGCTGGCCAGACCCCAAGAAGCCCAGAAGCTGAGCCTGACTGGGTGGATGGAGATGCCTGAGAAGCTGTTCTTGCTGCTCACTTTTCTTCCTTGGGCTGACACTCTGCATCAGTCAAGTTACAGCATCTGGGGGTCCTTTTCCTATCCTAGCACATCACCCTTTAATTTCTCCGCATATGGTATTTCCTAAATGTGGGAAAGCAAGCAACAAACAGAAAAATACCAGCTTCTCACTAGGCCTGTGTTTCATTATAGATGCTCCTGGCACTGATTTGGATTACACTCTGCTAATGCAGGTACTGTTTTCCAAGGTCAGCTCATATTCAGCACAATGAAACAATCTGCTGCATACAGCAGCTCCTATCTTCTGTAACATTTGACCACACATACCTACAGGTGCCAGATTTTAGTAGTTGTATCTGGCTTAGGCCACATAAGGAAAGTTTCCCGTTACATTTTACCATTTCCCTTACCACACACAGAAGAGGCACACGGAACTGATCAGCTGGGGTGCCTCAAGAGCCTGTCTTTAGTAAATACACCACCTATATGGCCCTATACCAGTAGACTAGAGCCTGAAGTCTGTGGCTGGTACAGTAGTCATAATACCCAAATTCTCCTTCCCTACCAGCGCCGTCTCCCATGGAGCAAGACAGGCAGGGAGGAAACTCCACCTCACAGACCTTGTCCCACGATTTACATGGATTAGCAGTTCCAGGGTTGTCCATACTGCACCTTCTGCCCATACTAAATTCCTTTGGTCTTCCTCCCACCCTCTTCCTGTCTAAAACTACACTTAATTTAATATTAAAAACTAAGAGGGTGTTTGTCTGTAATCCACTAAGGAGATTATTTGGCAAGATGCCTGCTATTGACAATGGAAATACAATGCTTGGAGGTTTCAAGAGATTTTCAGGGAGCACAACTGGAGCAGTTGCTAGAGGATGGGCAGTGCCGCATTATAGATTTTATGGCTGATGACGAGCTGGTCCTTCATGCATATGGCCTGGGCAGAACAATCTAAGCCCCACTCCAACAGTCACCTTGATGATAAGGGAATTAGCTTGCTCCAACAGTGTGGAGTTTCCAGTGAGGTGTGGAGAAGGAGGCAAACCTGTGACCATGCTAATTTGACTAGAGAATTTACTTTATTTTGACATGCATTGTTTAAAAATCAATGTGTGAAATTGAAGACATCATTATCATTAGGTATCAGAGAATAAGCAGAGCCATTTAGCTGCTAAAATTACTTGCAAGCATAGACTGTTCTTTACCTAATACACCCCAAGGACTTTTATTTCAGTTCTTACCAGTGCTGCATTCTACTTGACCTCAGATACAGCTATATGAATCTGTATTTTTGAAACTTTTAATCTGGGGACAATTACTTCATTAGCAATTCTTTACCTCCATCCAGAGCCGTGGTTTCCATTGCTAGAGGTATCGCCTGAGCCTGTAAGCACATTACCTCTCCACCTGCATTTCTGTGCATTCATAGAAAATTTGCTGATCCATTTGATTTTCTCACCAGACGTATCTGATCATTTTCACAAGAATACTGCTGAATTTTTTAAACTGTATTCAGTGTGGTCTACTCAAACACTGAACCCGAGCCAAAGCCAAAAAATGCAGCACAATTGTCTCTAGATTTTGTAGTATTTCTCTTTCTTCCTCTCCAGGAACTTAGGCAACATATTGCCAATGTAGAAAGTGACTCAGTTTAGGCTCCTTGTGATGTATGCATGCATGTGAGTTTAGTTCTCAAGCAGTCGTAAGTCTTAATAAAGCCTCCCGCCCCCCGAGATATTAATAGGAAAACAAAACCACAGTATGATTCTTTGGAAAATTAGCTGAAACAACAGAACAGCACAAGGTAAGACTGCCTGAACTAGAAATACTGTTTTTAAGAGTTGGCTTTCTTTTCTAAGCAGATCCCCTAGCAACTGAAATAGCACTTCCCAATGTGGAAGCAATACTGAGATGTTTGCCTTTTGTTTAAGGGAGCTTCTTCACCCAGAATGAATCAGTGAGGCAAGGAAGAGCCAGAAAAAGAATGGAGATGTGTGGGCATCAGGCCATCATCAATCAGCAAAGGGCAGTTTGTGGAGCTTAAGGATAATGATGAAGTCAAAGTGGTTTCCCTTTCCTCAGTCACGCTTGTCCTCACCTCTTGTCAGTGAAGCTTCGTTACTATTCCACAGCAAAATGCAATGCTCAACAGGAGCAAAAGGGCAATGGCAGGGAATGCCACTAACACTACAGCCTGCTCCTGTGTTTTTCACTCCTTGCCATAAAGCATATTGTGCTGGAGAATCCAGCAGTACTTAGATAATGGAGAAACATCAAATAAACCTGACTGCAATGGGATTAAGCCAAGTGAGTTTAAATAAAACAGCACAAGCAAGATGAAGTGGGTGTTTTCCAATTGCATATGAAGACAGAAAAATCTAGCTACTGCAGCTCTTCAGGACAATTCTCAACTGAAAACCTCACACTGGAACAATACACTCACAGAAGCCTGTTAGCGTCCATTGTTTCCATCAGCAGAACTCTTTTTTTAGAGGACTTTACAGTTTAGGATTTTAGGGTTTTTTTTCTTGTTTGCCAAATAAGTGGAATTTTCTCTTTTGAATGGAGTAAAATTCTCTGGGATGGGTTGTGTACTTGTCCTGTCAGACTTAGCAGATAAACTGTTATGGGTCAGAAATCACTGGTCCTGACCATCATACCAGACTGTCCTGCTACCATCCCTTCAGGAAACTTCACAGAGGTGTAGTGGAGCCTGAGCCTGACACTTGACAAGAAAGCAGCTGAGCCTCTTAAGCTGACCGGAGAAGGAACTTTAAAGAAATGAGAAGTCACAGAAGGGCTAAGCCTATGTGAGATTTAAGTCTGAAAGGTAGCTCAGGGTTTAGTTATGGCTTCTCTGAGGCAGAAAAGTGTTTGGGATGGGAAACCCTGTGGAGTACATGACAGGCTGGACTACTAGCAGCAAAGCCTGGAACACCTCAGTCCACGTAGGGTTCTCTAAGCTTTGCAAACCTCCTGCGACTAGTGTCCAGCTATCATTGCCGAGCATAGCCCTTCCTCATCTTTCTGTCGCTGTCAGGTCCCTGAAGGTGTGAGTTATTCCCACCCCACAGAGGCAGCCAGTCCCTCCACAGACTGAAAGCCAGCATTTTGGATAGCGAGCACAGCTTAATCACAAGCCCACCAAGAGACCTGTCCCCGTTCCAGGCAAAAACTTCGGCAGAGGCTGCATGTACTTGCAGCTTCCACTGAGCGGCACCTCGTGATAGAGAAGCCAAGTCTCCCATAGCTGCAGCTTCTTCTGGAGACTCTGCCTAAGAGCTGTGAATGATCCAGCTGGCATCTGCAGAGTCAAGTGGAAAGAAGCAGTTCAGATATCCGTGGCTGAAGCCAAATGTGAGGGACAAATGGGACATGACAGTTTAGGTGCTATTTCTGGGCAGCTGTCAAATCCACACCAGGATTTCAACTCACCAAGAAACAACTAATTTAGGATACAAAAAGATCCTCTAAGCATCCTTAGCTGTGTCATTTTGCACTAAACAGTCGCTGGCTAAAATGTACAAACTGCCCTGGGAGTAAGGACTGCATCCCATCACTCTTCCCTCCCCTAAGTGCCCTAAGAACTAGGCTTCATTGCTTGGCAAGGCCTTAAGGCTCCCTGCAAAGCTTTACTCTGGGGAGGGGAGCAGCCTAGCAGCTGGGAAACGTGTTTAAATGGAAGGCTGCAATGGAAGAAGCTGAGTCTTCTGCCTTCTAGAGGACAACACTATCAATGTGCTGCATTTTGTGAGGGCTTGGGGTCTATGGGCATATGCCAGACATTATCTGAGATAGTCTTAACAGGCTGAGCCCCTTTCAAAATAAAGTGAAGGGCAGATTAGTTATAGATCCTGAGAGAAAGCTCTTGAATGCAATAGGTACCGCACTGTGCTGGGTGATGCAACCGGAGCAATTCAGGCCATGCACAGAAGTATAACTCAAGGCACTTAGGAATTTTTTTTAAGTGAGCCTTCCCAAAGGCACCATGTAGTGCTCCAATCCATGAAAATCAAGATGAGCAGAGGCAACATTACATTCCTCTAACAATACATGCTAATTACTTCAATTCTTGTCTTCAAACCAAGGCTCAGAGAGTTCAGCACTGAACATGTGCTGAACCACCCCCTGCCACTTCCACTTAGCAGCCTTGCTAAAAGTGAGGTGGCATCCACTCAGGGCATGTATCCATTTGAGCTACTGAACAGTATTCCCCTTGGTGTGTCTTAGAGAATGCAAAGGGCTTTTACTGGTGCCTGAGGAGTCTAACACACACCCCAGAGCACTTTAAGAGCAAAGCCTTTAGAGCCCAAGGGAAGTCTTTCCAGCATTTGCATGAGTTGGCTCCTATGAGGCCTAGACAATATAGCATAGATGATGCTTATCAGAATTTCAGAATAAGGACATCAGATACAAACCAGCACATCTTCTCAGGCAAAGCTTGCAGGCTGTGCTGGGTAGCCAAAAAAAACATATGTAGAAAGAGAAGCATGGCAATGCGATGAAATTAGTAGTTGGATGCATTAATTAACCCAATGCACAGGGACATCTTTTTTACCACCTTGCAAAAACTAAACTGCTTGTATAAATGCTCAGTGCTGGCAGAGATAAGGGAGTCTGAGTGCGTCAGTGAGGAACATACCTCTAGCTCTGCACTCCTGATCAGCTGCTGCACATGGTGTATACGCTGGAAATAACAAAGAGAATGGACATACAGCCTTCACAACACACCTGAAAGCACAGTCTCACCTCGGCGGAGTTGGCATGCTAGGATCACTTGCTTGAAAGAGATCTATTGTATAGTTACTGTGTAAAAATGACAATTTCTACTCTAGGGAATATGACTAGCCTGTGGGGTTCACCAGAATAGATGAGGGGGGGCCGCTTCACTGGGCCATGAAGCTGCATGCAGCACGCATTCAGCAGAGCCAGGAATGGCTTGCGTCTTGCAGCGGAAAGGGTACAGCTGAGAAACTGTAGATGAGGCTGAATGAGCTCAGTAATGAGGCTGCTTTCTGGGAGCATCTCAAGCCAAAGGCAGGAAGGGAACAACCTTTTAAATTAATTTAAGCAACTGTCTAAAATGCCCCCATTCTCCTATACAATCTCTTTTTGTTCCACAGCAGGCAGGGCACTGCCACTCCTACGGGTCCTCCCCAGGACTGCAGGCGTTTCTGCCATGTAAAGCAGAAGAAGCATCTGCACCGTCCCCCTGAGACCAGCGGGAGTAAGAAAAAAAGGAAAGCACTGAAAGGAGGGACTAATACCCACAGTCTTGCTCACCTTGTGATGCTAGTGGGAACGTGTCAGTCACCTGTGTGGTCCTATGGCAGAAGGACAGAGCTGCCTCTATGCAGGAGTCTGCATGCAGAGAGATACCAAGAACAGAGACAATGGAGTAGATAGCTCTGGGTCAAACAAGACAACTGGCTTATAGCACCTGAGCACTCGCAGCAGTATTTCAGCTTCACTGGCCAGGCCACCAGTGGAGAGGCACAGTGGCTGCAAAAGTGATATCGTGATAAACCACATTCAGAGCTGAATTCTGAGTGGCATCACAGATTGGTTATGTACCAACACTGGAGTATGGCAACACCCTCTCTGAGCATGAAGTTCCTTGTAACCAGCGCTTATATGTACAACCAGCAGCTGCAGGATGACAAAGTAGGCAGCGAGTGGCCTCATAACAGATGACCATTTTGGGAATACTAAGTATAATTAAGTCTGAGCTTGTTAGTGACATTTAAAATAATGACGCTTCCACCAAATGAATGAGCAACTGCAATTCATTTATATTATCATGATGGTGTGAAGAGGAGCTGCCTTCTCCTAGCAGGTGCTGTTTTGAGACCAGTGGCCGAGAACAGCTGTTGCCTAACAGGGTCGTCCTCTCCAGCGTTACAGACATGTTAAATGTGACCAGGCCAACCCATATGCATGGAGGGGCAGACATCAAGAGCATCTGTTTTTTACTGAATAGCTAACCCAGAAAATCTGGTGTTCCAGTCTCAAGCCTTGTTTCCTAACAGTAGTGAGCAGCAGGTTACTGTGGATGGAGATATAAGGAGAAGAGAGAATACAGGAACTCGTAGGAACAGGGAGAGACCTTCTGTCTGGCAGCATTGGCAGGTCTCCTAAGCAAAAGGTTCTGGTCTCTAAAGCCTATCACCTGTCACCACACTCAGACAGTTCATTTACACTCCTGACACTTTTCATTTATCAACAGGCAGCTGGTGAAAAGGACAGGGTTTTTCCTTTCCATCTTCATTCAAGGAAAGGAGGCATCTGTTCTCAGGCATTTGCACACGCAAAGGCTCAAAGGCTCCATGATGGTGCAACTAGAGATGAATTCCCCAGATAGTACAAACTAACATAGCTCCAAGGTATTATCCTTATTTATAACAGGTAGGGACACAGGGCTTTTGGTTTAGGAAGACAGATGCAAGAAGCAAATAAAATAAAATAGATGGTGCAAAACACCCACATTTACACCAGCCCCAAAAAGCCTGAGATTTTTTCAATTTTTTTTTTCCAAATTCACTCTTAAAATATCTTCACATTTAATCTTTTTTGCTAGATGGACAACTTTAAAGGGAAAACCTGAAATAATTGCAGAGGCAGATGTGGCAAAACCAGAGCATTTTCAAAAAATTGAAATGATGTATTAAAAACTTGCCCCAGGGGGGATTATTTCTGTTTCAAATTACTTGCCACCTCATACTATTCCCCTGCACATGTAGATAGATAGGGAGAATAGGATGGACTGAGAGAGCTGAAAGATCCATATGAGAGTTATTCCACTAATCATTTTTGTTGGGCTATAAGACTCATTGAGGATAGCAAGGCTAGAAAGGTTAATGATGGAAAAAGACGTTTATATTTTTATAGCAGCCTTTATTCCAAGGGCGTCCCAAATACTTAATAAGTTTTAATTAATACACAAACTACACCTAGAAATCTCATTTTGCCATGGCAGAGAAGCCACATCTGGAATGCAATACAGCAGTTCATTAACCGCATGCAGTCAAAATTGTGCATACTTACAGGCAGAAACAAGACAAAAAAATGACATCCACCTGAAAATATGAGAATAATCTACAGGTGCAGGATGTCTTTATTAATAAGCTTCTAAACGTATGCGGCAGTTAAAAACCACAAAACAAACACAGCCTGTTCCCCATAGAGCTAACAACATTCAAAGGCTGCTGCAATGAAGTAAGTCCTTCCATCAGCTTCAGTGAAGACTGGCTCAGGCGCCAGGAAATAAAGCTTTCCTAACCTTCTTTTGTGCCCTGTGGTTGGTTGGTTGTTCATTTCCTTCTGTCCTTTCTGTCTGTTGGGAGCATTGTGTCCCCTGCCATTAAGAGAATCTCATGTAGGCTTTTACGCAACAAAACAACTATCTCCTCCTCTACAACAGGGTCAACTGAAAAGCAATTGTTGACTAAGGAAAACACAGGTATTACTTGTCTACTTAGGATCTGCTGAAGACTGGTTTATAAAAGCTTCTGCTGCTTTTGACTGTGACTCAAATACCACCTGGAGCTCCCTTCTCTGGTGTTTAATCCTGCCTCTCTGATAGCTTTCAGGCTAAGGAGAGCTTCCTAGTTTTTAATAATGTCATGATGAGAACTCACACATGCCTGGGGATGGACCTGAAAAGCTTTAGGCTTGAATTATTCACTGATTATTAAAAAAAACTGCCCTCGTTTTGTCCTTGATTCAGCAAACTTGCCTTTTTCAGAGAATTTACTGAAAGTCAAGCTCCTCTAAAGGGAAGAAGGATTCTGATGCAAGTTTGTTATATGCTGTCAGCCTTGCCTCGGCTGAAAGAGGACGGGTGAATAGCCAGAGAGAAAAGAATATGCACTGACTACCATCTCCTGTCACTTCAGCACAGCTCCACACCTTTTCCCAGTAAAGTAAGATCCCTCTGTTCTACCAAAGCTCCAACCACATTGACAAAGGACAACCAAGACAGCCATACTGTCAGGGAAGTACAATCAGACATAGCTCTAAAGCCAATCACAGAGATATTTTACGCTGCACTTCAGTTACGAGAGATGCATATTTCCTGCTATCACAGTGACACACAATGACATTGCCTCTCTCTGCTACTATCAATAGGACAGATCTTTACCAATAATACAGAGAAAAGAGGAAAGAAGCCTTATCATCCAGCCTAGATGTGAACTGCATGCAAGCAAGCCTGATTGCACCAAGATCATCCCCTGCCTCCCAAGGAAATTCAGACTGTGTGGCTTCACCAAGCATTTCCATTCAATCTGGCAGGCAGGTTTAATAATATCACTGTGGTATCAGCATCAATAGTGGGTAATGCTAGATGCCTACTTCAGTCCTCTGTAACCATCAGCTTGCAGGATTCCCTGTGTAGACTCCATCTGTTACTCTTCAATTTATTTCCTATTAGAGACCATCCTTTTAGACTGATTTGAGAGAGTCCTGCTGACTTTGGGAGACTGGGAGCTATTTACCTCCCAGGTTGAGCATTGCAGTGTTGCAGCTCTAAGTCTCTGGCTGTAAAGCATTTGACTGTGAGAGGGTCCATAATCCCTGCCCCGTAGGAGTCAGCCTCATCTAGGATGCTGAAGAATTTTCCAAGGCTCACCTAAGCCACCTCAGATGCTTAGAAGACTCTCTTCCCCTCCTGTGTCAACAAAGAATGGGCCAAGCTCACTTCATTAATCCCCAGGCCTATCTTCCAAGACTCCTTCAGCCCAAGAACAAGAACCACAGTTCCCCCAAATATTTTTCTCTGGAAATTTCTGCAAATCCTACAACTTCAAAATGAGCTTCTAAAACCACAAGCACACAAATTCTGATTTAGGCCTCTCTCTTCTCCTGCTGAAATGTGTTCTCTCTCTGTTTATGTAAATAATTAAAGTAGGACAGTTCCCACAGGAGAATTTGAGGGACTCCCTGCTCCAGAACATCTTGTGGCTGATATTCAGGAGAATTTTTGCTGAAATGCAGGAGAAAAGGTGATTAAATCTTTAGTCCAACCTGCTCTCCCACACCCCAGCAAGCTCCTCTCTATCCAGGAAGCTCTCAGTTACTTGAGGATGAGTATGTCTCACCAGCCAATTCTGCTTGAACTCACAAAACACCCTAGCAAAAGTTTTATTAAAACTGTCAGAACTCTCTAAAAGGCTCTGCTTTTGATGACTTGGTTTACTCTGAAAATCCTAGTTCAGCTCTAATAATTAGTTCAAATTTTAGACATTTACCCAGATGGCATCTCTGAGCCTGAGCACTGTCCCCTAGATCCAATCCTTTGGATCAAGAAATGATGAGCAATAAGGAAACAGATCCTTTAATATTTAAAGGAATAAAGGGGTGAAAAGGATCAGTGGGTACAAAAGGAAGCTGGATAATGAGATACCAATCTCTTTTCCTGAAGGGTTTTTAATCCCTCAAATCCAATGACCTTAAAGAGCCTTCTGAAGAATGATCACATGTGGATGTGAGTCATGCGCACTAACTTTAGAGTTGGTTCTAGTCTTTTTTAATAGATTTCTCTGGATATAAGAGAAAGTCATGATAATTTAGGAAGCAAATAGGGATGTTTAACTGTGCTTCACCATCCCTCAGTCATGTGGCCAAATTCTGCTTTCATTGGCTCTGGGGGAATTTGTACTAGATCACTCAGGTGTTTCTGAGCCAGGTTTAGCCCAGGGGCTACTGCAGATTCTCTCACCATACTCTTAAAGAGACAAGTAGGTCCTACTAACACAGACTCAGCCTTCTCCTGCCTGCCTTTTTTTTTTATTAAAAAAAAAAAAAGTAAGTTAGTTTTAGAGCAGCTGCAATACAGATAAATAACTCAATAACTCCAGGCTGGGAAGCTGCTACAAAATACAGAGGGGTTTTGACCTTTTCTGGTACTTAAGATAAATTACACATACAAATGGAAAAGAAATCATTCCCCTTTCAAGAAGAGGGAGGTGAGACATGATAAAAGAATAAAACCTTCTGCCACTGCTGTCCTCAGGTAAAGTTTCAACATCAAAAATTTCTAAGGAGAATTAAATCAGTGCCTCTCAATTAATTTCCTAATTATGATGAGCATCAGCTTCATATCTTGTCAAAAGGGCTCATAAGACCCACTGACGTTATTGCTATTCCACCACTGGTAAGGCTGTTGGGGAATAAAAGGGACTATCTTCCCTGGTGCTCGGAAGCCACACTTCTTTGATAATTATGTGTCCTATAGCAAGGTGCTAAAGAGTTTCCTTAAATAGGGATCATTCCAGTTACTTGGCAGTAATCACACTGATGAAGGGAGAAGGAGTGTTTTCCTTGAGTCATTCCACTTATCTTCCAGTTCTGGTGCTGATTCAAAAGTGGTTTTCTCCCTTCCCATGGTGGTTTGCCCTTTTCTGAGACATGCTGTTGCAACTGTCATCGCTCTGGTAAGAACACAGTTCCATAGCTTTTCTTAGACAGGAAACTTCAGAAGCATGGAAAATTGCTGGTGGGAAGTTAAATGAGTCACCTTCTCTTTGTGAATGGGCTAAGCAGCAAAAGATTTTTCGGAGTCTTTAAGCTGCAGTGACATGGTGTAATCATTACACTCAATACTGAGGAATACCACCAGACTGGAACATAGAAGCAGAAAACCTTCATCATCCCTCTGATCCTCTAGTTACTGCTACCTTCTCTAAAGATGATGTCCTCAGGCACTGTATGCTCACCGTATGCCTATGTATCAGCAGGACTCATGTTCTTATATGCCCATATTTGAACCCCTGGCAGTCAACCTTTCTCCTTTATACACGTTTGGGGGTACAACCTGTGCCAAGTTTGCTTTTGTGTTGTCTAGTAGCTGCCTTCCACCAGCCCAAATTATATTGTAGACTTGCAGGGCAATTGAGAGCCATGCTCTCGCATTGAAAAGAGCCTTCTGACAGCAGTTTCACAGTTCCCTGTATCTGCGTGCACCTACCGTTATCTATGCCCAAAGAACAGTCTTTGTGACAAAGAGTGTGTAACTGCATATCTGTCTTGGCACCTCATGGCATACTTTGTTGTTGCCCACTGCTGCAGTGACAAGTGCTCCTGCAAAGCCACGGCATGGCTGGGACCTCACACCTGCGGGTCCTTGCAGGGGAACTTACAGCCCAGAAATTACTTTGACTTTGGCTTTTTCCTGAAAGCACAAATGTATTCCTCTCCCTTTATGTCTGCTTTACAGCAATTTGTAACTTCTGTCCTTTTGCTATCTCACATCCCCTTGTTCTGAAAAATTAGGGAATTCAAAAAAAACCACATCATGGAAAGAACTAATTATTTTAGCCTTTCTGTTTTAAAAGGGTTTTCTGATGTTCAAAAGCCAATATTTTTTCCATCTGGCAGAGTTTAAATAGCCTCTTTCATCTGCCAGGACAACTCATAAAGAACATAAATATTTTGCAATTCCTTGAAGGGCCATTTGAACGTATTGCTGTAAGTATACATGGGGGTTTGTCAGGAACATAGTGACTTAACAACAGATGATCAAACAGAAGGGTTTTACCCAATATTGACGTGGTCCTAACTGAATTCCCCACACATGCATAACCTCATCAGAATGCTAGAATCCCTGCTGTTTGCCAGCAGCATTACCCACCTGGAGTACCAACACACAGAAAAGCTCATAAGCTCAGAACAGGATGGGAAGTTTGGGCTCTGCTGCTGATGGCCTGGCTGATTTTTCTTTGCAGAAATTGCAAGCATAAGTCCCCCAAAATGATTGCCCGACCTCCTGGACAGTTTCTTCAAAGAGAGTGGTACTGATACTACTTGATTTTGGGGACTGTCAACATAAGCAACACGAAAGGAATAAGCTTCTCGTAGGCATATTGCTAATCCCAGTTTGATAAACCTTTTCATTTTAACCCACAAACAATTTGCTTAAGTGGTTTATAAATATAGGTATCATGGGACCATGTTGCAGGAGGCAAAGTGGCTGAGGCAACCCTAACTAGATTTTCACTGCATAGATTAAGCTCCCCTCACCTTCCCACACTGACATAGATGGTGAGGGTAAAGGGAGACCAAAGGGGTATTAAGTGGTGTGCAACCTTAAATTGAAGCTGGCCAAATGCACAGGGAGTGCATCTAATTTCTTTCCCATGACTATCCACTAGGAAATTCTGCCCTACTTTACATCAGAATTCCCTTCAAAACTAATTAAGATGGTGTGCGGCACTTACTAGGCGGAGACTTATGCTCTCTGGTAGTTCTTCGCTTCTTAAATAACTCAAGAGTTCCCTGATGAAGAAGAATTTCTCTGGAAATCCACAGGAAGAGACTCCTGATCATGCAGCATGTTCACTGAATCACTTACTGAGAAGGCTGCCATGAAATGGCATTGGAGAAGATGAAGTCCGAACTGCTGCTGCTGAAATCGGGGCATTCTCTGTTTTCTTTCCACAGGAACTGCTTTGTGAGTAGACCCAGCCATGCCTCTGATCCAGTAGCTGCTCGTTAGAAGTCCATAGGGAACTGGCAAAGCAGGGAGAGATCTAAGTCTTGAGCAAGTATGAATATGCTTGGCAGTCTGCAGTAGGGAGTAAGGAAAATTCAGAGCTAAGTGCCACTGAGGGAGTAACAAAGCCCCTTGCAGCTTACAAGTGAACGTGGGCAGGAAGATCAGAAGACTCAGAAGAGACTCATGGTGTTGTAGGGAGAGGCTCAATGCCACAGCAGCATGCAATTAGGCTGCAATCGCACTGCAAAGTGAGTTTTTCCAAAGGGAGATACCAGGTCAAAGGCATGCACAGTGGTTAAGTAGAGGTTATCTGCCTGTGCTGGACTTACTGCAGTCCAGTGATTTTTCAAGGTGCATGGCCAAATGGCAGAGTCATGAACATAGGTCTGGACATGCCCTTAACTGTTAGCAGTCAGCCTATGTATAACCGTTAAAGATAACAGTTACCAGTCATCGTGGTGGGACCTGAGGCATCATTGTATTAAACAGGAATTTGACAGAAAAAAATCATTCATAAGCAGATGTAGATGGAAGATTTCTGAATGGCTGTTCTATTTGCTGAGAAAACATTGGTAAAGGACAAGAAAACAAAAATTTGAAATTAAAGTCTGACTTCTGTGGCTTCAGCAGTCCTTCTGAGGCTGGGGAACCTGGCTTACAGGTCCTGGCAATTGGACATGCAGCTGTTGTCTCACAGTGCGATCCTGAGAAAGCTAATCTGGGAGGGAGAGCCAGCCCTATACCTCCTTCCCATTCCCTCTGCAGAACCGTGACCTCAGCCAGCAGGACCCATGGCTGCATCTGCCCTCAGTCCATATGACCAGATAGTATCCTCCAAACCCATGGCCCAGCCAGCGGGACAACATCTGCATGGATACTAATTAACAAGCCCACAGCCAGATGAGGAAATTAAGGCAACCAAACAGAGCTACCTAGTGCATGGCCATACAGCCAAATCTCAAGGCCTGCCAGACAGATTTGTGTAAAACTCATACATCGACACACGGCTGTAAAGCTCTAGCTCTGGTTTTGTGTGCTGATACAGAACAATACAGGCCATAAACCAGCTAATTAACCTTGGCAGATAAAAGAGCTGTCATCCAAAGATTTCAGAGCCGTTTTCGGAGGAAGGAAATAACCCAGTATACAAGGAGGGATGGTTAGGCACAGAGCAGGGCTATGACTTGCCTGGCATTACCCAGGAGGCTCAGAACAACCATCTCCTGAACTTGCCACAACTGCTTATGCCCACGTGCAGAAAGGCCTAAAGGGCTGTAGGCAGCAGAGCTAGTCATTCCCTCTTTCGTGCTCAAAGGCACCCTCACACCTCTCTGTGGTGAAAGGGCATTGTGGTACCAATAGCATCACCTTTCAGCTGGGCTACAGCAACAGAGAGACCGAGAATTTACATCCACTTAAAATCCTTGGCTGCCTTTTGTGTGGCTGGAGTTAAATCCCAGTTCCAGTGAGAAATTTTATTCTGTTGAACAAAGTTTCTGCATCTTTTTTTTTAATTCTTTGAATACTTTTCCCAGTTTCCTGTCTAACTGCCACATAACACAGCTATGCATAAACAGATGCTAATTATTATTATTATTGCTGCTTCACAGGTGAAGAGTCTGAAGGAAAGTGCAATACAAACACTAAACAGACTCATCTCAGAATTGGGTTTAAGGCATAACTATCAGTTCTGTTTTCTGCCCTCTGTGGTGACACACATCTACAGTCTTGAGAACTGCTTACCATGTAGCCAGCATGTTCTGCACACTATAAGGCTGCACCTTATAGCTCTACGTGGTAGGACCTGGAGCTTCCTAATGTGGTGATTTTTGGTTTGTTTAGTTTTAATGGGAACTACAGCAAGAAGAGAAAAAAAAAAAAAATGCACTAAGGCTGTCAAGTTAAGCAAGCATTCAGATGTTGGGAAATGAGAATAGAAACTTCCATTGCTTTGAGTTCAAGCAAGTTCTGTCTCAACAGATTCAAGCTGTCTTTCCTCCAAGAGGTCAGAAGTATCCCAAGATAAGCTATGCTACTTTTCACCCAGCTCAAACACAGTGATCACCAAGTTACTGTGTTTACCAGAAAGGATGGAGAAATCTGTCATAAGGCAGCCACATATATTTCTCATGTTGCTGACTGAGGCACACTGAACGGCTAGGACTTTTGCTTAGTGTCTTAATACCAGCTATTTCTTTAAGAATTTTAGCTCCCATTTTCTGTATCTTGATGCTAGAGACCATCCAGGGCCTTCTGCTCCTGGGCCTGAAATGTATCTCCTCTGGTTTTGCCTTTGCAATACCTTAGAGAGGGGCAATAAACACAGGTGTATGTGAAGAGCAACAGCAACAAAAAATCCTGCTTGCCTATGAAGGGTTTATTTAAACTAACCTAAATCCTGAGTAAGTTCTGCTCCTGGGAGCAGATGTGTCAGAACTAGCCATTTTGGCTTTTGTTTTATTATCTGGACAGTTTATGAGGCAGCAAATGAGCACACAGAATCCACCAAGAAAGCTCTTGCAGGAAAACTTAACCCTAATTCCACTACTGTAAAGGCGTTCACTGAAGGTGTATTGAAAGCAAAATTTAAATAAAAAAACTACTAGGGTATTTAAGATCTCTTATTTGACTTGTGCTTGAAGGTTGGACAAGGAAGGAACAGTGAGGTGTTCACTGATACGTAGCAGCAGAATCAAGGAAGAATGGCTTTGAGCTTATGGCTTGGACATAGGACAGAAATTTTACATATCAAAGTACATAATAAGCAATGACCTTATTTCACTGCTGCAGGTAAAGGGCTTTTTTTAGCTTTTGCTAATAATCACACAGCTCTCTCCTGGGTTTCCTTTATAATTTTTGAAGGTCCCATTTTCTGTTGTAGTAATTTGATTATTTGACTCCAAAACAGTACTGTGGCTAACATTGATTTGATCACTGTACTGCTTGAAACTTCATTCTCTGGTTGTACCAATACAATTCCTTCTTGTTTATTTTTATTTGGTAACATTTACAGAAAGGACTCGGTCATTTTCTCTTTCTATAATTCGCAAGGATGAAATCAATAGGGAACTGGTTTTCCTAAGAGCCTAAGCTGGTCCAGTGTAAATGAATTGCTGATTCTTGGATTCACTAGGGATCTTCTTACAAAATCATACAGTATTTTTTCTACAGAATCTCATCTCACTTGGGATCCTTGATGGGCCTGTTTGGGGGTGAATGGCAAAAGAGGTTATTGGCATAGGACTCTTGCCCCATATGATGAAGAAAGGTGAGAGATGTGTAATGAATGAGGATAGGGACTCCAGAAAGAGAAATTAAAGTTTCACTGTTAAAGCAGTTGAACTCTATTGTGAAGAATGATATTCTCTCCTTGTGTTTGCTGTAAAACACTTATGGAAAGCACAGAAACAGTTTTTATGGAAGGTCACTTCCATTTTTTGCTTTTCTTATCTTTTTCTGGCACTGGGTCATGATCCTGAATTCAGATTTACACAAGTGCTGAATACTCACACCTTAATTGAAACACACTTTAAACATCTCATCTGGGGGGTGAGGAGGAAGGCAGCTTCCCCCCAAAATAATCAGATATTTGGGAATCAAAAATCATACATCCTGAATTAGTGGATAGTTGGGGTAAATCTGTGCTTCTCTGTGCTTCAATTCTCTCTGAAGAGAAATAGCAGCTCTGTTATAATCCACAGTGTTTTTGTGAATGTGAGAAAAAAAAAAGCACCAAAGATGTCTATGAGGAAAATCAATACTTTTTTTAATGGGCTTTGGCTGGTGCACATTAAATAAGGAAAAGGGACACACACTTCCTGAATACTGCAAGTTTTTGCTTGCAGAGCACTGATAAGCCATTTTTATTCCTTTACAGATCATGTAGGATTATTTGTGATTGTTATTAAAATAATGCATATTTGCATGCTAGCCACGTCTGTCTTTCCAATTCCTGCTCAGCACCTGTTCAGTGAACCAAAATGTAGGCACTTCTAATTTCCCACTCAGTTTAGACCAAATGTGCGATAAACCTGCTGCATCTCCACCTCCTGATCCCACCCCTTTCAACAGCAAAGGGCTTCCAAAAATATTAAGGGCAGAGACAGGAGATGTGGCTATGGGCTCTGGCCTGGCAGGCTGTGCTGACCCCAGTTCCCTTTCTGTGAGCACTACTACAGATCTGAAGCAGAAAAAAACCCCAAAACCAAACAGCTGTGCCCACCTCAGCCAAAGCAGCAGAGAAGTGATTACAGTTCTTGTGCATCAGGTGGTACGCGTTTCCTTTGTACTCCTTGCCCAGCTCTTCCATAATCTTATCCACATCCTCTTCTGTGAAGTCTGTGGTGCCCAAGGCAATGGATTCTCTAGTTAAAAATAAAACACGCAACAGGAAACATGGAAAGATACAGTGAAGAGAGCGGTACATACCCAGGGAGAAGGAAATGATCAGACATTGGCAAGAAGGACAGGCTTAAAACATGGACATGCATATCTGGGCCTATCAGAGACTCTCACTAACAAAAATGGCACGGTAATATCCCCAGCTTATCCACAAAGCAGGTTACAGCACAGGCAACAGCCCTAAGAGCCTCACCACCAGGGAAGTCTCAGCTCTGGGTGCCTGCTGCCACTCTGCCCATCGTCCCACAACAGAAATTTCCAGTAGGACAGAAGAGATGTTTTTTTCATGATTGAGAGGGTTTCTGTGGGGTGGGCCAGGAAGGAGCAGTCTGAAAACTTTATGCAGTAACCTATCGCTTCTCCCAGTGCTCACTCAATAGCACTCGTTCTAAAAGTCTCCAATGACCATCAACATAAACTGGCAGTCTGGGAAGGTCGAGCCTCACCTGCCGGGGCAGTTCCTTGACCCACAGCCCCACAGCCTGAGCACCTTGAACAACACATTAATGCAGCATCCTCTCAGACTCCTCTAGCAGCTGGTCTGTCCATTGTGACAGAGTAGCAATAAACACAGGAGATAACTTCTGGTACTCTGTGCAGTATCCACAAATAGGCGATACTCATAAAAAGACTAGGTTTTGGTTTTTTCCCCCTGCGCATTGGCTCTGTGTAACACACAGTTACTCCCATTCTTGCTGACTGGTGAAACTGGGAGCACAGAAAACAAAGAAAACGGGAAAAAAGAACTGCATTCATTTGTAAGTATGCTTTTAAACCCTGCCAAACACAGTTCAGCACTCTTCCCTGTTTGGTGTACACACTTTTTTATCCACCTCCAAAATCTCTGCAGGGCTGCCTTTGAATTACGATCACGTAAACGATGCAGTGAGGGCGCTTATGAGGAGAAGGAAGGGGGGATCCAGAGGACAGGACTTCCCTGCTCCCCCTACACTGATGGCTACCAGGGACAGAGAGGCAGATGTAGAAAAGGGCTCTTACTTGAATTTAAAGGTCTCGCCAAGTTCTACTGCACTGCCAGGTGTGATCTCGAAAATCCCACTGAAAGGGTAGGGATGCCCTCCATAGGCAAACTCTGACAAGGAAAGAAACAGACTGTGAGTAATTGAATGAATGCAACATCAGGAAAAAGTCTATGGCAGCTGTCTGCATGGCTCAGCATCAGCACCAGGGGCTGGGCTATTGCCAAAATACATTTCAGCCAGATTCTGAAAGCCATTTTCTCTGTCCAGTTACCTATCAGCCTGAGGATGCCCTCACAGCCGCCCTCCATGCTAACACTACTGCTGTCCCACAGTGCCAGGAAAACTCTCCGAGTGTGTCTCTGTGCCCATCCAGGTGGCTTCCTCTCAGTGGAAAGTTCTGCAGTGGAGGCATCTAGATAAACTATGAGAGGCTGTCAGTGGTGGTACTGAGCTGGAAGAAGTCTCTCCTAGAGTAGGGAGAAATCAAATCATCTTCCAGAGGGATTTACAGGCAGCGAGCGGGAACTCTTTGCAGAAAGGCAAGCTAATTGCACTCCACTGCCTCAGCACACAGGGCAAGCCAGGAGGTCCCTCCATGTCATACAGGCCATCTTGCATGGCCCGTGAAACACAGCCCGTGGACCTCACAGTGTCATACAGGCCATCTCACGCAACCCATGAAAGCTTCTGTGCTCGAGATGGAACATGGCACCCCAGGGGTTTTGTCTACTGCATGGCATTGGCTAAAGGTACCATGAGTGAGCAGCCCAAGTCATTCCCATTTAATGCTGAAGAAGTAAACAAAGTCTGTGATGCTAGTCTGTCCTTCACTGCGCTACAGCTGTTTTCCCAGATCCCTTGACTGTGCCTTTTGCAATGGGTGCTCTAATCAGCTTCAACCCCATCCAGACTATTTCAAAAGTCTTACAAGACATTTTATTTTCCTTGTAACAATGCTGTTTCAAAAGAACAGTTTCCAAGATCTGGAAATCTAGATTCCAAGATTTCTAGTCCTTAGACATTCATAAAGAATCACTGCAAAACAGATTTACCCTGACAGGGAATTAGCACAGACGCGCATATGCAGATCTCAAGACAACCACTGATCCACCTCTCTTCCCTCTCCCCCATTTCTCCCATTCTCTCTCCCCCTCCTTTACTGGAGAACGACTTTCCAACATTGCTTGGTCCTCCTATCTGCCACCCTGCTACACACCTGCACAAGCTATAGAGGCTGCAGTTACATGCTGAAAATAAGAAGGGCTACATGGTTCATGACAGAACTGCACAAGTTCTTGCAGGACTCCACAATAGGCTTTAAAAAGAGAACTGGCTGAGTTTTTCATTCCTCAAAACGTTCCTTGCCAAAAGCTGTAAGTTTGGGGTGCTTTTCCATATCAGACTAGCCATACAGTTGTCCCCACGTTGTGCGGGTAGCGAAAAGGAAATGCTTCATACCTCTGCCGTAGATCTCGATGCCAGAGTGGAAGACACCAATCCCCAAGGTGGAGGTGTATTCATTTATCCAGTACTACAGTAAGAGAAAAGCCACATTTGGAAGCATTAGTGGAAAAGAAACACACAATCTTGGTCAAGGGTGTATCTCCTATCTCCCGTCCTCAGGGCAACTTCTCTTAAGGACAAGAGTGATTTTGAAATTATCTTGAGACAAACAAATTGAGACTCCTTACAGACCAACAGAAGTGGGCACTGTGTTTATACAGCTGGCTGGGATCAGGTCTCCAAAAACTGCTCATTTAATCCTTTCCACATAAGGCATTAACCTGTATTAGGATATAACTGGATCTGAACCTGCATAAACCCAGCTGCTACAGGTTGTGTGATTATTTATCTGTCTTCTCACTTAAATAGCTGACACTGAGCCAGTTTTACCAATGCACTTGTCTTACCTGATCTTCAAAATCTTGAGTTAGAGAATCCCCAAATATTTTCCACACACCTTTTTACATCACCTCCCAACATCTACTTTTTATTGAATTGGTTTTAGGCAATGAGACCATAGAGACAGAGGTCCATTCCCCCCATAGGTCAGAGGAGCACCATTTAGTAATTATCTATACAACATTGTCAACTGCTTTATAAAAAAAAAAGAAAAAAACAAACCTCAGAGCATGCTAGTCAACATTTTGTTCGGAGGTACCATATACCACCAAGCACTGTTTTCAGAAGAGACGAAGGCTTACTGCTCCAAAATTAGGTCCAAGGTGACCACAACTTCATGCAAGTCAAAGACAAATTTTCAAGCAGAGCTGTTAAGTGATTTCATTGCTCTGGAGTCCAGCGCTTGCCCATTACATTAAGAGCAGAGTAATACTGCGGTGTGGTGCGTGCATGCGATGCTCCTCCACCAAGCACTGCTGAGGGCCTGTTTCCAGCATACCGTGAAGGACAGTGCAGACACCCAAACAAGTCCAAGCTAAGCTAATTCTGGAGCGGGAAGCCATACAGCCATGCCAGAGCAGTGCTGCATTGGAGATAATTAGCCCTGCTCAGCACCAGTATTTATTAGGCTAGCTGCAGAGCTGTGCTGCTACAGAAATTATGTTTTCAGGCACTGAGTGGAAACTGCCCGTGCCTGGTATATTTGCAGTTCACCTGCGGCTACTGTGGAGTGAAGATGCATCTCTAGTAACTCAAAGCAACTAAATTCTTATTTTAATCAAGCACTGCAAGGAAAGTGAGTGTTGTTTGCTTGTCCCTGTACAAGGGCATGACAGGGTCATCAAGCTAAAATTCTCTTTTGGGTCTCGTAGCTGCTTCTGGTGGAGCCAGAATAAACTGCCCCTTCCCTGGTGTCTGGCATCACTGAGCTGCCATGGTATGAGTAAGAACCCCTCTGCTGTCAGGTAACCAGAGGTCTAGCATACTCCATCTACTTTCCTCACACTGCTTGCTTATGTATTTTTTATGACTGCAGTAGCTGTGTAAATCACCTGGAAATGCTTTCTGCAAGACCACTGCTATTGTGGAAAAACACAGTAGCTTTGATAGGAAAAGTGCAGTCCCAAGCCTGACTTAATGTATGGCCAGTCTTGATACCTTAAACCATGTCCCCAAAAATGCTTGCCTCTGGCAGTACAGCAATTCCCTTTCCCTCCAGAAAATGCTGTAATGCTTCTTCTTCTTCTTTGCAAGTTTTCGTATCACAAATGCTGTATTACTGCAGGAGGGCAGCAAACCACCTGACCCCAGCTGGACCCCTGCCCACTGCTCTCTTCAGACCTTGTATAACCTCCATTTACCCCTTCACTTGAATTATGCAAACTCTTGGTTTTAGGATATATCAGACCATTGGGCTGGAGCTAAGTCAGGTAGCTCTCAACATCCGACAGCTGAGACAGCACATTAGCAGTGAACCCTCTGTTTGAACACCATGCCTGGTATTTAGGGACATGATGTGCCCTTGCCTTTTACTGCCCTTCTCCACAGTTCTCTGTTGCCCTGTCCTCTGCAGCAGGAATATCCCTGCTCTGACTGGGGAAGAAGACACAGAGGTGGAGGCTGCATACAAGAGCCCATATGACACAAGCCACATCCGCTGAGGAGACCGAAGCCTGTCTCCTGTAGACACATAGCCCTCAGTTCAGTTCTTTGATCTCCCAAATCTGATGGGTTAACTCCTCAGATAGTCTCAGTAAGCTTCAGAGAAAAACTGGTTTCTAGATTGCCACTATAAGAACTCCCAGAGGATATGGTAAGTAGGTTGTCTTCTTCCCTCAGGCTGAGCTATTGTCTCACAGCAACAATACAAGCACAACATGCCCAGGTCACACCAGCTGCTTTGCTTAGAGGAGTAACTAATAGGAAGAGAAGGGCGACTTTTTAAATTAGAAATGCTCCTGCCAGTTATCAAAGTCAGGGCTATCTGCAGCGCCTGGTCTGCATCAGGCTTTGTATTTTAAACAAGAAAGTTAAACTGAAAACCACTTTCAGCTATAGCTTTTTCTTCTTCCGTGTTAAACTTTACGTTGGATCCAAACAACAAATAAGCAAACAAGCAGGAAAAAACCAAACCCCTCTCCTTGATTAACATGTTAGAGTAATGCACTGAGACCTGATCACCTCATATGTACAGAGCGCTGTCAGATCACAAGCTCGCCCTGTCCCCCAACCACTCTTGTTCCCAGAACAAACCACTCTTGTTCCCAGAACAGAGCCACAGCCCCCGAAACCCACCCTACCCAGCTCTGGGAGCTGAGAGCCAGGCTGCAGGACACCTCTGGAAACACAAGTGATGAGGAGGCTCCACCAGAGATAACGGAGAGAGGAGCAAAAGTGCTTCTCTGGCTGATGCCAGGTGTTGCAGGGTTACAACTGTCACATGGACATTTCTGTATTTAGATGGTGTATTTTTTGGTATGAATTCCTTTAATGAACTATTATGGACTGAACTGCAACAACCTCAGCCATACCTGAATTTGGACTGAACAGAAGCTACACTGGTTTAGTACTTTCTTTCAAATAACTTCAGTAAGACCCTTGTGTTATTGAAGTGGGATCTGATTTGCATCTTGGTTCACTGCAAATAAATATTTTCAGTATGACCTATTAGCAAGACCAAAATGCAAAGCAGCTCTGAATCATGGCTGCTCCTGTCCTCATCTCACCCCTGTCTCCAGGGTGCTGCAGGATCTGCCTCTGGTGTGCGACTGAACACGCAACAAATGCCTCGCAGCACTTTGGCACAGCCCACGGCTCGTCTCGGGAGGAAGCTATGCTAAAGTGAACATGTCAGTCACTTGCTGAGCTGGAAGAAAGAATCCAAGCCAGATTTGAAACCAGGTTTGTACACACATGCACGAGCTGGCCTTGTTTTCCAAGGGGTTCGCAATTCTGAAGAACAGCAGCAACAGTCAGCAAATACTCATCTCTGGACTAAACTGGCTATTGCTTAAACTAAAAACAAAAACCTGCAGCCTGTTCTGAATTAGATGAAAGAGCCAGGGAATCAAACACAGCAGTATCTTAAAGCGAGTTGTGATTCATGCCTGCATCGCATACTGCCTGCAAAATCGTGCTGTAAACCCTACACAGAGAGACTTGGAGCATTCTGTCTCATTTCCATCTTCAACAGAGACAGATAACAGCTCGGAAGCTAAAAGAGGGAAGGAGGAAAGCTAACCAGACTGTAGTTGCTTCACAAAAGCAGCAGATAGCTCAGGACTCAAAATTCAAACTCAGAGAGGAACCTCTTTGCATTTATAGTTTGTAGTGTATCAGTTAAGAGCTTTTAATGCTGGTACCTGATGAAGTCGAATTTGAAATTTTCCAGTTTTTATTCAAGTCTTCCCTCATTTCCTTGTTGGTTTGGTTCAGAGATCAGAATATCTGGTGAGATAGTTTAGATTCCGGCAGATACTCTGAGTCAGTTGTTGTGTTATTCACTTCATTTATCCATCTTTCACAAAAAGGTAGAAGTGAAAGTCCCACTCGGACAGTGAACCATGCCCTAACTTTCCAGAAAGGAAAGAAGATTAAAAGCTTCATTGTATTGACTTGCTTCTGGTAGGTCTAGGATGGAGAAGCAGATGGTGTGATACTAGCAGATTATGTCATCCTGGGACCTTTCAGAGCAGGAGTTCTGGGGAATTCCTACCAGAAATGGGTTTCCAGATAGAAGAGGCCCATCCATGTAACCTCTAACTGCTACCATCAATTAATATCATACTATAACACTGAAGTTTCTGTCACTAATTTTCTCTTTACCTCCGTACTTCAGACCATTGTTTTCCATGGTGTGTCACCAAAATCTTTCCTGCATCACTGTGCTGAGTGGCTTAACTAACCAGCTCCCTAGAGACTGGAGACAAGACCACCTCTGTGAGTATCTCAGATATTACTTTCTCTCAGCAGCCAACACACTAAGCAATATTCCATTTATCACTCCAGTACAGACTGGATATTCCACTCCACTAGACACATCCACTACTGAACAGACACTAACCCACCCTTTCTTATGATCTGTATGAACATATAGAAAAGAAATCCACTGGGAGTTGCTAAATTAATCTGGTTTTGGCAAATAGTTGCAAACTCTGAATGCTCAGTGTCATAGATCCTTGCCATGCTCTTCCTACTCTTCACTAGGTATCACACACAATTGTCAGCTGAGCCAGGGTACCAGGCTAGATAGAGCTTTGCTCTGACCTAGTCTCATTGCTCTGCCGTCCATGTATGACCACACACTACTTTGAACAAGACACCTTTACCAAGGATGGGTGCAGATGATAAACCAGTAACTAACTTAATATCTCCTCTCAGAGCACCATCTGCATATAATTCAGTAGGATTACTTCCTTTTCCCCATGAATCCACTGGCAAAGCTTTGCTTCTAGGAGGAAGTAAAAAACAGTAAAGGAGGACAAGAGATAGAGATGATATTCTGACATTGCTAGTGAGCAAGGAGCATGTTAAGGGACTGAAGGAAATGGCCAAATCACCTCATCCTCTGCTAGTCTTCATAGAGCACTCCTGCCAACACAAGTCCAATAACAGACTGTCTACCCTTGACCTGGGCTTGATTTTAATCCTTTCATCTCTGAGGACCAAGTCGCACACTGTAACACCAGACTCTTCTTTGCAGAGGTGTCTCGTCTCTGTAGGATGGCAGAGCTGGCTTAATGCAGAAGAGCCCTTTGGCTCAACAAATCCAAGTAGAGGACACCCAGCGCTGCAGCTGCTAACTAGTGTGCTCCATGAAAGGAGTGAGACTGTCAAGGACCATTTCTTCACACCTGTAAAACACCTTCACATTGCGTAAAGCCTTTTCCCAGAGGCTTTGTCCTGGGCTTAGCAGTGCTTGGCCCCTGCAGTCCACTTACCTAGGCAGCCTCATGAAAACATGCAGAGGAGTGTGTGTACTAATAAATGCACTGATCAGTCATATCTCAAACACCAGGAAAATTCTCTGCAATGTTAAAGCTCAACACAAAAGCCAGTATTAAAGGCAACATCAGATTCATGCAGGAGACCAGCCAGGGAACACCAACTTTCTCTCTCAGCAGTATTTTCTGAGATGTATTTTCTGAGATGCGTTGATCCAGATGTGAAATATGAGCGCACAAAAGACAAAACTAGAGGCAAAAGCTAAAGAATATCACTTCAAGAAACCAGCAAGTAAAATCCCAGCACTGTATGGTCAACAACTTCAGAAGAGTTTCAGGTTTCCCCCAATACATTTTTCTAAACCAGGATCCAGAATCTTGGGCCCACAGAGGTGGAAGGAGAGAGCCCAAAACAGATCAGACTTTATTCACTGAGTGATGCTTGCAGGAGTGAAGGCAGCATTACCTCAACTACAGACATGCAGGCAAGGGGTCTTCCCGCAGATCTTTGCCAAGGCACTTCAGTCATATTGCAGTAGTGCTCACTTATGTTCCGCAGCCCTAGGCACGCAAACAGTTCTGCCAATATGTCTCGGTCCTTCTGCTGTTCAACCCTTCTGGCCTGGAGCTCTAGTAATAAAAACTCACTATCGTGTGGGATGACATCAAATTATACAGCATGGCTCCTATTAGTAAGTTTTCTTTAGCAATTGGATGAGACCCAAGCTCATTTCAGTGTGACCTGTGTCTCTTACACTCAGTTCTCCAGAGGTCCACGGCTTGTATAGTCACCAAGCCTAAAATGCTATTTTCCTAATATACTGTGAATACTGATTAAGCAGGAAAGGATTTAAATGCATGTGGGCAGAACAGCACCTAAAAAAGAAGCTTAGCTGAGCATTGAGAAGAGGGGTGATAACACAGACCTGTCTTTGGTACTTCAGACCTGGGAAATATCTGGGTGGGTCCTCACTCCAGCACATGCAGATAGTGACTCTTCCTGGCTGGAGGATCACCTCCTATGTCAGGTCCTCTTTGCTGTTGGCAAAAGCTATCAATCTGCAAGACATGGATCAGGGTGTGACAGCCCATCAGGTCACTCCAAATCCAATTAGCCAAAAGCACCTGCTTTAGTCAGGTGTGCTAACTTTCACTTAAAATGCTAGATAACATTAAAGATACAAAATACTGCAGTAGGCAGGTCTCTGTTTACAGGCAGGCTCAGTCTCCAGTTGCAATAGGCAATAACTTGTAAGTCTCAAGAAAAACAGTTCCCAGAGTGAGGGCATTGGCCAGTTTACAAACAACCCAACTGGCAGAACTGATCAAAGCTTGAGGAACTACAGGTTTTCTTCCAGGAGAGCATCCAAGTACTGAGAAATCTGCAGCTTCAGTGCAGCCAGAACACTTGATGTAGCTCTGATGAAGCAGGGATACAGGGTTATACAAGGACCCCACTTCAGACTTGGACTGGGACAGGAGAACTGGCTAGAGAATAGACCTCTAAGGAGCAGAGTCATGTTACAGAAAGAAGAAAAAGACAAAGCATCTCTTGGCGTGCAACTGACTCAGCTCTGCTGCGTTTTGAATGAAAGGAGCTTCTGCTGAGGACAATTTTCCACCCTTCAGGCTAATACACTCTAACAGACCAGGAATTTCCTGGGAAGTGACAGCCTGAAATTTACAACTTATACTGCTAAACAAATTCCCTCATTCCCTCATGCAAACCCATAAATGCTATAAGAGACACACACAAGGCAAGATGCTCAACTGCACCCTTGAGAGGAACAAGAGGCCAAGCCTCTGTAGGACTGCGACAGCCAACTCGGTCTCAGCAGCTCTTGCGTTTCAGCTAGGTTCTGCTCTGCAAAGGATCTTTTCCTCTCAGGTTGGGCTAAATATATTCCTTAGCTGTCTCTTCACAGGAATTTCTTTAGAGGTTGCCGTGGCTTTTCAGACATTATAATATGCTTCTGAATTGCCCGATTCCAACACTGAAATCTTTGCAATCGTGAAGCATAAAGAGCTTATTTCAGTGGCTTCTGAAACACTGTATGGGGATTAAAAACTGATGATGATGCTGAGGGAGAGTTGGAAATCTACTTATGCTTCAATGTTGTGATGCAATGCGATTTTATTGGATGAATAGCAGGACAGAAGAAAATATTAATCATGCTGCGGACAGGAAATGGTATGGATTTCAGCAGTTAACTTTTGGGTGTATTCAGAATATTTTTAATTAAATGTTTTTAATTTACGGTAACAAACAAGATTTAGGGATAACCTCAGTGATGCCACTTACAGCCTCATTCTACAAAAGGGCAGGCACAGTCCTGGCTCAATATACTGGTATTACTTTAAGTCTTTTATAATTTTCTGCTTTCCCCATTACTGTTCCACTTTCCCCCATGTTGCACTGACAACAGGCATTGTCCTGAGCAGAGCCTCCTTCCTGCAGCCACATCTGGGAGGAAGCTTACCACTGTGTATCTTTTGCCCCAAGCTGTACACATTTGTAGCTTGCTATTTAGAAGGTAGCTGATCCAGCATGCTTTGCATTAAATGCAGCTGACGCTTGTTGGGGACAGTAAACACTCATCCAATCTATGTTTCAGAGCTTGAGTGAGAACCTGCCTTACCAATGGAGAGATAAGGCAACTAGCTGGGTAAGTTAAGCAACCATTTTCTGTCCCTGCAGAAAGAACATCCCTGTCTCTTCTGTTTGCAAGTTCACACAGAAGCCAGCAGAAGTTAATCCACCAGCCCGAGGGTTTGTCACACCAGTCACGACACTAATGGCCTAGCTTGGGTGTCTGTGTACACAACATGGTATTTGTCGTAGATTGTTTGTGCCATATGAGAAGCAATATGCCATTTTTCAAACCTCCACCTGCTTCCCTTAACCTCAGTCCTGACTCTGCCTGAAGGAGTCAGCTGAAGGGGCCGGGGTGGGACTGGGGGCATCAAACAGAAATCACTGAGGGGGAGTTGCGTGACATGGGTGCAGCACGTGCCAGTGCCGAGAGCCTGTCCCAGACAGTGGTCTCATAAGCAGTCCCACAGAAGGGCTATCCATGCTATTGCACACCACTTACCACATGTGGTATCTCCTTAGTTTTGACAACTTTCACGTACAGTCTTAATCTCAAGTACATGAAACCAGAAAAAAAGCATCCAATTGCAGGATTACACTGAAGCGTATTTACTCGGGGAACGTGCCTGAGAAACTTGGATGTGTTATAAACTTAGCAAAGTGATCATGCCTTTGCCTTAGATGCATTCACAATGACAAATTGAGAGGTATTCAAAAAGAACAGCAGCAAAACGATCAGGGAAATGGCGAGACTGACTTAGAATTAATTCAGAAGAGTTAACAGCTTGGCAAAGCAATGACTACAGATGACAAATTTGCAAACATTGGAAGGGCTGACATGAATTATGGGAAAAGACTTCTTAAGAATGATATGAAAGGATTCAAGTGGGAGTAACATATGCAGCTTAAAAAGAAGAGAGGCGTTGGCTAAGTGTTTAGAAGTTTCCTAGCAGTAAGAAAGCACAAGAAAACATGTGTATGACCAAAAGCCAGGTACAAAGAAAGCCTTAATGTGCCTGTGCAGGACAGACTATTGAATGGTCTGAAATGTTTTCTTCTGCTAACGTCTAGGAGGCTGTTAACATCCTCAGTTGAGCATATTTCAGACCCTGCCCACCTATGTGCTTTGTGAGCCCTCAGCCAAGTCTTCAGAGTGTGTTAGGAAGTCGGCTTCCCATCAAAGAGGATTCAGGTGACTTGAAAAAAAAACCATAGGGAGATAAATACCCTACACCCCAGTTCACCAGGAGATGTCTGAAGCTCAGTGCAGATGCTTTAGCTCTGGAACCAGCTTGGCCCTAGGAGGCCTGGTAGGGTCAGCAATGTGGCCTCAGGGCTCTCCATCCTTCATCTTGCAGGAAAGATGTAACTTAAAACTGTAATAATAAATAGGGCTGTTAAATGATTTATTTCTCAGATGTGGAGTAATGCTGTGGCTAGGCGCTGCTCAGACCAAGAAACATTAACACCTCCTTCTCCTTGTTGGTAAGCATCCTTGCTGTCTTCTGTGGGCCTCTACCAGTCTCTGTCTCCAAAGAAGAGACTAGCCTTGTCCTGATGTCCAGCATTACAGAGGGAAAACAGACATTTAGTGCATCCTTTGAAAATGCGCTCCAGTCAACATATCAGTTTTGCCCAGGCCAAAGCATCTGCCTGTGTTCAGACAATCAGGCTGCAGGTAACATGCACCCCAAGCGCTCCACTGAACAGCTGGTTGCCTAACACCTGTAGCAAGTCCCTGAAGTGCTGACACACACAGTTCCTCTCTCTGCTTTGGCAAATTGATAGCAGGGATTTGAACTTCAGCCTTTCATATCCAAGATGAACATTCTAATCACCAGCTAGAGCTTCTCCAAAGTATCAAAGCGATGCATGCACATGTAAACAGCTCCACCAGCAGAGATTGAGCAATCCATGCCACCAAATAAACTGGCAGTTAAGACTTTTCTACCAAGGGCTCATCTGGATCCCTGCTCAAGTTCCTAAATGTCTCTCCCGTAGTAGCAAAATGCTAATACGACACTAATTCTTCCTCACTGGCTCGCTCTCTCTTGGAGTGTTCCTGCCTGGCCAAACACAAATACCTACTTTTTGGCTAGCTCAGGCACACCCACAGTCCATGCCTGACCACCTAAGGTGGTCTGTTCTCACGTTTCTAGTGAGAACATCCAAAACACTGATATCTTTCAAGCTACGGCATAGTTTGAAACACAGTTAGTTGGAAACACCCTCCACTATGCTGTTTCCATCCATAAGTAATTCAGAAATGAAGTATTGCTCAGCAGGATCCAATTCATTGGTACAGCCATCAGAGCCTTTGGGGGAGAAAATTAATACCTATGACAACAAAAAAAGTCTGTCTGCTCATCCTATTAACAAGGGGCAGAGCTCCATGGCTTGGTGGACAGGAGCATCTGCTCTTCTTCCTGAATTGTGTTTCTTTCACTTATCCTCTGACAGTTACTCAGACCTGCCAGGTGATCCAGACAAACATACTCAATCCTCATTTCATATGATAAGGCTTCCATACCTACCAAGATCAGTCTGCCTTTTCTCCAAACCGTATTGAGTCAGTGGCAGGGGAGGGGAGATATATGACCTTGAAAAATTTGATCAGCTGCATGTGGGCCACTTTTAACTTTATTTTGGCAGGAACATTCCCTTAAGTGCTGCCATCTGAAGGCATACTGTGCCGAGGTAGAACAGGAGTGGGGAGAAAAAACTCTGAGAGATGACTACCACGTGGAAGGAATTAGGAATCAAGCTTGACTCAGAGCTAGAAATTTCTGTAAAAATTAGAGGATTAAAACCCCAAAAGAAATAAAAACCTGGGGGGGGAAGGAGGAGGAGTGGAGAGAGCACGTTCATTATCATCTAGCTTTTTGCCTGTCCCTAGAGAAGTAAACCTCTCTGATGTAACACTAGAGGGGAAAGTTGCTCAGAAATTGCTACTCTAGAAGCCACGAGGCTGAAGATTGTTCCTAGGTATGGCAGAATAGGCAACTATTGAGGTTTACACTTTCTATAAATTTAAAGATATGCTCAAGTTTTTTTAGGGGGGGTTTAATGGTCTCAGGTCAGGTGATTCAACAACACACTGCTTCTCTACTTTGCAATACTTCCTAGGATTTCAAAATACTTTACAAGCAATAAATTGTTAAGCCTCACAGCATTTGTGTGAAACAGGAAAAAATTCTTCATTTTAGAGGTAGGGGAAGAAAATACCAGCACATAGCTTGTGCTATGACTATGAAGACATGGCAAATCGGGAGCAGAGATGAGCTCAACATCCTGGCTCAAAGGTTAACAATCCAACACTTCCATACTGCCCACCAAAAAGAAGTGATCTACAGGACTGTCACGAGGTTTGTTGAAGTAGAAAGGAGTGAGGCTGATCCACCACAGTTCCTCTTCTGAAGAGGGGTATCACAGTGGCCTCCTTCGGCAAAGACACTATAACCTACTGAAAAACTAGCATCCTATTTGACAAACAGAATGAGAGAACAACAACATGGAGGAGGCTTTTTAAAAGTTTCAGCTGTGATTTTTGAGCTTGAACTGCCTCCTGAGGAGTTCTAGCCTTAAAAGTCAAACCTCTTATTGCCAACACTGTACTCATATTTGCATTGCAACCCAGTTCATTAATGCTTTCACCGAGGACAACAGCCTCCTAGATACACAAGGCAGGGACATCTACTGTCTTTATACCAAGAAAGTATAAGAAACTAGTTAAAACAACTCCTGACTTCTGCCAAGTTCCTACATGGATAACTACTTGGAGAGGACTGAGGTAACAATAAAGTCATTGTAATTACAGCCGTCACAAAGGGATGAGAAGTCCCTTTATGATGTCACAGAAGGACCAAGAACACCACAGGCAATGGAATAAATAGTTCCTTTTGTTCCATACCCCATTAATGCAGAGCACAATAACATACTGTTTTCAACCTGTTGTGCAGAGACCCAAGGGAGACAGCAAACTACTTCAAAGGAGTCTGCACACTGGCAGGCTTACGTTTGTTAGACAAAAGCTGACATCTTCAGTAGAAAAGAAAAAATTAAAAATGAGAGGGGCACAGATGTTAAAGGAAAGAAAATTATTGCCCCCAAAAAAGCAGAGAAAAAAAATCTTGAGTTCAAACAGGAGGTGGAAGCATGTTCGAACATCCCTAGACAAACTAATGATGGGTAGTCCCATAGCTAGGATGCCAAACAAGGACTTGAGAGGTTCATATTCCCTGCTCTGGACATACTACAGGTTTACTTCAGACCAGGTCAAAATTAAAATTTCATCAGCATGATACTACATTCAGCTTCAAAACTGTGATCCTCCACATTCTTCAAATTCCCATTTGCCCTGAAATGTTTAACACCATCAGTATCGGCAATCTGAATGGAAGACCTTCCCACTCCACTACAGCTAGAACAGGTGGGCTCCATATTCAGATAACAAGAATCCTCAATAGAGACAGGGATCCCAGCTCTCTTTTCCAACACGGACTGTTTGCTGCTGGAAGTCCACAGACATAGGCCTCACCCTGAGGTTCCCAATGGCAGCAATAGGACCTCATATCCAGGAGTTAAACCTACCCACAAGTGAATCTGGATCCCTACAGAAAATAAAAAAGAAAGTAACACTCCCCAGCTCTCCTCTCCATGCCAGTGCTATATGTAAGGCCAAAATCCAGTCCAGCACTTACATGTCATACAGGCATGTAAATTCTCATTCCCTATCCCATTCCCCCTCAGTTGCCAAAACCAGTTGTGCCTGTTCTGTGACCCAATAGCAGCAGCATCAGAAAAGAGTGGGGTGGGGGCTGTTTGCACCTAAGGAATCTATACTCCATGCTGGCTTTGGCATGGCATGGTGGCACATGTTCAAAACACCTCGTGGTGCCCATGACAGAAATTGACTGCATGCCATTAGCATTAGTTCGCTATTGCAAAAAAAAAACAAAACAAAAACAAAAAAATCAATATTTATCTCTAAGCTTCTGAGAAGGGAATCTCTTCTCCAGCATGGATGGGGGAAACCCTTTCATAATGTGAGCTGAGATTTTTTTCCTGGAGAGGTTCCAGGGGCCATGCCTGGCTGGCAGTGTGCCTAACCAGCTTAGCTTAGAAAAAATATTGGGAAATACAGATACCCACAGCTAGTGACTTGTCCTTTTTCCCTACAGTGCTTTGCCCTGTCTTCAATAAAACTCTTCAAATACAGTGCCAATTTCACAGTGTCTCATCTCTCTGCATTATCTTTTCCTACAAGAAAAAAGATATGGGCGCATTTTTTGCCATAATCATACACTCTCTCTGTGCTGTTCCAGCACAATTACCGAAGAATCACATTGCAGTGATGTCTCCAGATTAAAATTTAAGGGATAAAACAGAAAGCAAGGAATCTGAATATAACAATGATAAAATGCCGTTGTGCCACGCAGGTTCAAATACACTTTCCCCCAAAAACCCAGTTTCTGCTGGTGTGAAGAAGACAATTTAAAAACAAACAAACAAAAAAGAGTAGAGCAAGGAACCTTTCCTTGAGAAGGGAACTGTCTCAAGAAGGGGTAGCTGTATAACCTAACCCAATGCTAAATTGGGTTGTTGGAATAATTATCTTCTACAAAGCACAAAACTGATATAAAAATGACTGGGGAAGTTCAGATAGAAGCTCATTTATAACCCATGAACCAGGGGCTTCTCTGCTGGGTGATTTTAGCACTATTTAAAATGACCAAAGATACTAATCACTTTGGAAATGAGTAATCATTTCTGATTGTTGGCACTTAGCTATTGGATGCTGACGAACTGCTTTAAGGATACTTTTGCCCCCCCATATGAATATGCAACAGAATGATTAATATGTACAGCATGCCATGATGGATGGGAAAATATTAAAAAGCTGTGGGAGTATCTTAATGACTCTGATGTAATGTGCTCTGCTCTGGTTTGTCTGGGGGCTACAGGGGATTTTTATTTTTTTTTTCCCAAGGATTCTCACTGTCTTTATTTAATGAGCAGCACTGGACATGCAGCTCTGCAATACCATTTAATAGCCATCCCTTGCTGAAAGACAGAGAAGATCGTTAGCAGCAGTGCCTGGCAACAAATCACCAGCGTTTAGTACTATGAAGATACTGCTTAGGGTGAAAACCATTTCAAATTAAAATGTGGGTGTTTGTCCCTTCAAAGGGACAGCCTCTGTGCTTGCTTCTCCCAAGAGTCACACAAACCTTTGCACAGGGAGAGGCACAAACATGCCAGTGCAGCTTCTTTGGAAAACACTAAGTTATCCTTCCTTTCTTCTCCTTTCCCCCAACTCCTAAGCAGCACAGCGTGTATGAGACCAATGTCGGACTAGCATTCGGGCTGCCCTAAATATTTACCTTCTGCTGGGCCCAGTAATAATTTTACAGTTGTGCTAAAGCAAATCTTCTGTGTTAGGCCACTGTGTGTTGCATACATCTAGAAACAGACCTGAAATGACCCTAGTGATTCAGCCAGCTGGTTTCTTCATGGACATGCATCTGAGGGTATCTCCACATCTGAAATGTACCCAGTGAGATCAGGGATTGAAGTGGAAGGGGGAAGATAAGGAAATACTTCAGTAAGATCAAGGAGGAGAATTTGCCTTGTGTAGCAGGTTTCACTGGGAATATTCCTTCCCCTTCGTCCCCACCATTTGTATTTATTTCTATAAAAATCCATTAGATACTGCAACTACATCTTGGTTCCTATTTATTTTAGTGAAAAGAGAAATGGTTGTATACTTGTACCATGGTATGCAAATGGTATTGTCTGCCAGATCCCTCAGAGACCTGCCAAAAAATTCTCCTGCATGCAGAGTAGACAGCTAATCTGAACTGTGGCCAGGCTACCATAGGAGAAAGAGGTAAACCCTGTAAATGTCTCATCCAGCTCACAGCATCCTCTAATATCAAAGACATCTGCTCTCAGATTAAACTATCCCCCTAGTTTGGCCCTTTTAAGAACCTTCTAGATGCCCAGATACCTATTGTAGGAAAACAAGGTCCTATTCAGCCCCAGCTGACAATGGCCCACCACCTTTCTCAAAAGCAGACTGTAACTCATTTCTAGGAGTGAAGAATCAGCTCCAGGCACCCCCTCATTTTGATTAGTACCAAAAATAAGAGCACATGTTCTTAATAGGACACTACACATGTAAGTCATATTCCATATTCACCAAAAAATACTTCCCAGAGACCTAAAAAAAAAAAACCAAAAAAACCCCAAACCATCACCACACTCTTTCCAGAGTGATCCATAGGGCAGGAGAGCAAGAGCAGAACTCCATACAATCAGGCTCAGCTTAGATATGGACATGACTCCCACAAGAGATGAAGGGTATTGTAAAACAGATGTGGATCTCAGTTCCCCCGTGTTGTTTTCTTTAAGTTCACTCATGTAAGCTAGGGAATACAAATGGTCATAAACCTATAAATTAAGCTAATTATCCTGCAGACCAGGAGAAAAGAAAGATTTCTATTCCTACATAACAGGGAAGTATCTGGACATTCCAGCAATGAAAGTCATGTAAGTGATGCATCATGCAAGTGATGAATGGATAGGTCTGAGACCATTCAGTTCCCACTCCATATATCTGCCTTCTCCCAAGTTGGATGGATGCATGCAAGAAGTAAACAGATTCATCAAACAAATAAGATCAGCAGCCCAGCCTGATATATTTCATCTTATGTGAAACTTCTGTTTGCTCTATGAAGTATGAGTTTGGTAGCATTTATATAATTCATTTTACTGTGCTTCCCTTTAACACCTCAAAAAATCTTGCTCAGCCTCTCTTACTGGAAGAGACCAAAAAGGGATTTAAAAAAAAAAAAAAAAACAAACCAAAAAACAACAATTAGTCAGTATAAAACTTCATAGAGGAAACAAAGTTGTACTTGACTGGGTATTATGACCAAAGGAATGTTTGCATCAGTGGGAGATCTCATCTTGGAAGGGGTTAGGGTTGCCAGATGGAGTTAATAAACCAATCACTATTTGCATGAATCCTATCAGATCTAGATGAAAAGTAGCTTGTAATGTCTTTGGAGCCAGAAATCTCTCTCTTGTTCCCATTTATACAGTGTCTTCATGAAATATGGTGGAACCCCAGTTCATGACTGGGGCTTATAGTTGGTATCGCAAACAATCCATTAACAGCAGGACAGGGCAAACGCTACCACGCTGTAAGCGGGGGAGCATTACCTCATTCCACAGGAGAACACAGATAAAACTTGCACAAGCAAATAGGATATATTTGCTCTTGCATCACATGTGCAAACATATAACTACAGTCTGAACGTATACAATGAAGTCTTAGAGAACAGCAGTGTTTTAACTCTGGTTTACATGAGGTGTCCTGCTAGCAATAAGCAAACATGCCCAAGAATATGTACAAAGCCGGCCACGGACAGACTGCCAATCAGCCTTCTTTCACATACGGCATTTTAGTAATCAAGCTTAGAAGCAGGCCCAGTATTGCACCAAAGTTGCAGCGCTATAGATTTGTCCCTGGCAGGTCTCCTTATGGGAACAATCTTCTCCTAACCATCTTCTTCCAGAACATGGTCACTTGCACAGGAGTGCTTCTGAATCCCTAGAAATGCCTATGCTTTCTGTAGCAATAGTTAGCCTGCTCAGAGGACAGCCTCCTTCAGCAAGTAAATTACAGAAGATGCAAATTTTTTAACTCTCTCCCAGCATACTTCATCCTCCAAGGTGCATTTGTACGTTGTGAACAATGAGAGTAAATACACAGTTTGGTTTGCTGCCCTTCAGCAGCAGCAACGTCCGGATAACCAAGCATGAGAACAGTGCTGGATAGATAAATCCTAGCCACCAATGCATCTTCTTCCTCTCTCTTTG